>PVKZ01000329.1:0-600000 GCA_004027375.1 Macroglossus sobrinus | reverse complement strand
AATATAATGTATATCTAACTCAACACTGTAGCATTTCTCTTTTCTTTCTAATTAATAACAATCACCAAAAAGGATGTAGTAAGAAATATATTTATTCTATAATTTTTATATGTTTGCATTTATTTTATAGACTTATTTCCTATTTAGTTATACTGCTAGCTTTGCCATGGTTTATGGTTATAACTTCTTTGTGTTTGGATATATATTTCTATCTCTATGAAAATACTCCAATTAATGTAAGCTGATCTGTTTCAAAATTAAAATCCTATGCTATTTGCAAGTATTTACTACATTAAAGACATTTTTAACACAATTGCTGCTTGGGACAGATAAGAATTTCTCTTAAGGGAATGCTGAATTATAAAAGATACATGTATACATTTGTTAAACTATGTCACCAAGAGGTCTTGTATTGATTTGTTATCCCTTTCACCCTCAGATAACTTAAAGAGAAGTCAGGTCTAGTGGTTCTCAACAGGGGATGATTTCCCCCAGGGGACATTTAGCGATATCTGGAGATACTTTTATCACAACTAAGATTCGGGTACTACTAGCATCTGGTTGCTAGAGAGGCCAGAGATGCTGCTCAACCTTCTATGATGCACAAGGAAGTTCCACTCGAAGAATTACCTGGGCTAAATTGTTAATAGTGCCAAGGATGAGAAACCCTTGTCTAATTTTAAGAATGTAAATGCCTTTCATATGCTTTAAGTGTGGACACTCATAGCTATTAGCCTTTGTTGGAGCTATTCAAGCTACATCTCAGTTATTTTTTTGATGAATGCATAGCTCTCTTGCTTCATCTAAATTAGCAAGAGTATTGAGAAGTTGAGATGATTGTGCAGATCCCATCTGCACCTTCACTGGTACATATACTTATGCACATGCACATACACATACTTGCACTCACTCACTCACTTTGTGAACCCCAACAGAGCCTGTCTCTCTCTCACCTATATCTAGGCAGCCCAAAAGCTACCATAATTATTCTGACTTTTTGACAGCATGCCTCTGCCATGTTCGTTCATTGTAGCTTTTTAATGTACCCAATGAGAGAAGCAATAGGAACAGGAAAAGTTAAATGGCACTATTGTGAGTAGCCACTTGCTTTCCAAGTTAGCTGTGATTCTTGCCAAGTCTAAGCTCTTGTACACCCTGGCTTTGAATACCCTTTTCACTGTACTTCCTGTGGAGATGAGAGATGTGCATTCCCTTTCAACAGGTCTGCTTTTTCTGGCCTGCCATTCCCAATGGCTTGCAGGACAGAGAAAAAAAATATTAAGCTGTTCACAGTCAGTAACTCAGTCCAGAGACTAATTCTGCAGATTGTGGCAGACATGTGTCCCTTTCCACTTATGGGGTATATATGAGTATCTTCCTTTGAAAATCTTTAAGGGAACTCGTGAGGTATTATAGCCTGGGTGTTAAAAGAAAAAAAATTCTAGAAGAAAGAAAGAGATGCCTTGTGGCCACCTAGAGTCACTCAAACACCTTAATTTCTACCCATGGGTGTCAATCATTCAACATATAATTAACAAGTTTTTATAGCATGCAAAACATTCATGTGCAACTGTTAGTAAAAGAGAGGAAAATACTCTTGTTCTCTGAATTCCTCAAAAAATTTGAGGGATAGGTGGAATAATTTTACAGAATAGTGAAACCAAGGAAGGACAGGATTCATAATCAATTAAAGTTATAACATTGATGATAAAGGTCACAAGAAAGACAGCAATACATGACAATCTTATCTCTACACCCCACTCCCATGCTTAAAATAGACATAATATGAGTCATGTCACTCTTTGCTGCTATACCCAGGCATGGACTCAGAAATCTTCTCAACACTGAAATTCAAGTGACCATAGCTACTCCATGGAAGATAGTATCTTAGTTGAATTCTATTTTCCATCCTTGGGCTGTGGACTCTAGGTAGCCACAGTGGTTTGAAGAGTATAGACTAATTGGTAGATAGAATTTCGATAGTGACAAAGATATTTCAGGTCTGGCAGTGACACTGTTAAAATTATAGTGATAGAAAAGTATTTTGAAACGATTTCAAAAATATATGAGCGGGAATCTGGGGCCTGCTTAAAATTAAGTGGAACAGTCAGAGAAGCTGCTGGTTTGAGGAAAATAATAAGAATGTAGTTTTAGAATTATGTACACCACTTCTTTCTTATTTCTTACACTCTGGAATTTCCCCTCTATTTCATCTTCTTACTTTTTCACCTTTCTACTGTTCCTCCCATTTTTCTTATGCACTCTTTCTGACATCGCCCATCTCCAAAACTAAGACTATTGAAGAGAGGAGTATAATACAAAGATAGAAGACTTTCCTTGTCTTCCTGAAAGATTTTTGTAATTTATTACCAATATTAACTCTGCAAATGCAATTTTTATTAGCTTGAGTGATTTCAGATCTCAGTTCATTGATAATTATAATGATGGTAAATATTTATAGCTGACATTTAGCGAGAGCATCCCATATGCTAGATAGGCATGTGTAACTTCATCTTCAGAACCACTTCTTAAAGTAGATGCTATTGACATTTCCCTTTTGCAAAAGAGATTTCAGTATATAATTGCCCAGGATCACCTAGCTAGGAAACAATGGTGCTTCCTGGCTCTGAATTTTATGCTGTTCCTAATAATGCTATTCATTCTAGTCGAGAAAAGTAATTAAAACAAATTATTTTGGGAGATGAGAAATACAGATGTATTTAAAAACAGTGAGGAAGTAAAGTCTGCTGTATGTGTATGGAGATATGTGAAAATAGTGTAAAAGTGTGTGTGTTTTCCTAATCATGTCCTTCTCAGAATTCTGAGGGGGAAAAAAAATGCTGTAAATCTGCTGGATGAAGGATCAGGTGTCCCCATATGGATCAGTGTGGGAAAGACCTGACTGACTATTAGAAAGTGAACAAACATCTGAGACTAGTGAGCTTGTTTAGCTGCAGAGTCCATTATTTGAGCACATTACTATTTCTGAAAAACTCTATTCTGGACATGATCCACTTCACAAAGCCGCTATCCTTTCTCTTCCAAAGGATTTGAAAAATATTCTCATCTGTACTTATATCATAGATGTGGCTCATTTAATACCTCCTACAGAAGACATATGCATACCTTCATTTCCTTCTGTGCAGGAATGAAAGTTCAGATAAAGTACAGCTGACCCCTGAACAACACAGGTTTGAACTGCGGAAGTCCACTTATAGGCAGATTATATTTCTTTGATAAATATGTACATTACTGTAAATGTATTTTCTCTTCCCTAGGATTTTAATAACATTTTCTTTTCTCTGGGTTACTTTATTGTAAGAATACAATATACAATACATATAACATACAAAACATGTGTTAACCAACTGTTTATGCTTTGGTAAAACTTCCAGTAAATAGCCAGCTATTAGTAGTTAAGTTTGGGGAGAGTCAAAAGTCATATGTGGATTTTCAATTGTGCAGGAGGAGGTTGGCTCTCCTAACCTACATGTTGTTCAAGGACCAACTGTAAAGTAATTCTATACACTCCCCAACAATCACAGACTTGTTAATAGATGGTGCTTCTCTTAGTCACTGCTAACACACGCCACGTCATGGCTAGCATTACTCTGTGAGCCTTCCTAATGTTCGAGAACAGATGGCCATTACTATTAGGAGGATTTACTCTACAGAACTTCTATATTCCAAAGTCTAATGAAACACAGAGAAACAAGAAAATGTCCACACATCAAGCTGGAAATAGAAGTTAAAGTATAACAGAAAAGAGAGGCTTTTAATTAAATAATGTGTTACCTTTCACTGTCAGCTCATAGTTTAATTTAGGCACTCTCATCTTGAGAACACTATGTCAAGAATCCTTATCTGGAGACCTGGGAAATGCAATCATTCTTGCCCAGTTCCAGTCAGGTTTTGTTTGGAGGCCATTTCCATTGCTTTAACTAGGATAAAAAAAATTAATGTTGTAAATTCAAAGAGAGTTGCTCTTATTTTCTATATAATCCATCATGCTCTGAATCTGTGTGTGTGGCAGCTCTTTTTAATAAAGGATTTTGCAGAGCACCTGCTGTGGCTAAAACATTTTATCATATTAGCTAGCTCCAGGATTTCTAACATTATGTCATGTTTTACTCCAAAAAATATTATTATAAACCCTGGAATTAGAAACCTAACAATGGGACTAGCTGATTTCAATTGCCCATGAAGCTATCATATTTTGAGAAATAAAACTTGGTAAGTTTTCATTTTAATCAAAAACTATAACAGGACCAGGAGTGCTTGTCTGAAACCAATAATTTTCACATTTCTGAATGGTATTGGATAATGCCTCTCTCATCCATGAATTAATTATAAAACTAGAAATACTCTAAGAATATCAAATTGTATCACCTACACTTTCTTTTAATAACTTTATGTTTCATCAACTCTGAGCTTAAAGGATGGATTAAAAGGCTAATTTTTAAAACATTTCACTGGCTGCAGCACTTAGGAAGATCATCAAGGGCTTGCTATGTCCCAAGCATCATCCCAGTGTAATTGGCTCATTAAAGAGTCTCAAGTTGCTGGAATGACTTTTAGGGTAAAACTTTTTCCTAATACTACTTTTTCAAGGAGTTTCTAAAATCATCCCCCACTCTTTCTCAGCTTAGTAATATCTTGAGTCTCTCAGCCCAGTTCCACATTTTGTAGGTATTTTTCTACTTAATCCAATGGTCTCTTTTTTGGATTTGCATTGAGATTCAGTCCTGGTTGTTTTTAACTGTCATTCTGATCTTTATTCCTCTTTGTCCAATTAATGTCCAATCCTGAATCTCACCAACATTAAAAGAGAATCTCCTGTCTCCATTCTGTCCCCATACTCATAAACAGAGTAGTTCTGTCGCTCACAAGCTTTAAGGTGACTTTCCTGAAGGACAGTCTCTTGATTCAAAGGAGAGAAAGCACCTCTCACCACAAACCCCTGGAGAGAAGTAAAGGCAAGAGCTCTTCTTGCTGTACTTCTCTTATTAATGGGTGGCAAGGCTGAGTCAGGGAGGACAGGCTAGTTCTTCTAAAATGGTACCTTTAAGCAAGTGTTACAGCAAGACAGCTGCATTTAATGGTTAGAATAGGCTGTATATTGCTGCAGTAACAAATATTGCTGGGCCTTCAGACTCAGATTATATGACACCACCAGCTTTCCTAGGTCTCCAGCTGACAGAAAACAGATTGTGGGACTTTCCCTAGAAAATTCCAACTATTACATCTCTTTGGCACCGGGCCTGGCTGATCCAAGGTCTGGCTGTTATCCAAGGCCTGGCTGATCCAAGGCCTGACTGGTCCAAAATCTGGTTGGTCCCAAGGTCTGGCTGTAATCCAGACCTGCAGCAAAAATTGGATCCCAGATTTAGAATGTTATAAAAACATACTTTAACTTATTGTATCACAGATGTGTGGCTGAAGGCCACTACTGTACTCTGATCTGTGAGGAGCCATGCAGTCCTCTGGGGATCAGAAGGGGAGCACAGAAAAGGGGAGCAGAAGCAAAGCGCACAATACCACGCCCCCCCACAACAGACTGCACTTCCCCCAACAGAAGATGCTTCGCACAATAAAATTGGTGCCTGCCGCTTCATTCTCATGTCTGCCTCTTATGCATTCTTCCAGTTGGGCATCTCACCATTGAACCTTCTCTTCTCAATCAGCAATAATACTGATATAATCAGTAGTAGCAGACATGATCAGCTCGGCCTTGACAATCTCTCGAGAAAAGCTTCTGTATTAGTTATCTGCTGCTGTGTAACAAAGTGATACAAATTTAGTGGCTTTAAACAGCAGTCTTTATAATCTCACGGTTTCATTGGGTCCAGAGTCCTTGCATGGCTGAGCTGGGTCCTCTGCTCAGTCTAACTGGACTGTAATTCACAAGCTGCATTTTTTTCTAGAACTCAGGGTCCTCTTTCAATTTCATGTAGTTTTTGGCAAAATTCAGTTCTTTGTGATTATAGGACTGAGTTCCCGTTTTCTTAATATATGTCAGCTGGAGATCATTCTCAATGACTGAAATTCCTTGCTCTACAGCTTACTTCTTCAAGGCCAGCCTGAAAATCAGTCTCTTCAAAAGAACCTAGTCTTTTACCTGATTAAGTCAGGCCCATTCAGAATAATATCCCTTTTTTAACTCAAAACCAATTGAATTTGTGTCTTAATTACATCTGTAAAATCCCTTCACCTTTGACATATAACCTAATCACAGGGATGATATCTCACCCTATTTACAGATTCTATCTACATATAAGGGGAGGGGATTATACAAGTATGTGCACCAGGGGGCAGGTATCTAGGGGTTTTGGAGGACATTTTAGAATTCCACCCACCACAACTGTTTTGATTTTCAGAGCTCATATAGCATCCCACCTCCCACAGCAGTTATAGTCTGTACTCAAGGGAAAAAGAAGCAAAAAGTAGGAAGCTATTGCCCGCTGTCTCCAAGAACCAGTTCATTCATGTAAGTCATAAGAAGACACAGTGTGTTGTTTTTTGGCAATCTAATTTAATCATCTATTCAGTTCTGAGAGCTTAATTTAGGCTTCCCATATTGACAAGAAACTGGTCGATAAGTCAGACTGACATCGCTATCATTTAACACAAAGTATAACTCCCAGGCAGACCAAAACAATTGTGTTTGCTGAGGAAACTATAGAAAGTATTTAAAGAAGAGTTTTAGAATCAGAGAGAAAAGGTTCAGTATGGTCAAGTACTTTAAATGCTCAAAGCCTCAGTCTTCATCTTTAAAACAGGAATAATTTTAATCACTATACAGCATCATTTATGAGGAATAAATGAAATAACATATGACAAAACTTTAACACAGGACCTGGCACCAGATAAACTTATAACAACCAGTGGCTTCTGTTATCTTCCTCTTCTTCACAAGGCACAGCCAAAGCCAAATAAATACTTGTTGCAGTAACACAGTGGAAGGCAGGCAGTTTGGGAAACTGTCCAGGAGGGGTTACAGAGCTGAAGCAAACAAGCTCACTAATGTGTCACTATGTCACTCCGGGCCATCATTTCCAAGTCTGTTAAACTGAGATAACCTTTTTCTCTGTCTCCTCTCACTGAGGAAAGCAGTTCAAGGCTCTCAGAACAAATGTGCTATAAAATAATCATATGATAATAAATACCTTGCTTCCATGTCTCTTGTTTACTCCTGGAGCATAAAGGAACTCTTGCAGCTCTAACTAACATGTCTTGGTAATAGAACCTTCCTGCAGAATCTATCATTCTATTACTTTGTATCTGGGATTTGATTATATATTCATTTGGACTCTGCTGCAGACTGCTTCATGCTACTGAGCAGCAAGTAATCAATTAACACTCAATTTTCCTGTTGTTACACCTGTGTGTTGGAATGGGCACAATTTCCCTTCCCTGCACTCTGAAGCCTCAGGAGCATACTTAGAATCTTGAATGTTCAATACTTGCCAGATATTTTCTAACACATAGTTTCATGCCTTTTCAGCTAAATACGATACATCTTAGGATGCTCTTTTGTAATTGATTTGCAGGCATTTACTCTGAACACAAATGTAACTCATTCAAACCCACTCATAAAGATGTTTTGTTTTTGGATGAGAATATTATCTTGTCTCAGATTTATTATTTGTCAAATGTCAATATTCAAGTTTCCAGTAACATAGACATGGCTGGTAAGAAAAAATGGGAATCACATCCATGTTTTTGAACTGCGAAGACATTAAAGAAGAAGCAATTGTTACTTACAAATAAGCTCATCACAAATTGGTAGATTATAATATCTGTAATGTGAGTAAAGTTTATAAAACTTCCTTGCAAGATAGCAAGGAAGAAATAACAAAAAAAAGTAATTTGGGATGAATTAAAATAAAAATACAGCATACCAAAACTTATGGGATACAACTAACAAGTGCTTAGAGGGAAATTTATACTTGCAAACGTTTACATTGAGAGTCTTCAAATCAACAACCTAAACTTATACCTTAAGATATTAGGGGAAAAAAGCAAACCAAGTCCAGTATAAACAGAGAAAAGAAATAATAAAGATTAGAACAAAAGTAAATGAAGTAGAAAGTAGGAAAAATTATAGAGGAAATTAATAAAACTAAAAATTGGTTCTTTATAAAAAACAAGAAAATTGTCTAATCTTTAGCTAGACTGACCAAGAATAAAAAAAGACTCAAATTATTAAATTCATGAATAAAAGTATGGCCATTATAATGAACTTTACAGAAAAAAAAAAGAATTATAATACAATATTATGAACAATTACATGCCAATATATTAGATAGCAAACATGAAATGGAAAAATTTCTAGAAAGAAACATACTACTGAAAACATACTCAAGAAGAAATAAAAAATAAACATAACAAGACCTATAATAAGTAAAGAGGTTGAATTAGTATTTCAAATACTTTTCACAATAAAAATTCAAGAAGTAAATAGCTTCACTGGTGAGTTTAATCAAATGATTAAATAATAATTAGGAAATAATTAACACCAAAATTTCTCAAACTCTTCTCAAGGATAAAAAAGGAAGGAATACTTCCGAATTCATTCTATAAGGTCAAAATTACACTCATACCAAACTCAGACAAAGAAATCATCACAGGAAATTAAAGCTATAGAACAAAATCTCTTAAGAAGGTAGATGTAAAAATGTTTTACAAAACTTTAGCAAACCAAATCCAGTAATATATAAAAAGCAATGTATACAATGACCAAGCAGGATTAATCTCAGGAATGTAAAGTGGTTTCAGCATATAATTCATCATATTAATATAATGAAGGACAAAAACACATTATCATCTAAATCAACACAGAACAAGCATTTGATAAACTCCAATATCCTTTCATAATAAAAATAAATAATAAATTACCAAACTAGAGCTAGAAGGAAACTCTCTCAACCTGTTTAAAGGCACGTATGAAAAACCCACAACTAACATCAAAATTAATGTTGAAACTCTGAAAACATTTTTTTCTAAGATCAGGAACAAGAAATAGATGTTTGTTCTTGCCACTTCTATTAAATATTGTCCTGTAGGTTCTATTCAGAACAATAAGACAAGAAAATAAAATACAAGGTATCCAGATTGAAAAAGAAGTAAAACTATATCTGATTACAAGTAACATAACACACACACACACACACACACACACACACACACACACACACAGAGTATTATAGCTAATAAACAAGTACAGCAAGATTGCAGAATATAAGATCAATATTCAAAATTCAGTAGCATTTTTATACTTTAGCAATGAATAATAAAAAGAATAAAATTAAGACAATTCTATTTACAACAGTATCTAAATGGATAAATGCTTTGGAGTAAATTTAGCAAAAAAACATATAAGATTTTTACACTGAAAACTATAAAAAGTGATTGACATAAATTTTAAAAGACTTAAATAAGTGGAAATTTTGGAAAACTCACATCTATTTCAAAGCTACGGTAATCAAGACACCGTGGTACTGACATAAAGACACTGTTGTTCTGATATATATCAATAAAATAGAATTGAAAGAATAGAAATTGAAGGAATATTTGTGGTCAACTAATTTTTAACAGTGTGACAAAACAATTCAATGAGGGAAATATAGCCTTTTCAAAAAAATAGTGCTGAGGCAACTGGATATACACATGCAAAAACAACGAAGTTGTATGCCTATTGTGGTAGATTAAATAATGTCCCCAGAGATATCTGGTCCTGTTTTCTAGAATCTATAAATGTTATTTTAATTGGAAAAAGGATCTTTGCAGATGTGATCAAATTAAGAATTTTGATATGCAGAGATTATTTTGGATTATCAGGGTGGGCCCCAAATGTAATCACAAGTATCTTTATAAGGAAGAGGCAGAGGGAGATTTGATACATTTAGAAGAGTATAAGGCAGGTGGCCACTAAGGTAAATATTGAAGTAATGCAGTCACAAGCCAAGAAATTCCAACAGCATTCCAAAGCCTGAGGGATGCAAAAAATGATTTGTCCTTTATACCTCCAGAGGTAGCACAACCTTGCTCACACCTTAATTCTGGCCCAGTAAAACTAAGTTGGCTTCAAGATTTATGGGAGAATAAATTTCTGTTGGTTTAAGCCACCAAGTCTAAGAAACTAATAAGCCTACCTCACATCATTTACAAAAATTAGCCCAAGATGGATCAAAAACTAAAATGTACGAACTATATAACACTTAAAAGAAAACATAAGTGTACATTTTGGTAACCTTTGGTTAGGTAGTGGTTTCTAAGATATGACATCTAAAGGACAAGCAACAAAAAAATAAATAAATTGAATTTCATTGAAATTAAAAATTTTGCACATTAGAGGACACTATCAAGAGCATGCAAAAACAGCCCAAAAATGAGAGAAAATATTTATAAATCATATCTGGTAAGGTTCTTCTAGCCAGAATATATAAAGAACTCTTACATCTCAACAATAAAAAGGTAACAATTAAAAAATGGGCAAAGTATTTGAACAGGCATGTCTTCAAAGAAAATATACAAAAGACCAATAAGCACAGGAAAAGATAATCACACCATTAATCATTAGAGAAATGAAGATAAAACTAGTAGATAATACCAATTCATACTCATTAGAATGATTATAATTTTAAAAAAAGAAAATGAGGTGGTAGAGGGATTGTAATCTTCATCCACTGCTATTGGAAGTGTAAAATGATGCAGTCACTTTGAGAAATGCATTGGCAATTTGTCAAAAAGTTAAAGACAGAGTTACTGTAAAACTCAGCAGTTTCACTACTAGGTCTATATTCAAGAACATCAAAAACATATGTCCACACAAAAACATGTACACAAATATTCATAGTGCCATCATTCATAATTGTTAAAAAGTAGAAACAATTCAAATCTCCAACAATGGACAAATAATTAGACAAAATCTGATATATCCATTTAATAGAATATTGAGCAGTCATAAAAAGAATGAAATATTGATATAAGCTATAACATGAATGAACCTAAATTATGCTAAGTGAAAGAATCCAGACACAAAAGAACACAATTGCATTATTCCATTTATATGAAGTGTCCAGAAAAGACAAACCAATAGAGATAGAAAGTAGATTAGTGAGGAGTTGTGGGGAGGAAGAAATATAGAGTGACTATTAAGTGTATGGGGTTTCATTCTGGGTGACGAAAATACTCTGTAATTATTTAGGAGTGGTAGTTATAAAACTTTTTAATATACTAAAAATCCACTGAATAGTACACCTTAAAAAGGTGAATTTTATGACGTCAATTATATCTCAATAGAAAAGAAGATAAAGAGGCAAAGCAGGTCATTTGTTACTGTACTCAAAGCCACACTCTCTGTTTATTTTATAAAATTTACCATCTTTTCTTTTTTTTTACATTTTTCTTCTTGGCTACCCACCAGGTTAAATTCCTTTGGGAGACGTCCACTTCTGGGAAAATGGAATATATGTACTTTTTCTATTTCTTCCATATAAAACTAGACAGACATACGTTATGATAGAAAAAAGAAGGCAGACTAGCTAGAAAGATTGCAATCCAGGGAACAACAAAGAGGTGAGTTCTCTGGATTTTCTTTTTGTCTTGTCCAAATCTCATACAGGATACTGGAGAAGCCAATGGTCCAGAAACACCATTGGGCACAGATCAAGAAATGTCCAGGCCCACACAATTTTATTAGTGAGGTCTACTAAACATTTAAAGAATTAGCACTAACTCTAAACAATCTCTCCCAGAACAGAGAAGAGAAAGGAACACTTTCCAATTTTGTGAAGGTAGCACTAATCTAATACCAAGCCAGACAAAGGCAACACAAAAAAAAGCAAACCTATATACCAACATCCTTTATGAATATAAACATAAAAATCTTTAACAAAATATTTATAAATAGAATTCAGTAATATATTAAAAAATATATACACATTAACTAAATGGGGTTTATTCCAGGGATGGAAAAATTATTATAATATTCAAATATCAAGCAATACAATTCACCCAATTACAAGTTAAAGAAGAAACAAGATGAGATCATATCAGTTGATGTTGGAAAAAGCATTTGAATATATTCAATACCTATTTGTAATAAAAGCCCTTAGGAAAAAAATAGAGGAGAACCACTCACCTTGATGAAGAGCATCTACAAAAAAAACCTACAGTGAACAAACTTTACAGTGAAAGACTAAAAGCTTGTCCCTTAACATCAGGAACAAAGCAAAGATAACTACTCTCACCACTTTTATTCAACATGGTCTTGGAAATTTTAGCAAGCACAGAGAGGAAGGAAAAGAAAAAGGCACACATATCAGAAAAAAAGAAAGAAATTTCTTCTTTTTGCAGATGACATAATGTTCTACATAGAAAATCCCAAAAAATCTAAAAAAAAAATTAATTCCTAGAATTTAGAACTTCTGAGTTCCGTAAGGTCTCAAGACATGATCAACATACAAAAATCAATTGTATTTCTATATACTAGCAATGGACACATGGAAAATGAAATTTAAAATGCAATATCATTTACAATTTCACCCAACACATGAAATACTTAGGTAACTCTATCAAAACCTGTATAGGACCTGTATGATTAAAACTACATAATGTAACATAAGAAATCAAAAAAGATCTAAATAAAGTGAGAGATATTTCATGTTCAAGAATTAGAAGACACCAATTAGTAAAAGCCAGTTTTCCTAAATTAATGTATAGGTTTAATGAAATCATACTTTTTTGTATATACATAAACAAAATTACTGTAAAATGGAACCAGAATAGCTAAAAATAATTCTAAAAAGTAAGAATAAAGTAGAGAAAATCACTCTATCAATTTTAAGAATTATTATATAGCAATCATGAGTGTATGTTTGATGGAGGGATAGACACATAGATAAATGGAACAGAATAGAGAATCAGAAATACTCACACAAGTACAGCCAAATGACTTTGATAATGGTGCAAAAGCAAGTCAATGGAGGAGGAGGAGTCTTTTCAACACATGGTGCTGGAGAAACTGTACATCCTTAGGCAAAATAATAAAATAAAATTAAAATAAAATAAAATAAAATAAAATAAAATAAAATAAAATAAAATAAAATAAAATAAAATAAAATAAAATAAAATAAACCTTGACTTAAACCTCACCTGTTATAGAAAAAATAACTCAAAATGAATCGTAGATTTAAATGTAAAATGAAAAACTATATAACTTACAGAAGACACATGAGAGAAATATTAGGGACCTATGATTTAATGAAAGACTGTCAGATATGACACAAAAAGCAAGATCTAGTCAAGAAAAAAATGTTAAATTGTACCTCTTCAAAATTTAAAACCATAGTCTGTGAAAGATCAAGTTAAGAAAAAACTAGCTACAGCCTGAGAGAAAATATTTGCAATCCACATATGTGACAAAGAATTCATATCTAGAATATGTAAAGGTCTCTGAAAACTCAGCATTAAAACCAAACACTGAGCATTCAGAGGAAACATGATGAAGTAGAGACATCCCTAGATCTCTCCCCTTGAAGCAATAAGCTGAACAACTAAAACTCAACAATAACAAAAACAAACAAAAAAAAAACACCAAAACTGCACACCAGCATGTCTGAACAGGGATCTTAACCCCAGGACAGAGAGTAATGAAGAAGCTGCTTCTCAAAGCCTGTAGGAGGAGGGGGAGGGGTGAAGGTGCAGCGACTTTCCCAAACAACCCTGCCTGGAAGTCTCAGGACTTGTACACAGCCAACAAGTGGGCCCAGTCATCAGGGCAGAAAGTGGGGAAGCGGGGCATGTTGCAAAATCGAGCCTGAGCTGCAGCTCCCACCCCTCAACTCAAAGGGCTCCTCTTCCCATACTTTCCTAGACCCATCACTGTGGAGCCACAGAAACTGCTAGAGATTCAAGACGCTTAGACGTCACTTACTAGAAACCAAAAAAAGAGCATCTTTTTTTCAGCAGGCTAAAGAGAAACCTTTATTTAATAAATCTCCTTTTTGGAAAAATAACAGAATACATTTCCATTAATGCTCAGTGGAGAAATAGTGCATTAAATACCATGAACAACCAAGGTGACAAGGCATCTCAGAAAAAGAGAAAAATCTCCAGAAAATAAGCTTATAGACATAGAATTATATATCTTAAATGACATAAACTTCAGGATGGTACTTCTGAAAAAATTCAATGAGATCCAAACAAATCATATCAACAATTTCAGGAATTAAAAAAACGACTAGGTGAGCACAACAAGGACATTGAAACAGAATAGATATTCTGGAGATGAAGTAGCAAGCCTGGGAAATAGAGTCCACCAAATGGAGGAAAGTATCAGTGATATCAAAAATCTAGAAATAAATAAGAGGGAAGAAGAGAAAAACTGAAGAATAAAAAATAATGAGAGAAATACAAGAACTAGCTGATAACATCAGGAGAAGAAACAAGAATGATGGGCATTACTGAAGGCGAGAAAAAGGAGCAGGGACTAGAAAGCATTTTTAGACAAATAGAGGATGAGAATTTCACAAATCTAAGGAATGAGCTGGAGCTTAGAATTCAAGAAATCGACAGAACACCCAATTATCTCAACCCAAAAGGCCTTCATCAAGACACATTGCATTAAAGTTATCAAAAATCAACGACAAAGATAGAATTCTCAAGGCAGCCAGGGAGAAGAATGTGTTAATGTATAAAGGAAAACTCATTATCATCAAACTTCTCAGCACAGACCTTACAAGCCAGAAAGGAATGGAACCAAATATTTAAACTATTAAGTGACAGGAACTATCAGCCTAGAATAATGTATCCAGCTAAGTTCTCCTTTAGATATGAAGGAGAAATCAAGACTGTTCCAAACATACAAAAACTGAGGGAATTCTCCACTATGAGGCCTGCACTACAGGAAATACTGAAAGGGGTCAGTCAGCTCACCTAAAACAAAATGACAACAACAAAAATACCGGTGGACCAATACTTATAAAAATACAACCTTCCTAGACTGAATCAAGAACTGGAAAATCTAAATAGACCCATCAGAAGTATAGAAATTGAAACAATATTCAAAAACCTACCAAAAAAGGAAAAGTCCAGGACCAGAAGGCTTCACCAGTGAATTCTATCTAGCATTCAAAAAAGATTTAATGCCTATTCTCCTCAAATTCTTCCAAAAAATCAAAGAGGAGGCAATACTTCCCAACTCATTTTATAAGGCCAATATTACTGTGATACCAAAACCTGGTAAGGATTAACACACACAAAAAAAGAAAACTACAGACCAATATCTCTCATGAACATAGATGCAAAAATCATAAATAAGATACTAGCTGACCAAATACAGCAACATATTAAAAAAATTATACACCATGATCTAGTGAGTTTCTTTCCAGTGGCACAAGGAAGGTTCAACACATGCAGAACGATTAATATTATATACCACATTAACAAATTAAAAAGTAAGAATTATATGATTATATCAATAGATGCAGAAAAAGCTTTCGACAAGATACAGCACCCATTTATTATCAAAACACTTAACAAAATCAGTATAGAAGAAAAGCATCTTAATATAATAAAGGCCACATATGACAAACCCTTAGTCAATATTATACTTAACGGTGAAAACCTAAAACCCTTTCCTCTAAGATCAGGAACAAAGCAAGGTCGTCCACTATTGCCACTCTTATTTAATATAAAATTGGAGGTCCTAGCAAGTGAAATCAGATAAGAGAAAGATATAAAAGGCATCTATAAAGGAAATGAAGAAGTCAAATAGTCACTATTTGCAGATGACATGATTCTCTATATAAAAACCCTAAAGACTCCACAAGAACACTACTAGAAACCATCAGTAAATACAGGAAAGTATCTGGATATAAATCAATGTTCAAAAATCCATAGCATTTCTTTCTGACAACGAAGTGTCAGAAAAAAAGTTGAAAAAATAATTTCTTTTGCAATTGTAACAAAAAGGACAAAATACCTAGGAATAAATCTAATGAAACATGTGAAGGACCTATATAATAAAAACTCCAAGACCCTATTAAAAGAAATTGAAGAAGATACAAAGAAATGGAAAGATATTCCGTGTTCTTATATTAGAAGAATCAACATAGTTAAAATGACCGTATTACCTAAAGCATTATACAGGTATAATGTAATCTCCATCAAAATCCCATTGGCATTTTTAAAGAAATAGAACAAAAAATCATCAGATTTGTATGGAAGCACAAAAGATCCCGAACTGTGAAAGCCATCCTGAGAAAAAAGAACAAGGCTGGAGGCATTACTCTGCCCAACTTCAAATTATACTACAAAGTGACAGTAATCAAAACAGCAAGTTTGGCAGGAAAACAGACACATGGAACAGTGGAACAGAATTGAGAGTCCAGAAGTAAACCCATATTTATATGGGCAAATAATTTTCTACAAAACAAAACAAAACAAAACAAAAACATACAGTGGAGAAAAAAAGCCTCTTCAATAAATGGTGCTGGGAAAACTGGAAACCCACCTGCAAAAGAATGAAACTAGACTGTTGTCTATCACCACACACCAAAATTAAATCAAAATGGATTAAGGATCTGAATATAAGATCTGAAACTTAAAATGCATAGAAGAAAACAGGAACTAAACTCAAGGATCTTGAGGATTTCATGAATTTGACTTCAAAGGCAAGGGAAGTAAAAGCAAAAATAAATGAACGGGACTACATCAAACTAAAATGCTTCTGCTCAGCAAAAGAAACTGTCAGCAAAGTAAAGAGACAACTATCTGAATGGGAAAATATATTTGCAAGCCTCTGATTAGGACCTAATATTCAAAATATACAAAGAAAGAATTTATACAACTCAATAACAACAAAAATACAAATGATCCAATCAAAAAATGGGCAGAGGGTCTGAACAGACACTTCTCCCTAGAGGACATACAAATGGCCAATAAATATACGAAAAGATGCTCATCATCACTAGCTATTAGGAAAATGCAAATTGAAACCACAATGAGATACCATCTCACACCTGTTAGAATGACTATAATCAACAGGACAAGTAATGACAAATGTTGGAGAGGATGTGGAGAAATAGGAATCCTCATACACTGTTGGTGGGACTGCAAATTGGTACAGCCACTATGGAAAGGAGTATGGAGGTTCCTCAAAAAACTAAGAATTGATCTACCATATGAACCAGCAATCCCTCTATTGGGTATTTAACCCAAAGACTTGAAAACTCATATCCGAAAAGACATTTGCACACCAATGTTTATAGTAACATTATTCACAATGGCCAGGACATGGAAGCAACCAAAGTGCTCTACGATAGATGATTGGCTAAAGAAGCTAAAAGAGATGAAACACTGCCATTTGCGACAACATGGATGAACCTCAAGATAATCATGCTAAACAACATAAGCCAGATAGAAAAAGTTAAAAATAACATGATATAATTTATATATGGGATATAAACCTAAAAGCAACAAATGAGCAAGACAAACAGAGACTAATAGACATGGACTATAGGCTAGTGGTTACCAGAGGACTATCAAGTAGTGGTTACTGGTGAAGTGGTGGAGGATGGGGGAGGTAGACAGTGTAAAGTGAATTAAATATAAGGGTATAGGGGAGGGTGAAGTGAGTTAAGAGGATCAAATATATGGTAGCTGAAGGAAATTGGACTTTGCATGGTAAACACAAAATAGAATATACAGATGTCAAATGATAATGTACACCTGAAAAATATATGGTTGTATTAACCAATATTACCCCAATAAACTTAATTTAAAAAAAAAAAAAACACTGGTAAAGTACTGGTGAGAGTGTAGAGAAACTACATATATATTACCAGTAAAATGTAAAATGGTACAGACACTCTCAAAAATAATTTGGCAGTTTCTTAAAAAAATGCATATACATTTACCATATGTCCCAGTAATTTTATTTATAATAGCCCAAACCTGGAAACAGTCAAAATATCCCTTACTAGTTGAATGGCTAAACACACGGTGGCCCATCCATAATGAGGAATACTACTTAGCAATAAAAAGGAACAAACTATTGACACATAACTTAGATGGATCTCAAGGGCATCATGAAGAATTGCTATAGAGATGGAAAATAGATTAATGGTTGTCAAGGGTTAAGAGTGATGGGTGGCAGCAACAGTGGTATGACTAAAAATGGATAACATGAGGAAGATCTTTCTGGTAATGGAATAGTTTCATATCTAAAACTATACACACAGACGTACCAATGTCAAATTTTTGGTTTTTATATTGTACTGTAGCTATGTAAAATAGAACCAGTGGGTGATCTGGGAGAAAAGGAACAAGGGACCCTTTCTGTGTTATCTTTGCAAGTCTTGTGATTATTTCTAAATAAAAGCTTTAAAAGGCAAATCCACTGTTAAATTGTACACCTGAAACTTACTGGATTTTGTTAACAAATGTCATCATCATAAATAAATAAATAAATAAATAATCAATCAATCAATCAAATAGAAAACAAAAAGCAAATCCAAGGGAACCACTCATCCTGGTGGAGCTAGATTTTCAACATTCCATTTTACTAACAACTCTCACTATTTAGAGTCAATTTCTATGAAAATTATCTGCCTGCCTTTCAAAACAGCTTAGATTCTAATGTGCAAATTAACTACGCATTTTCTTTGGTATCTTGGGACTGTTTGGACAACTAAATTTCAAATACAATTGGAGAATAAAAACTGAAAAAAAATTGTAGCTGGTGTACCATATGTACTATAGTATCTCAACCTCCAATCAGATGAGCACAGAATTATTCTGTGACTCAATCAATGTACCTATTGAATATATCTGATGTATAAAGGCATCTCTAACAATTGGTCTGTACCACTATAGATACATCAAAGATCAGAAGAGAACAAGAGTAAAGTAATATTTGTTTCTTTACTCTCTCTGTTTTTTACCTATGAACCAGAGTTACTATTGCTTTTATATATTCATTGAAAAACTAAAATAAGGCTCAAACATTACATATCATCAAATGTCTAATTTTATCATTAGATACTTTCACCAACAAAAGCTTTACTTTGATTCAGTAAATCAACATCTACTGGGGTCCCTCCATGGGGATGCCATAAAACAGAACTTGGTTTTATCATTTGTCCTTCTGATACCTATGTTTCATTCCAAATGCAGTAATTAGAATTGATTTGATATTACTCATAACACAATATTTACTATCTTTCAGACAAAATAGCTTAGGAGACCTTTTCAGACAGAAACTTAAGGAAAATTCTCCTTAGAGAAAGACTGTGAGAAAGTAGAAAAAGGATATTTATTAAAAACATGTATGGATTGCAGTCTCTATTAGAGATCAAATGAAGACATGCCTTTTCTTTTCACATCAGGCCATTGCTTCTCTGAACCATTCCATGGAGCAATGGCTCTGCTTTAAAGATAACGTTCTCTAACCTGGAGAAACCTCAAATTGACCGAGGAAATCCTGTGTTTGGCAGAAAACAATTGGGCATCACTTGCATAGGTGCAAAACTGGAAGAGATTTTTCCCCAAGCCCTGCTCATTTCTTTTTTTAGCCATGAAAAACAAATTCTTTTATCTAATAGCATCTATTGGCTCCTATTTTCTGCTAAGACTGCATCTTGGCAATTGGGATGATGTTCCATTAAACTACAAGACAAGTATTTTCTCATTTCATCAGTCTTGCTGACTATACTTCTCATAAAGTCTTTTTACTAAAACCACTTATTTATTTAGTATCATCAAATTTTTAGTTAAGTGACTCTCATTTAAATTTATTTATTTTCTAAGAACTCATATTCCTAGTTCTGGATAGTCTTATGTAATTACAGAATTAATTATAACATTAGGCTCCAAATCACTCTCATTTTGACTTCTAATATCACCACCAGATACGGCTTTGTTTTTACAATGCCTTCTTTAGGGAAGTTTGCTCAAACTTTAAAGACTTAAGAATGACTTGTAGTTTATACATTATATATACTAACACTCACTCTAAAATTGCAAATCTCTATGACTGGAGAGGTGTGACAGGAGGTGTGACTCTCAGCTCTGATACTGTATGTGATTCATAAGGATGGCTTTTCAATTTTTCTAAGACCCAGACTTTTCATCTGGAAAATACTAACAAACTACTATGTTGTCTCTTACACATAGTGGGTGTTCAGTAAACAGCAGTTCCCTTATCTTTCTAACAATTTCTACACAGTGGAGTCATAGATGCCTCAGGCTTGCATCAAAACCTAGATTGTGGGGCATCAGACAGAAAGATAATAAATCAATTCTGATGCCTATATAAATCTTTCCGAACTTTCTGATATTTGACACCTCTGGATTGGTGAGGCTTCTATTTGAGAGACGAAGTTGAAAGAGTGATCATCTCGGAGAGTTTTGATAGTCAAACAGAATGTCATTTCTAGCTATTTGGATTGTCCTCCCTGCCCTGGAATAATAATTCAGTTTAAGTTAGAATGACTAAGTAAGCCAAGGGAATATGTAAAAGGAGCCCAGTTAGAGATTAAATATATTAGTGAACCTGTCTCAAAGACAGTGTAAAGAAGGAAGTTAAAAATCACACATTGTTCTCCTTTTATATTTTATATATGAGATCTATATGTGTATTTTAATAAAATGAGAGTATACTAGATAGTTGCAATATAAATCAATACCATTTTGGGGGTGGCTCCATAGTGTAGTGGTTAGCATGTCTGCTTTACACACACCATGTGGAGCTACGGACCATACCCCGGGTGTGCAAGGCTCTGGGTGCACGCTGCGAGTGTTTGGGAGGGGATGCCCCACCTTCATAGATCCAGTTTTTAAGGGGAAATGGCAACATCCATAAGTCAGGAGTGAAAGTGGGGGTCGGGGGTGAGAATTAAAGAGGGGAGAAATAAATACATACATATATACATACATACATACATACATACATACATACATACATACATAACATTTTAATGCCTCTATAATAATCCATTGCTTGGAGAGACTATAACATATTTAATGCCTCCTTTATAATTTTCTATTTGAAATAGTTTGACTCACAAGCAGTTACAAAAATAGTAGTTTATACATACCTTTTCCCCATATCTTTCCAATAATATCTTACATCACTGTGATACATTGTCAAAACCAGAAAACTGATAGTGGTACCATCAGTCCTCATTATTTATGGGCTCTGTATTTGTAGATTTGTCTACTTGCTAAAATTTACTTGTAACCTCCAAATCAATATTAATAGTGCTTTCACAGTCATTTGGACATGTGCCTGCCAGAGTGCTGAAAAATTTGAGTCACTTAATATAAATGTTCCCAGCAGAGGTTTAACATGGTGACACTGCCTTCCTGTTTAAAGTCTCATACTATAAACAGGTATCCTTTATATATACATATTTAGCACCACATTTTCTTGCAATTTTGTGCTTTTTTCTAGTGATTTCACTGTTTCAGATGGTGCACAAGCATAGTGCTAAGTGCTGGCTAGTGCTTCTAAGCAAAGGAAGGCTGTGATATGCCTTATGGAGAAAATACATGTGTTAAATTAGCTTTGTTCCAGCAAGAGTTATAGTGCTGTTGGCCATATATTACATGTTACTCAATCAATATTAATATATGAAATAATGTGTCTTTAAACAGAAACATACATTTAAAAAGGTAATGTATTGGTTAGTTGGTGAAAATGTGATCAGAGGCTCGTAAGAACATAGCTCGTAGGAACAATGATCCAGTGTTCATCAATTCAGTGTTTTGGCAACTTTATAGATCATAGCTACAATGAATAACAAGATTCACCTGTACAACAAGTGGAAAGGCTGTTGAATAACTGGATCTCTCGTACATCAACAAAGAATGGTACTGCAACTCTAAAAAAGTTTGCCAACTTTTCTTATAAAGTAAAACATACATTTATCATACTACCCGGTAATTGTTTTCCTGAATATCTATCCCAGATAAATAAAAATTTATGTTCACACATGCATCCACGAATCTGTATGTAGGTTTATGTCTTTTGCCAAATTTGAGAAGTTTTTAGCTATTTTTTTATCAAGTACATTTCAAGCTCCGTATTTTTTCTCCTCTCCTTGTCAGAGTCTAAGGACATGAATATTAGATCTCTTATTGTATTGCGAGTTTCTGAGGCTAAGTTTATTTTATTTCAATCCATGTTTTCTCTATCATTCAGTTTGGGTGATTTCTATTAGTCTATCTTAAAGGTCACTGATTCCTATCTCATTTTGATTCTGCTGTGAAATCCATCCAGTGAGGGCTTTTTAAAAATTTCAGTTATTGTATTTTTTTCATTTCTAACATTTTAGTTTGGTTCTTCTTTTTATCTTCTATTTCATTGTTGAGATAGTCTATTTTTTAATTTGTTTCAGCAGTGTTTAAAATGGTCCATTAAAGCGTTTTTATGGCAGCTGCTTGAAAATCCGTCTGAAAATTGCAACATCGGGTGTCATCTTAGTGTTGGCATCTGTTAATTCTATTTCCTCATTTGAGCTAAGATTTTCTTTTTTTCTTGATATGGTGAGTAATTTTGGACTCAAAATTTTTATAACATTTTGCATATGTTATCAGACTCTGGATCCTTTTTAAATCTTCTATTTTGGCAGCTAGTTAACCTATTAGGTTCAAAATGCAGTGTTGTACATCACAATTTAAAGTCAGCTTATAAAGCCTCTGCAGTACTATTCTCTTCTATCCCACATGTGTGTTACCTAGATGACAGGAGTCAACCCTGCAGTATCCTCAGTGGTGGCAAGCGTGGGGAAGAGCGAATTGAGGGTGAAGAAATGCCTCATTACTGCAGGGTGAGAACAGAGTTTAGAGTTTTATATGCCAACACACCCTAGTTCCTGGGTAAGGGGTGGAATCAAAATTCTGCCCATAGGCTCCATTACTATGTTGTGGTGGGATCAGGATAGAAGTCAGGATCTTCCCACAGGGGAGGACCTTATTATTTTGGATGGGAAACATAGAATTCAGAGTTCTGCCCACAAGCTCTGTGAGGAAGGGGTGCTGCCTCCTTACTGTAGCCCATAAGCCACATGGGAGGGATACATCTCTTTGCTATTCCAAGAGGGTAGGGGAAATCCAAGTTCATCCATAGACCCTGAAAAAGACAGACTCAACACTGTGGAAGAGAGACATAGAGCATGGGGTCTCATTTGCAGACTCCCCTGCTGCACTGCCCACTGGGGCCTAAGACAGGGGGTATAGATGATTTTCATGGTGTTCACACAAAAACAGGCAGATATGGTTAAAGTTTTCTGCAGTGTTGGGTTGGCCCTTTCCCAGTACTTTATGTGAAAGCAAGCAGGTTTGAGGGCACTATTTTTGTCTGCATCTCCTGGCATTTCTGGGTTGCAGCCTTCTCCAATGTCCAGTTGGTGTGCACAGGATACACACACACACACACACACACACACACACACACACCACCACCACCACCAACAACAACAACAATAAACAAACAAACAAAAAGAAAACCACCACAACAACAACAGCAACAACAACAACAACAAAAAAAACAAGTGCTCATGGTGGGTTGTTTCTTAAGTCCTAATGTCCCTATTTAGTCTGTCAGCACATGGTAGGTGACTTAAGCACTTTGTCCCAGCATTTTCCCTGTGATTAGCAAAAGGAATCAAATGGGATGCATCTTGCCCAGAACCAGAAGTACAGCTCCTTTTGATGGTTATTTCGGATTTCTGATTTTTTACTCTTGTGAACAATTCTGTGATTCATATTCTTGCTCATGCCACTGTTCAATCTCAACTGTTTATCAAAAACTTCCAGCCATTTGCCTTTTTCTATTTCTTCTTTTATGAATTATTATGCCTTTTTTTTTCACTTTTCTATTGAGGTGTTCATCTTTTAACCAGTTTGTAAGAGTTTTGTTTATATGGACAATAATGTATGTCTGATATAAAAGCTGTAAATATGATTTCCAGTTTCACTTTTAGTTTGGCTTATGTGATTTTGCTATGTATAGATCTTGCTTTTTATGTAGTCAAATCTGTTAATTTTTACAAATAGCTTTCTGTTAACTAGATCTGCGTTCCAGGCCCTACTCAGAGCCTGAACAGCCCCTCCCTACTTCTGACCTCTTTTTGCATTTGAAATGTCAGGAGGGAAATGAGAAACCAACACAGCTCCCTACAAACCATAGGAAGATGAATGGAATAACAAATGGGGAAGACCATCTAAGCTAGCCTTTTGTCTAATCAGAAATGAAATAAGAGCCATCCAAAAAAACACTTAAATCTCTTTCTACTGTACAATCTGTGACCACAGCCCAAGTGCCTACATCACCAAATAAAAGCCATTTACACTGATTTTCTGCAGGCAAAGTCCATTCCTTTGAGGATATCAGACACAGCATCCTTTAAAGACACCTACCACTATTCCTGCTCTTCATCGGTGCTCAAGCAGTGATTCAGGAAAGACAGTGATTGAAATAGCATATGGCAGCATCAAATAAAAAAATTTCCAACTTTGACAGTTTTAAGAGTTGTCACTAACTTTTTCTCAAGCTCAGACTTAGTGGTTTTACTCCAGCTTCTTTACTGTGGCATTAAGAATCAGTTTTAGTCCTCTGTTAGATATATAGCACTCATAAATATTTAAATATTCCAAAGTATTGTCCTGATTCCTATTTCAACCCATGCCCCTACTGAGCTGACCTAAGCAGTATGTTCTATTGATTTGTGTGTGAGAGTGTTTGAGAAACTATGGATTATTTTTTGTTTTCTTTTGCAATGCTAAAATGGCAAGGGCATGATTTTATTTTGTATGATGTCCATGAATGGTCTATAAAATACTGAATGTTGAACTTAATACATGTAACATAGCAAGTGTGAAGATAAAATTCAAGAAGAAGGTAAAGAAGTTCAGAGACTCAAACTGAACTATTGAGAATAGGATTTCAGTTTTGGAAGAAGAGGACAGAAGTTTATTTGATTGTTTCCATTCCCTGACCGTTAATTAGTTATTCAATTAATAATTCAGTGTCCTGAACTATTTTGATAACTACTCATTAAGAGAATCAAAGCTGATAATTAAAGAATGGGTAAGGGACCCTATCAACAGAGAGCAAAGACCCACATAACCAACCCACAGAAAGTATCATTTCACATTTCTAACAGACTATGAATATTCATAGCACCAAACAGGAAAGGACAAAAGCATAGGCTTGCAGAGCTGTTTGTTCACAGTCCTAAATCAATACTATGAAGACTGCCCAACATGCTTCAGTAACTGTTCATCAATTATTTAAGGGGCTCTTTTGTTCAAAGTTTCTGTTTACAAGATTACTTTGTAACTTGAAATGATTGTTTCCTTTCATATGACTGCTGGATGGGGCTTGAGTTTTTTACAACATGAACTTGAAAGAAAGGTGTGTGTGTGTGTGTGTGTGTGTGTGTGTGTGTGTGTGTGTGTGTGTGTGTGTGTGTGTGTGTTGTGTCATCTCTGGTTGCAGTTTCAAATCAGGATATCTGTGTGTTATCTTTCTCTCCAGTGGGACTCTGACTTCTACCAGACCCAAATGTCTTGGGTATTATTACAAGCCCAAGACATTTACCTATCCGTGAAGACAGAAGAAGCATTTTCAACACTCTGCCAAATTGATTGCCAAGGTCAAGGGAAAATTGTTTTTCAAGTTGGTCTTTGCGCGGCTGTCTCAAAGTTCTCACTTACTCGGAAACAAGAAAAAAACACTTTAAGGTCTAGTCCTAGAAGGTTAATTTTCTGTCAGTTATATACAAAACTCAACCTTATGTGTGAGTTTTGAGGCGAGGGCCTGCTCTGTGGTTATCTTTCTGTATGAGGTGACAACTTGGACTACAAAATATTCATAAAAGAGGCACAACTTTATTAAGAACTTATTAATTGCTAATCACCATGCTAAGTTTTTTGACACAATTTTTTTTTAAACTTCAAGGTGTGCAGAGCTGATATTTAAACTTCGATTTATTTGTTTCTTATACCTGAACTCTTTAACATTATTTTCAGTATTCCAATGAACTCATAAAAAACATCCTCTTCTTCCATTGTGTAGAACAGGAAAGGCAAAATTTTCTGTGAAGTATGAAACTGTAAATACTTTAGGCTTTGCAGATCACATGGGCTCTGTCACAATAAACCCACTCTGCTGTTTTATTGCAAAAGCAGCCGGAGATGACACATAAACAAATGCCATGGCTGTATTCCAATAAATTTTTATTGACAAAAACAGGCAGGATAGTTTTGCCTATAGGCTGCAGTATGACAACCCTTAATGTAGAAGAATTCATGTGCTTTAGGTGTAACACTTACAAATGTTTGCCTATTTCAGAGAGACCCTAAATGGCAAAGTTGGTTAGCACTGAATTCATCCTTGGTCAGCAGTTCCCTCATAGCCCATCACAAAAAATTTTGTACAGAAACCTTTTCTAATCCTGGAGAGTTTATCTATGAAGCAGGCATTTTGGTCAGGTTGTTTCCATTGACATTCAGGAGACAATTCCCAAACTTGTGCAATACATTCTTTCCAAAAATTCCATAGTATGGGAAATTTTTCAAATAAAAGTAGTTGGCCAAGTAGTCATGGATTGTACTGGAGAGTGCACATCCATCAAAGGGGCTGCTGTCTGCTCTCCAGCTAATAGTGATAACATGAGAGAATAGGAGCTCAATTTTGCTGAGAAAAGCCTTGGAAATCCACATAACATGCATCTGCCCTCATGCAGTCTCTGAGCAAAGACTACACAAAGAGGGTTGGTAGGGGGCTTATAGTCCGAGTGCAAGTATGGAGCAGATGAATGTATTTTTTTGCATTTTACCCCACTTCAATGGTCTCCTTTAAACAAATAAAAAAGAATCCAGTTACTCTTTTAAATTCAAGTAGAAATCCAATAGTGACTATTTTTCCCAATTTTAAAATATTAGCAGCATGACATTTTTTTATGAGTGTACTGGCATGGTATAAGATAGTGGTAAAGAGTACAGGTGCTGGACAAAAACAAATCAGACCCTAAAAAGGCAGAGCAGACACTAGCTGGAGCCTAAGACTAGCCCATCTTCCTGATACCTAGAACACAGGATAGTATATATTATTTTTAAAGTGTTCAGAGGAAAATAAATCAGTAATTTCCTGTCTTATTTCATGATTCCTCATTGTATAATTTTCAGTAGTAACTATCTGCATGAGTATAGACAAGTTTAATTTTATTGGGCCTTAAATTCTTTTATAAAATGGAAATATTCATAAACCCTTCTAAGTTGAGAAGAAAAATGGATTTGTGTGTATAAGGGTGGATAATTTCCCCAACAATTCAGGGAGGTCTTAGAAAGTTTCACTAAGAGTTTTTTTTTTAATTTTATCTATGAACAGAGTTCAAATTTTCCAAAGGCAGGCACTTAAAAGGTATATATGATTTAAAGCAGTAAATCCGGACCTGAGGGGAAGCTATAAAACCTAGGAGGCTGCTGGTTCCTTTGGTGAGACCCAGGCTGAGTCCACAGCCCTAGCTGGGCAGCTCCAAGCTCCAAGGTACAAGAACTGAAGAAGTCTCAGATGCTGAGGCAACACATGCCAAAATTAGAGGGCCTAATGCTGGCATGACTGATACCCTCATAACTTCCTCAGTATATTTGTTTTAAATTCTGGAAAGTATAGAAAAATGTCCTACCTACTTCCCTACAGAAGAGGACGAGGAATGTTAACATTAAAATGCTTCTCATGAAAACCCCATTCAGGGCTAACTTCTGAAAGAGGTAAAAAGTATACTTTGAAGCAATAATGGATGAAACGGCAGCTTTGATACCTGCCATTTTCCCAAATAGACTCTTTATTTCCTGAAGTAGTTTACACCCTAAAAGTGTATCTCAAGGTGAAGCAGTGTCTTTTTTACTTGATTTAATTTGGGGTACAAGATCAGATGTGTGGGCAAGGACTAAGACATGTATTATAAAATCTACCTACTTTTTTTTAAATTCTCTTTTCTTACAATGGAAAATCTTCCACTAAAGGCAGCAGAGTATGCATAAAACAAAATGAATGTGCCTAAACTTAATTAAACCTTCCTAGATTTTATCTCCTTAATGCTACATAGATTTGAGAGAAAAAAACAAGTAGCGACCTATATTTAAGTCTTGTTTTCAATATAGTTTACATCCCCCAAAATAACTGTTATTTTTTAAAGTTATTTTTCACTTTTGCATTTAAAATTTACAATTCTAAGATGTTAATATATAATAATTAAATAATCACAAAAAACTTATATGTCATAGCCATCAGCAGAATAAATTTTTTACTCACTAATATGAGAGTAACAATTCTGGCAAGTATCCAGTCAGTCAAATTCAAATAAAATTTAGCAAACAAATGTGTATCACATATTTCCATTCTTTGTGTAACAATATAATCAAATAGATGTAATTGTTACAACTATAAACTTTATAGTAATATTTTCCCCATAACTGTGAGAAAACAGGATAATTAACTGTACAAAAGTATGTTTTGGGCTTTTCTTAATATATAAAACCTATCCCATATTATTAGAGTAGGATATTTTAATAACATTATGCATTTAAAATCTGGGCCAGTTGCTTTTCATCTGTAATATATTTCTCCATAACAGCATTTTGAGAATATGTAGAGATACGTCTGCTGCAAAAGTCATTAAACCAAGACAAAAAATGACTCAGATTTTATTTACATTTAAAGAAATAAGATGACTAACAAATAGTAGATAGAAAGCTAAGTTAAGAATAAATCCCAATCTAAATTCAGCATTTCAAGACTCCTGTCTAGGAGTTAACAAAATATTTTAATATAATTTACACAAACTGGATCTAAGAAATCACCTTTGATCTACACAGAGACTATTTTATATTCTAAGTGATTTACCTCTATGACTATACATTAGCCATAAAAATCCCAACAGGTTTTATTTCTTTTGTGAATATGTCATGATAGAGCTTTGGTTATAAAATATTAAAGTTGATATGCTTCCTTAGCACTCAGTAAAATGGTGCACTGAAGTTAAATGCTCACATTTTATTTATGCTAACCTAACAATAAAACTTAAAATACAAAAAAAAATTAAATCATCAAAAGTGAAAATAAAATGCACACACAATAACTCCAATAAGTCCTGCTATTCTTCAAGGTTTATAAAATAAATTTTCATCACCAGTTAATCAGAGTTCATTAACCTACATTTGCAAATATGTTTTGCCAAAATATTTTGTTATTTAGACCTCTTTCAAACCACTTTAATGAAAGGACTGAAGAAAAAGTTTAAAAGAGGAAAGAATGAGGACCCTGTGAAACCCATGTTCACATTCCTTTGTAAACAACAAAAGAAATTGAAGACCCAATATTCTTTAGTGGCAATCCATTCTGAAGTCTGTGATTTATTCCTCCAGGGTTTTTTGGAGGTATGTTCCTTGGGATCCAGATATGATATGAATTGTGTGGCAGCTCATGATTATAATTCAATGTAACAAAACCATAAAGCACAGAGGGCTAGGACAGTTAAGTGAATGCCATTCTTCATGGCACAAATATGCACGTATGATGTTGCTGAAATCCAAGACAATTTCTCACAAAGTGGCTAGGATGATAATCCAAATAAAAGAGCTCTTCATCCTGTCGCTCCTCAAGGATTGAAGTACACCTCTCTTTGCTACCGTGTTACCTAAAACAAATAAATAAGTGAGTATTCAATACCCCATATACACCAAAGATCATCCTTCCTGCCAAGAATCTATATGTTTCTATCTGTGTCATTACATACACTTTAGCAATTTTCACCTTTGTCCATAACCAGCCTCACTAAATCAACTGTTCAAATTCTCTACATTTCTTACTTTTAAGTTGCAAAGAATTCATTCACTGATGGGACTGCAAATTGGTGCAGCCATTCTGGAAAACAGTATGGAAGTTTCTCAAAAAATTAAAACTAAAATGACCATATGACCCAAGAATCCACTTCTGGGTATTTATCCAAAGAAATACAAAACACTAATTTTAAGATGTATATGCATTCCTACGTTCATTACAGCATTATTTACAATTGTAAAGATACAGAAGCAACCTAAATGTCCATTAATATATGTGTATGTGTGTGTGTGTGTGTGTGTGTGTGTGTACACACACACACACACACACACACACACACACACACACACACATATATATATAATGGAATGTTACTCAGCCATAAAAAAAAAGAATGAAATCTTACCAGGGATAGGCCTAGAGGGTATTATGTATGCTAAGAGAAATAAGTGACACAAAGAAAGACCATATAATTTCACTTATATGTGGAATCTAAAAAGCAAACAAACAAAACAGAAACAGACTCATAGATACAGAGGACAAACCGATAGTTGACACATGAGAGGGGGTTGGAGCCTGGGTGAAAACAGAAATAAGAAGTACAAATTGGCAGTTACAAAATAGTCACAGGGATGTAAAGTACAGCATATGGAATATAGTCAATGATATTGTATAACTATGTATAGTGTCAGGTTGGTACAAGACTTATTAGGAAGATTGCTTCATAAATTACATAAATGTTTAACCACTATGCTGTATACCTGAAACTAATATAATATTAAATGTCAACTGTAATTGAAAAAAAATTATTTTAGTTTATAAAAAGAAAAAAAAGAAGAAAACATGCACAAAGGCTTCCACAATGTGTTATTATACATCCTAGCTTTGTATTTTGTAGATTATAAAACTCCCATCAGATTAGATACATTCATTGCCCATCAGGTCAACTCACACTTGCTGAACATTCTTTGTTAATGGTGCTAAGATTTTTTCAAATCAATGCTGATTAAAATCAGCAAATGTCAAGATCAAAATGTTGCCTTTGTTACTTTTTTAAATGTAGTTAATTTGCATTTTAAAAAATAGATTATTTTATAAAACTGCTGTATTTACTCAAAATGTACATCCATTAAAAAGTTTGGGGCTTTCCCCCCATTTTTAAACACCTCAGCGTCATTACTTATAAGAAAAGATCAGCAGTTTCTATAGTTTGATTTCTTCATGTAAGAAATTTTACAGGTTAGATAATCTCTACACCAACTAGTAGAAAAAACATAAAAACTTAAGACTTTAACATATCTACACCATGAAAATATTTTCAAAGTAAATTATATTATTAGATAGCATAATCATCATGCTGGTCTTTAGATCCAATGACGTATTTATTCAAACCTCAGATTCACTATTAACTGACATAAAGGCCTTTATTAATGTGTCCTACAATATAACTGCTTTTTGTGTCTGTGCTAGAATACTACAGCAAAAACAAACAAACAAACAAACAAACAAAACCTGTTCTCATGGAGTTTACCTAGAGTAGGGGCTTGCACCTTTTTTCTATATAGGACCAGTCAGTAAATATGTTCACCTTTGCAGACCACACAGCCACTGTCACAACTACTCGACTCTGCCTTTATACAATGAAAGCAGCTTTGACAATACAATATATAAACTAAGAACATAGCTTTGTTCTGATAAAACTTTATTTATGGACACTGAAATTGGATTTCATAATATTTTTTTGTTATAAAATATTTTCTTTTGGACTTTTTCCAACCATTTAAAAATGTATAACCCATTCTTAGCTTACAGGCCATACAAAAAGAGGCCCAGGGCCGAATCTGGCTAGCAAACCATAGCTTGAAGACTCCTATCTAGAAAAAAGGATTGGATAAACTGGTAAATAAATAGTATATCAGAGGTGACATGTTGTATGAAGAAAAGTAAATCAGTATAATGGAGAAGAGAGATACTGGAACAAGGAGGGTAGAAGGCTACAATTTATAGAAGATTGTCAGAGAAGCAGATAACTGAGGAGACACTCGAAGGAAGAGAGGGAGCCCTAACTCTGGGAGAAGAGCTTTCTAGGTGGAGAAAGGGGTGAAGACCAGGAGTATCTCAGGTCAGTGTAAAGCATTTGGCTTTTCTCTGACTAAGGAACATGATGCAACAAGGAATGCATGGCCAGATTACAACTTAGAGGACTGAGAGGGATCGATTGGCTAAAGTAATGAAAGGGGAAGCCAGTAGGACCTGTGACAAATAGGGTGAAGGATGTGACTGAAAGAGAAAATGGTCTTTGGCTTAGAAAACCTAACGATTAAGTTGGTCATTTTCTATATGGAGAAGATTATCTTTCTTTGTCTTAGGTTCTTCACCTGCTAAATGTAAAAATAGACACTGAATCATATAGACCAGTGTCTATTGTGTAGTTAACACTCAGGAATTGGTGGCTACTGCCATTGTTAGCTCTTTCCAGATCTACCGTGCATCTACATATGACCCATTTATAGCCAAGTACTGATCTACATCTAGGATGTAATTCTCAAAAGCAACTTTTTTGAAGGAGCTCATTTTCCATGCCCAGCTCATTTTAGAGCCTATCTATACTGAAAGTTGGATAAGATACTTTAGGATTATTTTCCTGTAAAAATTTTATTTTCCTAATTTTATAAGAAAAGTTCATTGTTATTTTGGAGTTTTGGTAGATAGTTTGCTAACATGCCAATACTAGCTCCAATCTCATGTGACAGAGTGTCCTAAGCATTTTAAGCTCTGGCTGTAGGAATCAGAGAAGACAAGACTTCAGAATAAAAAAGCCATCTCAGTTGGACCTGAAAAGACAAGTGGAATTCTAGTAGAGAGGAGTTTAAGAAGAAAGCAATGGGGTATGTAAACACATGGCCTACTGGGTGAGTGGCAGTGAAGGCCCATCATAAAATGGATATACTCTCTATTTTCTACCTGTTGCCAATGGGGATCCATTAATGGTCTCTCATCAGGAAGGAACTTGGGCAGGAGTTGATTCTGCTGGCACAGAAAGCAGAGTATAAGCCAAATAATGGTGAGAACAGTGAGCAGGTGAGGAACTCGGTTATACCAGTGGTTCCCACATATAGGTTGTTCATTGAAATCACCCTAACAACAACTTTTTCAAAGTATGGTTTTCTAAGCCTCATCTAGACATACTATAACAGAATATCCTAGAGATGGGGCTCAAAACAATACATTTTTAACATGTGCCCACGATGATTTTTCTGTAGCCACTGATAGCTGTCAATTATAATATTGTAGCAAATGAAGATGAAGATGACAGCAGCCCAAGAGACAGAGAGAAAGGGATCATTTAGAGAGCCACTTGAAGACAATACCAGACGGACTGGGTTATCTTATGTATTGTAGAATACATAAATAAAGGCCATTATGTCAGTTAATAGCAAATCTGAGGGGTGGATAAATACCTAATTGGATCTAAAGACCAGCATGATGACTATGCTTTCCAATAATATTTTTTACTTTGAAGATATTTTCATGGTATAGACATGTTATAGTCTTAAGCTTTTATGCGTTTTTCTTCTAGTTGGTGTATTGATATAAAAATGAGAACATTAAAAAATCTAAAAGTTCTTGATATTAAATATAATTTACTTCTATTTTCAAACAACAGAAAATCCTGGCAAATGGTTGGCTTTGGTGCTAAGACATCATCGTGTGCTTGTTAGGAGACTTAATACTGACAACTCAGGATTGAAAATAAAACTATTAGGACAGAAAATGCAGTAAAACTCAGAAATAAGAAAATGAAAATTGAGGCAGGTCGACAAAGAGATATATTTTCTCACAAGAATAGCTGCACCCTCTCTGGGGACCTTGAAAACTACACAGGCAAAAAAACTCAATGCCAGCCTTTCATACTTGGGAAAGACAAGATGACTGGTTAGGGAATTGTCCCCTCTCATTTTCATATCTTCATCTAAAGCTATTAATATCTCAAGTTAACTGCTAACTCTTTTCCTATTTGCATTTAAATGGAAAACAATTCTGCCATAGCTGGCTTACTGTAGACAATCTTACTTTTTTAGCCTATGTGCATAAACTATTTAAGGAAAATGGTAACTATTATGTAATATAGTTAATATCCCCTCCTTTAGGGAGGCAATTGCTCTACATTTATAAGACTGCTGTTTCACCTGTGGTGTAAGGTTAGCATTGATTTTAAGAAAAAGATATAGCTTCTTTGGGTGCTTTTCACAGAAGCCAGTCACAGCTCTACAAATGAATTTACTGTATGTGCATAAAGTTTTATGCAGTTCAAATCACACTGACTTGGATTAATAAAGGAAACAAAGTTTTACAACTTCAAGATTATTCTCAGGTGACGCATCACTAAAAAAAAAGTAGCTAAGTATCATGATAGCTTAGGGAACTATATTATGTTTCTACAACTTTTTGAAGTGCCAGATGAAATGTCACTACCATGGAGGATTTAGCTAGAGAAAACATATTCTCAGCACACAGAGCCAAAATGTCCCTTAAGGTTTGCTTCCTGCAAATGCCCTCTCTAACTGCACATAAATAGAGAGGGACTCACTGTAGCAAGAGGCTACTTAGTCACATCTTTTTCCAGAACATAGCTGACTTGCACTTGTGGTCTTGTTTCATATTTAAATGTAAAAATCAACACAAATATAATCTTCCAAAATGTTACTTCTTAGTCTACAAGAATTACAGTGAAAGAAAGTTTTATTATTGATGGATGTAAGTGAGATCCTAACTCACAGGTAACTCCAAAATTTTTATTTAGGAAGTGGTTAGGGGGAAAATGGCTGATAGGGGCCAGTAACAAAAGAATAGGGAAATTATGTTAAGGCAGGGTTCGCTCAGCAAGCACATTGGGTTTACATAGATTGAGAGCTCATTGGAATTGGCTTAGAAGAGGCACTGATTGAAGTGATGGCAGTGTTAACCTTTTTCCTCCACCAACAAATGACTTCATGAACATCCACTGCCATAGATATAAAAGCATATAGCAGGTCTTTATCCTAGTCATCTGATATCACTAATAAGAGTAAGTTAGTTGATAATTGCAATTAATATTGAAAACAGTCTTTATTTTAAAATTACATTTTAAACAGAAAATAAGGAACTTAAGTGACTTAGTATACTATGAATAATTTGGGATATAATATTAATAAAAATTTACATTTACTTTGAAATTTATTATAAAATATTTTTATGGTTTTGATTACCTTTTATTATCTTAATGGCATTATATTTAAATATTTATTTTATAAAATCTTATTATAATATCTCTTGCACATACTTAGAAGGAGATCTCTGGTTAGTGATTCAAAATAACCATAAAGGTAAAAATGTAAGCAAGCTGAGGAGCCATTCAAGAGTTATTATACCTCCTTAAGGGACCAACACACAGATAGCAACAAGAACTAAAGAGTCACTCCACCCCAGCGTTGTCTAATTCTAATAATCCCAGAATGTCCTGTGTTATTAATTTCCATTCAAAAATAGTTGATGAGACATTCACAGTAAGCTCTGGGACTATCAGGGTTAGTAAAAAAAAAAATGGGCCCTGACCTCACAGTTCTGCCTTAGATAGAAAGCTTTAGGTATTAAGCAAATAAGTATAGTGGACCCTTGAACAACACAAGTTTGAACTACATGGGTCTATTTGTATGCAGATTTTTTCAATAAATACCTGTACTGCTTTCTATCCACAGTTAGGAGTCCACAGATGCAAAGGGTCGACTGTATGCATCTACCAATACCATTTTATATAGGGGACTTGAACATCAGCAGATTTTGGTATCGATGGGGTCTCCTGGAACCAATCTCCCACAGATACCAAGGGGTGACAAATTTGGGGGGAGTCAATTTATATGTGGGTTTTTGACTGTGCAGGGGTAGGTGATGGGTCAAGCTGTTCAAGGGTCAACTGTATAACAAATGCCATAAAATATGACCATAGTAAATGCTCTGAGATAATGGGGACAAGAATTCAGTTAGGGAAACATTCCCTGAAGAAATAATGGTAAACTAGAAAAGAAAGAAGGGAAACACATTCCATGAAGAACACACTTCTTTACAACTGCAAAGGCATCACTGTAAGAGGGACTAACATCCAGCAGAGATAGTTGGAGCAAAAAGAATGAAGGGGAGGTAGATTGTCAGCTTAAATTTAAGGGCCAGAGAGGCAGAGGCTAGTGGACTGAGGAGCCAGGGGAAGCCATTAGAAAATCTGGGGTTGGACTAGCTTAGAGGCTTTGCATTTCACAAAAATGAATGTAATTATTGTTTGGAGAATAGACTGAAAGGAAGCAAGAGAAGATGTAAAGTAGCAACTCAGTAGTCCAGATGAGACACAAAGATAGATCAGACAGGGGTTGTAAGTACAGTGATACAGAGTCACAGAGGGATTTAGGAAGGACAAAATAACAGGTTAGATATGGGGAGATAAGGAGAGGTTAATTTCTGGCTCAAGAACTGGGTGTCTTTCAGAGGTGTCTTTCAAATGTTAGAACTGGAAAGAGGACAATTTGAGGAGAGAACTTTTGACTTGTAGGACTTGAACTAGAGTCTTCAATGTTAATCTCCTTATAGGCATATATATATATTTCTACTTTAGAAAATCATCCATATATAAATTCTTGCCATGCCATTATAATATGCTGGCTTGTTGATTCTTATAAACCTTTACTTTAAATCGAGCTCATGAAGGACCTGGAATGAATTCAGTGGTCCTGTCTAAAATAAAGAATTCACCCACCAAATCACTGCTCGATAAAACCTGACATAAAGGGTGATGCTGGGAAGAGGAATTTTCAAAAAGGTCAAATAGGGTGGCACGGCCCAAGCAGGTTTACCAGTTGTCCTCTTGAAGGAAGGATAAAATGAAGAGGAAACTCCGTAGTTAATAATGCTAAAGTTGTACTTTAAAATTGTGTTCTTTCTATACTTGCCTTTGTTGTTTTGACTTTATTGCCACTGCTACAGGACCAACCTGAGTAGTCTGGCAGCACTTTACAATCCTCTCCTTCCAAACAAGGATCCATGTGACACCACCACTTCTGGATCACAATAGAAGCTGGAAAACAAAGGCCAAGTAATGTTTGTGACACTCTTCCTTCTTCCAAATGTGGGCAACATAAAGCTCAATACAGATTAGCATATTATGCTGACTTCAAAGATGGCTCATAAGAATTATTTTACCATGAGTAAATTTAAACAATCCAATTAGCCATACACTCTACACTATAAAATTATTCTTTTCTTGCAGTTGACTGATTATAACATGGTTAGTGCAATCTAAAGCTTCAGGGTAGGCATGACTAGATTTCAACTGGCTGTAATACTTTTTACAAATGACCTTGGACTAGTTTTTTAACTCCTCTCAGCCTGGGTCTCGGTTTCTTCATTTGTAAAACAGGAATGAAAATAGAACCTCACCACAGGATGTTGAGAATAAAGCTAATCTGTGTGAAAGTCTTAACTGACTTTGGGCCTATCACTATGTTCTCAGAAAAATGTTAGCTATTATTGTGATCATCATCTTTGATTGTAGGCTGTGTTAATAATGCAAAGTTGTTAAGTGTCTGATGCTTTTTGTTGTCAATAGCAAAGAATAAAAGTGGTAAACATTTCCATCATACATGGTGCTTATCTCTCATGCCATTCCAGCAAGCAGTGAGTCACTTGAAGTCAATTACTAGGTGTAAAGTGAAGATGGTAGGTCCTGACATCTCCTCACATGCCTACATTCTAGTTATCTCACCTGTGAACTCAGTTTCTTTCTTGCTGCACCATGCCCACAGCAATGGGCCAAAAAAAAAATTATTTGTGTTTTAAGTCCATGAAGCAGAAACCAGCACCCAGTTCTTTGGTTTTAGGAGCAGAAAAGGAGAAGTGAAGGAAGCACCATCAAGGTGGTTGGTTATTCTCACAGATTTAAAGGACAAAAAAAAATAGTGAATGATTTTTAAAGGTAAGCCCAGTTAATAAGCTGGTATAAGACAGAGTCCTGGGGGACTGGCAGAGGGTTTAGGGTGGGTGGGTAGCTTAACCCTGTTTTTCTTGTTGAGACAGCAACAATTGATAGAAAATATCCCCCCATGGATTTGACTCAAACTACTACTGCATGAGAAGTTTGAAACTCAAATTTAAGCAAATCTCTATAAATCCTACTAATTTCCTTGCCTGCATTTTCTAATTTCAATCTCACTGAAACCCTGAGGTTGAAAATTGTTATTTTCTTGCATCTTATATAGAAGAGAAAATCAAGGCGCAGAGGTATTGAATGACTTGCCAGAAGTCACATAGTTTGAAAACAGTCAAGGAGCATTTGAATGGACACAGTGTAATGTTGGAGTCCATGCTCTAACCACTAAATATATACCCACTCCCTTGCACCAGATATCTGGAGCAGAAACAACTCCTTGTATAGAATCAGCAACTAAAGTAGGTAATATAGAAAGCCAGTACATTCAAAATCCTTCTCCTGTCAGGCAAATGCAATGTGGCATGATGAGGGTACAGGATGGTTTCATTATCAGCAAAAGTGGCCAGACACTGTGTCTACTCTGATGCAGAAAAGTGGCCACTGTTTCAGATTCTGGCAAAATACTGAGGTACTATCCAATTAGTCCCATTAAAACCAATAGTGCCTGAGTAAGACAGATTTGTGATCTAGGATAACCATTTGCTATTTAAATCATAAGGTGCCAACTCTGAGAAGGGAGTGTAGCTAAATGGGTTATTTATTTTGTCAGAGGCTGCCATTGAACTTAAGTGGATAGACACATGAGGGTGAAGCCTGAGAAAGTTATATTCTTTTCAGCCCCCCAAATCACAACAGTTTCATATTAAAACTAGATGGAGTCTTGTTACTTTCAAAGAACTTTTACCTACTGTTCTTCTTTTGATTGTTCCAACAACCTTCAGAAGCAGGAAGGGAAGCAGATGGTTCCAGAAATAAACACAGAGCTTTCCATAAAGTGAGTAAAGTAAGAAAGGCAGTATTAGAATCTAGATTTTAATGCTCTCTAGCCACCAGTCTTTCTACTACACCACAATTTACAATAATTGTTTAGATTAATAAGTGCTACATCATAGCATCTGATCATATTCATAGTGCTGACCAATCATTTGTTATTTTCTGAAAACCTTTGGATGGTCTCAGGTAGATATAAGGATAAATAAGAGAGGGTTCCCAAGCCCCAATTTAAAATACCATCTGCAGGACCGGAAAAGTTATATAAATGTTGACAGAGCTTAGTTATATTTACACAGAGTTAAAGCTGAATTTAAAATACACTTTTTTTTTATTTTTAAAACTGTCCTTTAGACACTTTCTTTTACTCTGCAGGGGAAACTACTCTTGAGAGGCATTAGAGCTACATGAAAGAGTCGAAAATAACCTTGACTGATGGGTAGTGATCCTGTCCAAGTGAAGGCGAGAGGAACAGTGGGACAGTTAATTGGCCTACGTGGAAGCCCCTAGACCCAACGGATTGAAGTTAGGTGTTAGCAAGGAAGCACCACCAGACGTTCAGTTGAGGAGGATGATCTAGAAAGCAATCTTTAGGGGCTCTCAAGGCCAATTTAAGATTAGTCTTGATTCTCTAAGCAGTAGGAAGCCATGGAAAGTTACTGAGCAAGGTAGTGCAGAAAACCTGGGAAATTTGTGTACCTAGAAGCGTTAGCCTGATAGGGGATTATAAAAGAATATGGGACAGAAAGAAGTCCAAAAGAGAGGACCAATTGAGGAGAGTGAGGTGAGAAATCTGGGAATAAATTCATTCCCTACAGAGGAAATAGAATAAATCAGATTATCTCAACTTCACAGCAGATAAATATTTGTACTCCCTTACTTGACACATGGGGATCCAAGGTAATTTTGATGCCAAACCCTAGAAGAGTTTGAGGGGGAAAAAAATGATTCAGGTACTTATCACAGAAAAATATGTCAATTCTTAAGTTATTTGCCTCGTGTTTTGTTTAAGGATTTAAATTTAATTTATTTAAATAAATAATAGAAGAAAGCATATACAATAAAGCTCTGATTGAAATTATTTACCAGTTTTCTTTCATTTCATTTAATTGGAAAATATGAAGTGATTCTTTTAAGGCAGATTCACGATAGGCTCCTTAAAATAGCAAGCTGCCTTAGAATTCAAGATATATCTATTTAGAAAAAAAAACATTTTGGTACCTTATAGAAGAACACATTGAGTAAGGTGCTCCTATAAGTACTTTATCCATGATGAAGTTTCATAGTGAAAGACTTAATAGCAAATTTTCTTTCAGAAAAGGCAGTCATAATAAAAGCCACCATAGAGTTAAAATAAAAGTTTCAAATTCTTTTATGAGTTAAAAACTGACTAAGGAACTCACAGCTAAGGTGAGAACCAACCAAAGCTTTGACCTGGCAATGGATAAGATAATTAAATGGCCTGGAAGTTTAAGCTTTCAGTACATACTGAGCCTGGCTAAAGCTGAAACAAAGGATCCAGAAATAGGATTTTATTAAAATAACTCAAGAGAACATCTGACCACTTAACTGAGTCTTGTCTCCATAGAAAATTAAGTTTTAAGGAGGCATACTTTTTTCCCTGTTACAAAATACCCTAGTATACTTAAATGAGAATCAAGTCACTTCTATTTTTAAAATAAAATTCTTTGAAAAACCTCATGCCTTCCTAACTTATGAAAACACAAAACATCACTATCTTCAAGATGTCAATCTACAATAAATTTCTAGTTTTATGTAGAAAAAAAAAAGACACTGAACCCCTGGCTTTGTGGCAGTGACTAGTACTTTCTATAAGGTTCTAGGTGAAAACGTAACATGGTTAATTAGCTATTTTGCTTCTGATGGATTTTTTATTTTTACTCTCTGTTGTATAAAATAGATTGAGGAATTTTCTATTCCTTATTCTAAACAAATATTACCACATTAAATAAAACACATTATGTATTTATATAGCCATTTAAATAAGCCCACCTTTGAATAAGACTAACAACAAACAGGTTCACTTCTCAAGTTAGTCTTTCATTTGTTGACAAGTTTAGTTGTATTTTCACAAAGTGAAGCCTTTACTAATCAAAAATGTATTTTTACACAGATACTATGGACAAAAAGATTAAGATACATCTTTCTAGAATATATATTGTCTAGAAAATTGAGACAACTACCAGAATATGCTCTGAGATTTTAATGTATTTTTATCTTCAGCTATTTTGCTCTTATCATTTTTATTTCAAGATGCTCACTGTGTTCTTTAAAAATTAATCCATTTATTAATTTTTAAGATCACAGGTAGAAAACCTTGCCAATTTATATTTCTTGTTAAGAAGCCATTCCAACCTGACTTAGGTAACATTAATCAAAGTGGTAGAGCACTATGACTTTTTTAAAAAAATCTTTTACTTGTTCCACAAATAACACAGTATTGTTATTTTCGAATTGTACACAGAGCACTGAGGTAGTGGACCAATATGCAGAGACTGATCCTTTGTGATCTAGGTTTATCCTCTCAGCTAAAAGCCATCTGACACAAGTACATATACCTGTAGTGGGGACCCCTAAGGTAGGGTTCCTTGACCTTGGCACTATTTGTAGCCAGATAATTCCTTATTACGGGAGTCTATACTATGCATTGTAAGATAGTTAGCAGCATGCCTGGCCTCTTGATAATAAATTCACTTGATAATAGTAGGATTCTCTACCCCAGCGTAACAACCAAAAATATCTCTGGGCATTGCCAAATGTCCCCATGGGGCAAAATTGACCCTGGTTGAGAAACACTGAATTATGTTTATGTAGATGTACTCAGACCAAAATAGGAGGCTGAGCTAGCTCAGTAGAGCTGATCAATGCTTTGGTTTGTGAAAATAATCCTAATCCACGGTAAATACCATGCTACCACTATTCTATTTTCTTCCTCCATTCTCCTACTATGGGCAATTCCACAAGCCTAAAGTTGGCATTCATTCATTCATTTATTCATATTCTCTCTCTCTTTCTCTTTCTCTTTCTCTCTCTCTCTCTCTCTCTCTCTCTCTCTCTCTCTCACACACACACACACACACACACACACACACACACACACACACACACACATATCCTGGCTAATCTTGGACAAGGCATAAAACCTATGCTGACAAGATCACCTGACAAATTCAGGGACCACATTTTTCCTTCTTAGAAATTTTAGGGCATTTAATATGAACTTTGTTCTTACCACTTTATCTCCTTTCTTACTGGCATACTCTGTTTCATCTAACCTCTCTGAATACAAACTCCCAGAAGGCAGAATTAATTCTACAATCTAATTTCATTTAAAGTCTCTAATATCCTGTTTATATCTCCAGGTTTATCGTCATTGCCCAGCCAGACTGAGCTACATCCTGTTCCCAAGTATGCCCCATTCATTTCTGTATGCTTTATGCTGCTGTGTTCTTTAGTTCCCTCTTACCTGGTAAAGCTATATCCATTGCTTCTCATGGTGCACCAACCTGACCCCTTCTCTGCTCTCCCTGGAGTCCTTCATTTACTAGAGTTAATTTTCTATTTTTCCTAGTAAATTGTAACTTCTTGGAAGCAGGACCTGAGTCTAATTATCATCCTAGCCCAGCTTCTAAAACATGCCACGCACTAACATGCTAAATTAAAACTTGATAAATGACCATATCTTTCCAACTCTCAAAGTGCTTTTGCAAGGGACACCTTGCTGTCACTTACCTGACCGCCACAGCAAAAACTCATAAAACTGCTTCATCTTTAAGTAGCACAGAAAACATACCCAGCAAGAAAATCTTGTGAAATCACATCTTTAAGACAGACCCTGTATCTCATTATAGTCCATAAAGCCATGAAAGTTGTCTGCAGTCCAAACAATAAGTCTCATCCTTAACTAAGTGAATTCTGACATCTGAGAAAAGAAATTCAAGTATCATCAAAAGGGAAAAAAAGGCTTTAAAAAGTAACCATCTCCTATTCCTAAGCTTTTGTCTTATTAATATTGTTTAAAGCCAATGTTTAGAAAGCATTCACTTTGACAAAATAAAGCTTCATCGTACTACACATTTATCTCATTTTATCATAAAACCATTCAGCGTTCTCTCTATAGACTTGTATTGTGATAAATGTACAGAATACAGTTTCCACCACAAAACAGCCTTGTATCTGTCAGTAGAAGATTCGAAAAGGAAAATGCTTACCAGCTAAATAGTTGTCTCTTTTAGGACCCAAGTAATCATAGCTTTGACAATCAAATAATTCCCCTTCCCTTCTTGCAAATCCTAAATGTATATTAAAGACACATTTCAAAAAAGGGGGATTCATCTGTTAATTATAACAACAACAAAAAAAAAAAGTTGATGGAAAACAGCTAATTTTTCTCCCTGTTAAACTAATAAAAGCTACATTTTATGGAAAAGCAATGAAAACACCAGATAAGTATCTATGGTGTGAATTAACAAAAATTCATGAGGTTGTTCCAATTTCTATGCCAACTTTAATTAGTGCCCCGTTACAACATCTTCTTGCCTTTGTTTAATTTAAATGTAAATTCAAATGAATTTTATATTTTAGATCCTCTCTTTTCTTATTGACAAATAAGATAAAAGGAACATATCAGCAGAGACTAGGTCTTCCCACAAGCCAATTAGCAGCATGATACTGCATAATTATTATAGGATAAAGATTAAGCAGGTAAAGCTAAAAAGCCCTAATGAAAACATATTCGGATAAGGACTAGAAGATCATGGGGATAAGAAAACAGACATACATCCTAACTAGATTTTAAACTACAACTTTCTATACCTCATCAGTGACTTTGATCCAATAAACATTTATTGAACACCAATTGTTTGCCAGGCAATGCTAGGTGCAGAGGACATAAACATGAAAACAAAATCACAGTCTCATTTTTCAGAGTTTGGGTATTCTCTGGCTACAAAAGTTGTCCTAAAGTTATATATTTACATAAAGTTTATCCTGTACTATCCAATATCAGCACTCCTAGTCACAAGTTCCCATTTAAATTTAAATTTGCACTAGTCACATTTCAAATGCTCAATTTGAACTAGTCACATTCCAAATGCTCAATAGCTAGCCACATGTGATTAGTTGCTAGCAATCATACTGGATACATACACATCGTTACCCATAGATGAAGAAATATATAGAAATAATGCTTGCATCATCACAAAAAGTTCTACTGTATAGACTCTGCTCAGACACCAAATAATTGGTCTCCATCACTTACTAACCCCATGACACTACGGAAAAAATGGAGTTAACTTGTGAGTCTGTTGGTTTGCATTAGACACAATAAAACTGTCCTTCAGTAAAGGAAAGGCTAGATAAATTATGGTCTACATATTCAATAGAATACTATGGAGCAACTAAAAAAAAAAGAACAATACGTACTAGCACACAAAGATCATAATGTGATATTGATAGGAATAAAGCAGGTTGGATTAAGAAATATCCAATGTGATACCATTTGTGTACATCTTGCATTCATATTAAAATCTACCACATTTTCTACAGACCTCTCTTAAATACACAAATATGCAGAAAAATATATTAAACAAATAGATGAATGTAGATATCCCCAGAGTGATGGCCAATAAGGAATTTACCTAAATATAAAACAAGCTAGTTTAGGCCAAGGTATTAACATTTCCTTTACTAAGAGAAAGATGCTAAGAGCAATTGCTACCCTATCTGTACTTTCCAGGTACCAAAAAAAAGCACTTTGAGTATTGTAAAACATGATTTAGATGTATAAGAGTTTATATCCAAAGATGCTAGGCTAGACAAAGAGCATAAATATAGTTTATGTCATGATTTTTAAGTTTCTGTAGAAGTGTAAAAATCTCCAGGGGCAAGCAAATGCAGTTGTTACCTTTCAAGAACAATTTGTGATTGGAAAAGATTAATCAATTATCTGCTATGTTAAAACTCATTCACTCACCAGCCAAGGAGGAGACATGGAAATAAGGAACCCAGCCCCTGTCCTCAAGCAACTACAGACTATCGAGAAGGCATGTGATCAACAAGTTTTTACAACAAATTGGGATGCATGCTATGAACTAGAATTAGGAGGAGACAAAGAAACATATAGGAAATTTGAAAGTAGAAATTAAATAGAAAAAAAATGTGTGTTGTGAGGAAGAGGGCAATGACTCCGGCAAAAGATAATGACAGGTGTAGTACAGAGTTGAAAGGGAATGGAAAGGAGTTCAGTTGGAATAAAGCAGAGCAGGTGAAAGAGAGAAGTGAAACGAAGTCAATTTATGCAGGGCTTCATAAACCATGGTAAAGACTTTGGATTTTATTTAAAGACAGGTGGAAGTCACTGAAGTGTGGTTTCAAGAATGAGAATAACATGATCAATTCTATTTGTGTAGAAGCATCTTTCTTGCTAAAAGGTGGAAAATTGAACACAGGAGTAGTAAGCTCAGGAAGAGGTAATGTAGACCCCTAGGCTGTGGAGATAACAGCAGGGTAGAGATAAATGGACTGAGTTAAGAGAAAGCAAAGAAACAGAGGGGTATGATTTGAATTCAATTGATGGAGAAAACAAATAAAATAAACTGTCCTAGCTAGGAGTATAAGAACTTAGCAAATTTCTTTTAAATGCCTTTTTTAATGTTAAAAAATCTTTCTTTTACAGGTAGACAATCCTTTACCTATAATCCCCAAATCCAAAAAGCTCTGAGAATAAAAAGGATTTCTGTAAGATGGCAGCAAAACCTGACTTGAATTAACATGAGGTTCTTCACCCTGCTTTATCCCATTCTGCATGAATATTTACATATCTCACTGTAGAAATATTAATATCTGTGATTATGGGGTACAACGGGAAAAGACAAAGGTTTGTTAAGGGATAGATGGTATATGCATTATGTTACCTTTATAAAAGATGACAAAATCTGAATTCAGCAACACATTTGGTCCCAAAGTTTTCTGATAGGGAATTGTGGATGAGAAATTTTTCACATTCACTTTCTAACTGCGATCATGCCATATTACAACACTACTAATGATCATATAGCCCATAAATGTGTCTATGTTTGATAGGAGAGGTGAGATGTGGGTAAGTCAGCTATTATTTTTGACTGTGCAATAAGATCTGGAGTTAAGGATGTGTATGTATATATTTTAACTGCTGTCCTTTAGACATGCATCAGATAAGACTGAAAGTCGTCATTTTCAGGAAAATTTTATGTCACTATAGAGAAACTGCTACAAGGCTTAACTTCATATATCTGTTCTCCTGGAGACTAATACTTGTTTCTAACAAGGTATCTGATAGAAAAAGCCAGGGACATCAAAAGGAATCAATCCCAGGCCTCCACCTACAACCATCAACATTCATTCTTTTTTTTTTTTTAAGCACTGGCATAGTACTCTGCTAGAACATTTGGAGACAACAAATAAATAATACATGATCCCAAACTATTCTCAAGGAAGTTATTCCGAAGAAGATGTTTTATAAATGTCTGTTAAAAAAAATAAACTAGAAATTAAGAGAATATTTGTCTATAACATTAAACATGAGGTGAGAAAACCAGACTGAGTACAGAGTTTGAGAATGAGAAGAAGAGCATATCTAAGGAAGCAATTGCTCTGGTGGGTGAGATCTGGAGAGACAGCTGGGCCAGAAGAAATCAAAGCACATTTTCCTGATAATCTGGTAATGGAACTCCTCATTGGTACATCTTAGAAGACAGCATTCATAACTTACCTTACTTATCATAAAATTGGTGGATTTATATTGATGTTCATTTTTGGAATGACACAAACCTAGAAGAAACCTAGTTTTCTCTGCATCACAAAGAGAGTAAAGTTGGAAGATTCTTAATAGTTTTAGGTTCTTCTTCAATACTGAAGTAACTGACCAGAAAAGTCTTACCTTCAACACATGAAGGCTGAGCCCGAGTTGTGCCAGCAACTTGTCCCGGGAAGCAAGAACACTTGACTGTTTGTGATCGCTCTTCTATGCGGTTCTTGTTACAGCACCTGTGCACAGCAACCACCTCACAGGTACCCTGCTTGATTTGCTGGTGGCCTGGTAGGTAATGAGGGAGAAAAAGAGAGTGCTATTAGGAGGAAATGACATCACCAAGAACATGAATGATACTATGACCACATTTTCCAATTTCCAAGTCTTTGTAACTTCTTGTTTTGATATAATTTATATGAAGGTGTCAAGTGGTGGGTAGTAGAATCACGATGGCAGAGTAGGAATATCCTGGGCTGACCTTCTCCCCAAAACATACCAAAACTACAATTAAATATTAAGCAACTGCGTCTGAGAACAACCTGAATATTTGCAGAACAGATTCTCTACAACTGAGAATATGAAGAAAAAGCCATATCGAGATAAGTAAAGGGCCACCAGAGAAGGGATATCATGATCCCAGAAGCCCCCCTTGATGACCAAGGCATCTGAGACCCATCTCGGGCTCCCTGCACCAGAAAGTGGAACACCACAACATCAACATCTACTTGTGAAAACCAGCAAGACTTATGTCGCAGAAATTGTGTGGCCATGGGAAAGAGAATCTTCCATTAAAGGAAGATACAAACTCACACATTCTGAATCAAAATGCAGAGACAGAAGTTGAAAGGTGCCTGGATCATATATGAAAGAGATATATTGACTAGAGGCACTAGCAGATATCATTCTTTCCTAGTTTGCTGTGTTTGCTCTCCTATCTGAACAGCCAGTGCTGGTGAGTACCAAGTCTGGCACTCACCATTAAGGGACTAACCATTCCACCCACCTAACATTCCCAAGGACTCATCCAGCCCAACCACCTTCCAATGCAACACCTTGCTTCCCTCAGCATCCAGGAGCACTAGATGGACCTCAAAATTGGGCCCTCCCACTAGCACCAAGCTGATGGTACTAATGAGACTCTAAAGAAGCACCCCATGCCATAGCACCTGGTGGGTGGCACAGCACCCCAAAGTTGATTTGAGGGGCCAGACCCCACATATCAACATATCCACAACATGACTTGAACAGAGCCCTACAGAGAGGCCTATGAGGCAAGAAACTGTCCTGCCAATAGTGAGCATGTAAATGAGCTTATAAGCAGATTCTCTCCCATGCTAGGCCAGTGTTGGTGTATATGCCAATAGTATATAGTATATAGAAGTGATGGTTTGTCACTTCCACAATTAGGTTATAAAAGACAGTGGAGCACTGACTTGTTTGCTCATCATTCACTCTGGGTATAATCGTGTTGTATACAGCTCTATGAAGATGCCGCTGTAGCTAGGAACTGAAGTCTATTGCCATCAGTCACATGAATGAGTTTGGAAATAGATCCTACAGCCAAAGTCAAGTCTTCAAAGACTGCAGCCCTAGCCAACAGCTTTATTTTGTAATCTGACAATTCTGAGGCAGGACCACTGGCTAAATCACTCCCAGATTCCTGATGCTTAGAGTCCATATAAAATAATACACGTCAATTGTTTTAAGCTTCTAAGATTTCAACTAGTTTGTTACACAGGAACAAATAACTAATACACCAACTCTGGCTGTACTTTGCTCTGATATTAACAATGTAAAGAAGGTTGTGGAGGAAGCAATGTTTAGAAATTATTTATGAAAGACGACCTTTTTGAGCACCCTCACAATTTTCAGATATATCTTTAATAAGCAATCTCACTTACTCATTAAAACAGATTTCCCCAAGAATTCTTATAGGTAAATGCTTTGCTTGGTTTCTGTTGTTTGATATATGTACTTCAAATAACAAAACTAATTTTAAAAGAGCTGATAATTCAGAGTTTAATCCATAAAGATAGGCCTTTACAAAATAACCTCTATAATACTCTAAATTTTTTCTGGCCCTTTCCTGTCATACTATTTTAAATGTTGGTGGAAGCAAAATTCAATTAGTGGTGAGAACAAATACTAAGGCAAAGTTCCACTTGTAAAACATGTAAAAGACCTAGTCAGTAGCCAGAGAATCTAACAACCAGCATGAGAGATGGTTTTCAATTACTGTAAAAGAAAGCATAAAATGAAAGAAGTAATTAAAACTATAAACCTAATTAAATGTTCACAACAAGAATGTTGATTTCCCATAGTGGTATACAATTATAAAAAAAATAAAAATTAATAGTATTGTAATATTAGTAATGTAACATAGGGCTTTAGCACTGAGTAAGCAGAAAAGTGAGGACTGGGAGACCCTTTCGTCTCCAATTGCGAATAAGCACCTTCGGGTCAAATATTTCCTGACAGCTAGTGACTAGCCATGTAAGCCAGCATAAATTCTTTCTCAGTCCTCTCTCACTGACTACCCTCCCCATTAGCCACTGTCTCAGATTGTGCATGCTGCCATAAAAAAATACCACAGACTGGGTGACTTAAACAAGATATTTCTCATAATTCTGCAGTCTGGAAGTCTAAAGTCAAGGTGCTGGCTAATTCAGTTCCTGGGGAAAATCTTCTTTCTGGCTTGTAACCACTACCTTCTAAGGACACTAGCCCTATTAGATTAGGCCCTACTCTTATGAACTCACTGAACCTTTAATACCTCCTCACAAACCCTGTCCCCAAATATAGTCACATTGGAAGCTATGGCTTCAACATATAAATAAATCTGGAGAGTGGGAGGGACACAAATATTCTGTCTGTAACAGCCATCATGCCTTAATTAGATTTTAAATGACCCTAGGGAGTCTATAATGAGGGCAGCTTAAAACCTCATTAAGAAAATAAAAGAAATATGCTTTAGTAACTTCTTAGGGGAGTCAAGAAGAGATTAGGACATTCATTAATAACGTAGTTTGCTTAGAACTTTGTTGTTATTTAGATAACCATCCATAAATGCAAATAAATTGGGGTTTTTTCTATTTAAAACTTGTCTCTGAATAATCAGCTTGCTTGGTCTAGAATTGTATTCATTTACATAGTATCAACTACTGTACTTTATTGATTTTAAGATATGTGTTTTTTCATCTTTTAACTTGTCAAGAGGTGTCACAGCTGATAGTATCTTACCGTTATAATTGGCATTACTTTTCTTTCTTAGAAATACACAAAATAACAGTGTAGCTCACAACTGACAGCATCTTAGATTTAATAATATGGTAGGTCGTAGGCACTGTTCTAAATTCTTTACAATATTATCCTGTGTAATCTTATTAAAGTTCTATGTGAGAGTACTTTATAAATTTCAGTTTTACATTTAGCAAAATGTTCAAAAATTATTTTGCCCAAGGTCACACAACTAGAAATTGAGTAAAGGTAAGATTTGAATTTAACACAGTGTCTATGCTCTCATAGCATGAGAGAAAAGAACTAGCCATAGTAGCTAACATTTTCCCCAAGTATAGCCAAAAGGCCATCTCTACCTCAGGAAGTCACAAGTTTTTCTGTTTCAGTTTCCCACTGAAACATCTTTCCTACTTGATGACATTGTTTGTGGGGCTCTATATAGACAGCCTTTCCAGAATTTGTTGACACTGGGCTATAATCTTTGAATAAAAACGTACCTTGTTTCTTGGTAATCTACAATTCCTGGCATAAGACATAGGACCTTAGAAACAGGTCTTAAAATTGCTCAAAGTATAACAGCAGATGATAAGGATCTAGTATAGGATACAAACAGAAAGCACTGATTATACTCATTTGAACAGCTCGTTTTATGACACTGTATTAGTCAGGGTTCTCCAGAGAACCAGAACAAATAGGATATGAATAAATATAAAGAGAGGATGGAGGTAGGGAGAGGGGGAGGAAAAAGGGGGAGGAGCAGAGGAAGGAGAAGGAAAGAAAGGGAAGGGAAGTGATTCAGATTGATTATGGATTTGCAGAGTAAGTTGACTAGATGGAGACCTAGAAGAGCTGACTGTTTAGCTCCAGTCTGAGTCCAAAGGCATGAGACCCAAGGAAGCTGATGGTGTCATCCAGTTTAAAGATGTTAGGCTCAAAAAACAGCAAGAGCCAATGCTTCAGTTTATTTTCAAAGGCAGAAAATGACCAATATATCAGTTCTAAAGCAAGAAGAATTCTCCTACTCATAGGAAGGTCCAGGTTTTTGTTCTATTCAGGCCTTCAACTGATTTGATAAGACACACCCACATTTGGGGGCAATCTGCTTTACTCAAAACACCCTCACAGAAACACTCAAAATAATATCTGACCAAATATCTGGGCACCCCATGGCCCAGTCAAGTTGACATATAAAATTAACCACAAACATCATACAACTATATAGTATAGTGTTGCTGAATGAGAAAAAAAAAATGAAAGTTGAGAACAGGCAAAAAACTAGTGGCTTTGTGGTAAATTTAGTTCTTTAAAGAGGTACAAGAGAGACTCCTTATTCAATGAGCTTAGTACAAGAGAGTGACCACTACAAGTAAATTCACTTAAAAAAAAATACATTTTCCATCTTTGATTTTACAGAGAAATCCTATTTATTTCTATAATCTTTTATTAGTGTCACCATACCTCCTTTGTATTTCTAATTTGTCCCATTCAGATTTGTTATCTTTTATTATTATAAAATTTATTGAGGTGACATTGGTTAATAATATTATATAAGTTTCAAGCGTACAATTCCATAACATATCATCTGTTTATTGCATTGTGTGTTCACCCCCCAAAGTAATTTCTCCTTCCATCACCATATATTTGACCACCTTTACCCTACCTACTTCCCCTTTCCCCCTCTCCCTCTGGTAACCACTAAATTGTTGTCTGTGTCTATGAGTTTTTGTTTGTTTTGTTTGTGTGTAGCCTTCAGTTTTATATCCCACATATAAGTGAAATCATATGGCTCTCAACTTTCTCTGTTTGACTTATTTTGATTAGCATAATATTCTCAAGATCTATCCAAGTTGTTGCAAATAGAAGTATTCTTTTTGAGTAATATTCTACTGTATGTATGTATACACACACACACACACACACACACACACATATACATACACACACCACATCTTCCTTATTGAGTAATATTCTACTGTATGTATGTACACACACACACACACACACACACACACACACACACACACACACACACCACATCTTCCTTATCCAGTCATCTATCAAAGGACACTTTGGTCATTTCCATGTCTTGGCCACCATGAATACTGCTTTGAATCTTTGAATAAGAATGTGCCTTGCAATGAACATAGTGGTACATATATCTTTATAGATGTTCTCAAATTTGGGGGGTAGATATCCAGAAGAGGGTTGCTGGGTCACAGAGTAATTCTATTCTTAATTTTCTGAGGAAACTTCATACTATTTTCCTTAGTAGCTATACCAATTTACATTCTAACAGTAGTATATGAGGGTTCCTTTTCCCCACAACCTCTCTGACACTTTTTATTACTTGTCCTGTTGATGTCAGACATTCTAACAGGTGTGAGGTGATATCTCATTGTGGTTTTGATTTGCATTTCCTTAATAGCTTGTGAAATTGAGTATCTTATTATCATATATCTGTTAGCCATTCGTACAGTGGGAAATATTTTGGTTGGGGATCCATCTTGAAAACTAAAAATATACACATAAAACTCATGCAACAAATAAGAGGTTGTACCTGAAATTTCTCATATGGGGTTTTCTTTAGAGTTGCAAGGTATGCATTGGAGTAGGTAAGACTCAGTTATCCAGAAGTGAAGCTGCACTCTAGAGAGAAATAGGCCAAAGAGAAAACAAAAACACTATCTCCTTTGTGCTGGCTGTTAATCTTGTTAGGTGCTGGGCCATTTCCCTCCTCATTTTGTCTGGGTAGAGAAACGGGAGGGTATTCATTTCTATTTATTTAATCAACACTTAGATACAGTATACTATGTGCCAGACACTGTTCTCAGTGCTCTTGGAAACATTTTATAAGCAGGGAAATTGAAACACTTCCTTCATTCCTTTCTGTACTTCTGAACTTGCAATCAGGTTGCATATTTTCTTTTCAAAAAGATGACTTAAAATATGACAACACTGTAAAATGTAGGATGCCTTGCCTTGGTTCCTCACCCTATTAGTTAATGTAGACACCATTAAAAGCATTATGATAAACTTTAGCAAAAAAAAAAAAAATTGATTGCTTTGGGATTGCCATGGAGGATGGTTTAACTTTCCCTGGAGAGTAAATTGCTCAAATGTATATCTTTTTATTCATATTAAATAAGCTTTTAAGAGTGGCTGTAAACAACAGGGGAAATACATATTTGTCCCAGTGTAGTCAGAGCCTTTTCCATTATAAAAGAGATAAAATACAAAACCACATTTGCAGAAGTTCTGTATTTGAAACTACTTGGAAGATGATAGAGAGACAGAGGCATCAGATTAGAGTGACTTTCTTCATGCTATTATTTTCCTTGGATCCTCTTCCTGTTGTTCAAATCCTTTTACCCTTCCTACACCAGAACACGTGCATGCGCGCACACACACACTTTATGGCATTCTCAGTCTTTCTTTCCATGAGAAAAGAAAGAGAAGGCTGAAAACAAGATTTCATGAAATAAAAGCAGAGAATGAGACCATAGTCACTGCCTTGAAAAAACATGCCCAGAATTCCTAGCATTTCCCTTAAAATTCTAAATGTTCTTTTCTTATCCCTGCCCCACCTTGGATTTTAGATAAAAAGGGAAATATCTCAGGATAGAAGTTAAGACTATGGTGGTCATGGGACCATCAGCTGTACAAACTTGGTAATTTAATTGTGGAGACAAATATCTTCTGAGTCCCTAGTATGTGCCAGGCACTCTGCTGGGGTTGAGGATAGATCAGGAAAGAAAAGAGATGCCCCTGGTCTCAACAAGTAGAGATACTAAATGAAAATATCTGATAATTCTCCTAAGGAGAAAATGGACTCTTCTGACAGGATGACAAAGGAGAAAGCGCTGGCCATGGAGAAAGAATTGCTGAGCTAGAATGCCAGCTTCCAGACGTGAGTAATTTGACGGAGCCTCTCAATCTCATTTTTCTCAAATATAAGTAGCATATTATCTACCTCACATGATGGTTATAAAATTTAAAGTACTTAAAAAACATAGTAAGCTACTTGAAATGCCATAAATGTTGGAATGAGTTTTTTGTTTACATATTCATTCAATAAATATTTGTTGAACATTTACTCTGTGCCAGGCATGTAGAAGCATAACACTGAATAAAGCAGGTCAAAAAATCCTCTTCCTCAAGGATCTTTCATATATTAGTGATGAAAGAAACACAAAATAAGAAAGATGCAATTTAAAATAAGGAGGGCCTAAGAAACTAACGCTTGATTAAGAAATTAAAGCAAGTAAGAGAACAAGCCTTGTAGATATCTGAGGGAAAGAGGCCCTTATAATTGGAGCTATGAGAGAGAGGGGAGATTAGTCAGAGATGATTCCAGAAAGATATAAAAGGGTGAATGCACACATTATATGGGGCCTCATGGGTCACTGTGGAAGCTTGGGCTTTTACTCACAATGGGATGAGAAGCCTTTGGAAATTTTGAACTTAGAATGACATGATTTTACATATATTTTAAAGGATCTACTGTTATCAGAACAGGCTAAAGAGAAACAGGATGGAAGCATGCCTTGGACCAAAGTCACAGCAGCAGAGATAGTAAGAAAAGGCTGAATCTGGATATAATGAGAAGGTAGAGGTGACAGGATTTGTTAATGGGTTAAGTGTAAGATGTCAGAAGAAGAGAGGAGTCAATACTGACTCCAAAGTTGTTGCCTTAAACAAGAAGAATAGAATTATCCCCTAAATAAATGAGAAAAAACTAGGAGCTTGGTTGTGAAGTTTTAGATGTCGATCAGATATCTAACTAAGGAAGGTCAGATGGACAATTAGACATTTAGTCTGGAGTTTAAGAGAGATGTCAAGTTTTAAGATGGACATTTGTTCATCATTGGAATATTTGGATGGTCATTAAAGCCATGGGACTGAATAAAATCCCCCAAAGGAATGACTGTAGCCAGAGGATAAAGTAAATGATCACTTTAATGGTAAGAGTTTGAGAGAAGAGAAGGAGTGGTCAGTGGCCTAAAGAGAGAATCAAGAAATTTTTAAATATCTCAAAAACTAAGAGAGTAGAGTGTGTTAGGTTAAAACATGTTGTTTTGTTTTGACTTTTAATCAATTGTAGAAAAATTTTATTTGTAGTTTCTATTAGAACAGGAAAATCAAGAGTTATTCCCACAGAGATAGAGTGTTCCAGACAGAAGGACAATTTTCCTTGAGTAAGGTTAGGAATTCATAGAAACAAGAAAAAATAGCCAGGATATAATAAGTCTTAGACTGGATTTTCTTGCATGGCTTTTTAGGAAAAAATTTTTCAGGGGAAAAATATGTTGTCATGGAAGCCCAGCAGACAAAGGTATCAAGGATGAGAGTGTAATCATGTTAAATACTGCTATGAACTCAAGTAAGATGTGAAACACTAGATATTGCAATATTAAGGTCACTTGTGCCTTAACAAGAAAAGTATCAGTAGAAAAATGATGTAGGTAAGTAAATGATGATTGGAATGGGTTTCAGAGAAAGCACAAGTTGAGAAATTGGAGACAATAATTATAGCTAGAAATTAAAGGAAGGAGAGAAATGAGAATTTAACTAATCGGAATATATATGTTAGCAAATTTTTTTAAGATGTGAGAAATTACAGCATATGTGTATGCTGGTAGAGAAAAATCTACTAAAGAGGGAAAACTGCTACAGAAATGTCTGAGTAGGTAGGAGGGGAAGGGTGAAGCATAAATGAAGAGGCAGGCATTTGATAGGAGCAAAGACAGTTAATTTATAGTCTTTCTCTTCCCAATTTTATATATATTACTCTTGTGGAGAATGGGAGATATGTTTCTTGCTATGTGAGTATTCATTAAAATTATCACAATAAAAAAAATACACCTAGCCACACATAAAACTAGTGCCAACTCACAGCAGATGCTGTTCCATCAAGTCTGTCAGCCTATCAGTGATGGTCCAAAACATCCTATGACACAAATATCACAAATCATGAAGAATCTCATAACATCAGTGAAAGTGACATTAGAGAGCTATTGAAATACCACTCAAAGCCATTCATTGAGAATTTGGCAGATTTAAGTCAACAATTGAAGATGAGAAAGACAACTGCATAGGCTGTTCAAAAAAGAGTGACTAAAGTGAAAGGCTAAAGAGAAGTCCTTAGGGAAACTAGTGAAGCTCCTGAATGCTTTTGTAGACACTATGATCATGGGCAAAGGGCAATTACAAAATTAAAGGTAATACTTATACTACATTACAATTTGTCCCCTGAAACCTATGCAGGAAAATCCAGTCTAAGACTTATTATATCTTTGCTATCTTTTCCTGTTCTATAAGTTCCCAACCTTGCTCAAGGAAAATTGTTTTTCTCTCTGGAACACTCTATCTCTGTGAGAATAACTCTTGATTTTCCTGTTCTAATAGAAACTACAAATAAAATTTTTCTACAATTGATTAAAAGTCAAAACAAAACAATATGTTTTAACCTAACACACTCTACTCTCTTAATTTTTGAGGTATTTAAAATTTCCCATGCTCAGCAGTTCTAATTAGTCTTAACTAAATTTTTCTTTCCTCTCTACTCAAAACAATATCTATTCTAAGGGTTTTCCCTCCACTTGTTTTTAAATCAAAGTCCACTATCTGTTTATCATTCTTTACCAAGAGTACCACCAATAGCAGATACATAGCTTGAGATAATAAGCACCATGGAATAAATTCTCTGAGAAAATCTCATCAATAAATGAACCTTGGTCTATTGAATGCATGACATATATGAATAGAGGTACACACACTCACATACACACACACATACACAAACACACAAAAAATAGCTCCCATTTAAATTATGATATAAAAGCTGGCTTTAATTAACAGTATACATTTTCAAAGGTGACACTAAGGTACCACTTACATTTTAGTGGACTGAATTTTTGCATATTTCAGAGGTATTTCAACAAACTGTTAATGAACTGAATTTTGCCCCCCCCCTCCACTCTGCAAAATTTATATGTTGAAGCACTGTGAATATATTTAGAGACAGGGCCTTTAGCAAGGTTATTAAATAAAGTCTTAAGTGCACAGCCCTAATCCAATAGATGTGATGTCCCTATCAACAGAGAGTTCCCTCTTTCTCCACTCATGAACAAAGAAAGGCCATATGACGTCATAGTGAGAAGATGGCCAATTACAAGTCAAGAACAGATTCTTCAGCAGAGACTGAACTTGCTGGCACCTTGATCTTGTACATCTAGCTTCTAGAACTTTGAGAAAATTAATTTCTGTTGTGTAAGCCACCAGTCTGTGGTATTTCATTATGGCCTGGGTTGACTAATACAGTCCCTTCATAGGCTGAAAAAAGGTGAAATGCTTCACATTAGAGAATATCACACTGAAAACATGATGGGGCAAAATAAATCTTCTGAGATCATTCATGTTTCTGAATATTTCTGTGTATGTGTTCAGTAAATTGGATTTTTAAGCCAAATTTATTATTTGCTTTAGTTTATATCAACATAGATTATTATAATACTTAATTTTATTGAAGAACAGTCTTGTTCTAAGGAAATACATAGTTTTTCACTTACTTTCAAACAATTCAGAAAAAGAGAATACCTAGATAATCCTAGAGATATGTAAGGGGTAGTTCTAATATGGTAGGATATTAACAGGTTGTAAATCTAGTAAGAGATATAAAGATGTTCATTGTACTTTTTTTTCAATGTTTCATTAAACATTGAAAAGTTTCTAAATAAAAAGTTTCTAAATAAGAAGTTAGGGTGGGTCTACATCAAACTAAAAAGCTTCGGCAGAGAAAAGAAACCATCAACAAGGTAAAAAAAAAAAAAGTGGCCATCCAAATGGCAAATATATTTTCAAGCAACACCTTCAATAAGGGCCTACTATCCAAAGCATGCAAAGAACTCATACAACTCAATAACAACAACAAAAACAATCCAATCAAAAAATGGGCAGAGTACCTAAACAGACATTTCTCCAAAAAAGACATAAATGGCCAACAAACAAATGAAAAGATGCTCAACATTGCTAGCTATTAGAAAATGCAAATCAAAAGCACAATGAGATACCATCTCACACCTGGTAGAGTAGCTGTTATCAACAGAACAACTAATAACAAGTATTGCAGAGAATGCGAAGAAAATGGAACCCTCATACACTACTAGTGGGACTGCAAATTGGTACAGCCACTACAGAAAACAGTATGGAGGTTCCTCAAAAAACTAAGAATTGATCTACCATATGATCCAGCAATCCCCCTACTGGGTATTTACCCCAAAGACTTAAAAACATATATCTGAAAAAACATTTGCACACCGATGCTCATAGCAGCATTGTTCACAGTTGCCAGGACATGGAAGCAACCAAAGTGTCCTACAACAGACGACTGGCTAAAGAAGCTGTGGTACATATATACAATGGAATATTGCTCAGCCATAAGAAGAGATGAAATATTGTCATTTACAACAACATGGACCTTGAGATAAGCATGCTAAGTGAAATAAGCCAGACAGAAAAAGTTGAAAATCATGTGATATCACTTATATGTGAGACAGAAACCTAAAAGCAACAGATGAACAGAATGAACAAACAGAGACTCATGGACATGGACAACAGGCTAGTCGTTACCAGAAGGGAAAAATTACAGGGGAAAGTAATAGAATAAAAGGGGTCAAATATGTGGTGACAGAAAGAAACCTAACTATGGGTGGTAAACACACAATGCAATATATATGCCTTACTGTTGAACTGTTCACCTAAAACTTACTGGGTTTCGTTAACCAATATCACCATAATACAAATAAATTAATTTTTTTTAAAAATAAGGAAGTTTGAGGGTAAAAGCTAACATTACAAGAAATAACTGGAAAGCATTATATATGTAAAGACCTTGTGCTTCTGTTTAAATACTCTGCCATCTCTACTTCTGGGAGGTTTTCAACGAGTGACTTTGCTTTGCTTTGGTTTCTGTGCCTGCAAAATAATAAACCTTCAGAGGTTCGATGTTAGGTTTGATGTACAGGTAAAGTACTGAGAATGGTGCCTGACATATAGTAAGTGCTTAATAAATATTAGTAGTAGTAATAATAATTAGCAATAGTGAGTATGATCATATCTATTATTACTAATATTATTATAGACTATTTAAACAACTAACCTGAGAAAATGCAAATAATTGGATTTGTTCGTTTTTAAAAAACAATTATACTTCTCAGAATAATGAAAAAGTCAATGCCTTCTAATAGTAAAATATCAACTTTACCATGGGCCCCTTAGCCAACAGATATTCATTGATTTTGAAATTTGAGAGAGTAAGCAATCTTTGTTTTAATTTTTTTTCCACCTGGCACATAAATTCTTTTATTTCCCTACAAGTATTTATCCAATGCCTCCTTAAACCCCGAGCTGTCCCATCAGAAGCCAGATGATGCCGAATTTAGGGTTTTTCCAACAATGTGTTGTTACGACTCCCATCCATACTGCATTAGATTATACTGGGTACTCTAGTTTATTTCTCTAGTTTTTAAATTTTACTATCCTATTGCACTTTTAAAGGTTTCAAATTTAGCATAACCAATAGGGGATAGGAAGTCAAATGAAATGGGTCCCCCTGCTCAATTGATCTGACTGAGCATCTTTCTTCTAAAAGAGGAGCATAGTTGCAGAGACAGAAGAGATTGCAAAAAGCCTCTCCATTAAAAAGTAATTGATGAATCAGAAAACTGACATTATATTTCACTGGAATCTCGCCTCTCAGTCCTAGTCATTCTTCCCCCATTTCCTAGCACTCCTTCAGGAGAACAGCTAACTGTTTGGTTTATCAAAAGAAAAAAGAGGACAGAAGGAGATGTAAACCCAACTACTTGGTTCGGTTTCAAAGAATCTGTTACAAAATTACATTTATACTAAAGTTTAAATAATGCCAAATAAAGAAATAAAAGATAAAAATAAACAAAAGGACTTTCAGGTTTAGCCCCTTGTGAATTCAACATATCATGTACAGTTAGATAGATTTCCTATTTGTTCTTCTACTAAATTTGTATGCAAAACCATCTCACTGGACAAAAATAAAGACTAGATCTATGCACATATTGTGTAGAAATTGGTGAAAAGCTTCCATTTGTACATTTAAAATATAAAAAAGTATATACATATTTTTAACATTTTCCCTTAGGAAATTTTGTTCTGTTTTATTTCTAACTAAAATAGGCTTCAGCAAGAAGCCTATTATAATGTATAATGTATTTTATCATAACCTAGACATTATTTTAGGCATTAAACTTTCTATTATAGACATTATTTTTGTTGACACATTATACATATCACTAAGTATCTAGACCCAGAATTAAATATCAGAATACTACTCTATTGTGTGTGGCACCACAGACTTTTCTCCTTAACAGTACTTAGCAGAGCCAGTTTTCAGTAGATATTTTAATATTTTAATTCTACTAAATTACCTGCCTAGACTGATCTTCTAAAACCCAACTAAAAGTATAGTAAAGGAAGACGAAAGGTACAAATCAACAAGAGCAAAGAACAGAAGTAGAGATATCAGCAGTTGAGAGACATTCAATAGTGTTTGGGAAGATAGAAGGCAAGAGTACTTGGAGTGACTGACTGAGACAGGAAGAAGTGAGAGGATGAGACTGATACACTTCAAAGGACCTCAGTAGGTACCTCAAGGCAGGAGACTGAAAGCCAGACACCTGGCTGACCATCAATATGCTCAATAAACTAAGTCCACTGGTCACCAAGTTCTTGCCACAGACAGAGATTTCATTCATTTGGAGAAAATCTCCAATACAAAAAAGAGCAAATTAAACAAACAGAAAAAATAAAACTAGAGGACAGAGAGTTAATGCAGGGGACAGACAAGGATGTAAGAGTATTAATTATAGTATGACTCTAGAAAAAAAAAGAGATGAGGAGAAGAGATGATTAACACTCTGTGCCAGATATTCTAAGTGTTCATTAATATTTAACATCTATAAAATATAATAAATACTTACATGTCCTTATTAATTTTATATGTAATTATAATATATAAAATTTCTGTCATAGATATAGAATTAATATATATACACATAATCTCATTAAGTCTTTGCCAATAAGTAAGGGAAAGGAACAAGACAAAGTTTCACAAGGTCATCTATCATCCATCAGATATTTAAAAATTCAGGTAATCGAATACTACAAAGTGCTATGATAAAATAAATTAGACAAAAAAAGCACTCTTGAAAAATTTTGAAAGCTAAAAATAATTTCCCCAAAGGAAATCTCCCAGAAAATTCAAAAGAACAAGGCTAAATAGATGGAAATTCTAATCACAAACAAGAAATATTTAGAGAAACAATTCAGATGGTCTAATCTCCTATTCTAGAGAGAAAAAACAACACTAAACATAGTGAGTATATTATCAAAGAAATACTGGCCAAGATCAGAAGGACTTGAATCCAATTAGTAGCCAGAAACACAGAATGAAGAGTGGACCTACACCATGACATACATCATCATGAAATTTAAACGTTTTAGGATAATAACAGCAACAAAAACAAAATAAAACAAAAAAATAGTAAGGATTTTGAAAAATCAGGGGAAGAAAATATTAATATGGGGAAAAAGGAATAAAACAATTTTATCAAACTTCTCGAAAGCAAACTGTATGTTAAAAACATGTGGAGGCATACTTTCAAAATTCTAAAGGGGAATATTTCTATACCCAACAAAACAAAGTATGAATTGTCTCACAACTTTTATTTTCATAAACTCAGTTGTTTAGAAATTGACTAAAGTATATGCTGTAGCAAAAATAAAAAGAAGAAAGGGAGAAGGAAGAGGGGAGAGATAGAAGGGGAGAAGGAAAAAGGGAAAAAAAAGAAGAAAGAGGAAGAAGGAGGAAGAGAAAAAGAATCCATTTCAAAAGCTTATTGAAACAAAGCCCCAGGATTAATTTTTCAGATAGCCAGAATAAAAGAAGCCACAACAGAGATATCTAGAACAAAATGGAATCTGATAAGAAGCATAAGCTCAAAACACATATGTGCAAATAAACAAAACAGTTAGAAACAGTAAAACTGTCCAAGAAATGAAAGGTAAATTTTAGCTATCAGTGTACATGGTTAAAACAGAAAATCTAAAATGGATGAATCAAGAAGTCATGGTATATGCATCTTATATAGAAATGGGGTGTTAATAGAAAATCTAAAATGTAAAAAAAGAAAAGAATAGTTGCAGCTGGAAAGTGGGACTAGGAATATTAAGAGATTAGGCATTTGATTTTTGAAATATATACCAGTATTATTTTGATAAATTTAATCATATATTTTGAAATCTTAACCAGCTTTGATGTTTTTCAAAGCCATTGAATCTTACATTCACAGCTAAGTCCTTATGAGTATACATGCATGCACATGCACATGTACACTAATACACACTGAATTGTCCTTTGGTATCCACAGAGGATTGGTTCCAGGACTCTCTATGGATACCCAAATCCTTGGACGCTCAAGTCCCTTAGATAAAATGGTAGAGTATTTCCATACAACCTATATTTGAATATAGGCTATAACAATACATTGTCTATACATCACTTCATTTGTGCATATTTAGCACAGTTCTCGGCACGTGGAAAATTCAAGTTTTGCTTTTTGAAAATTTCTGAAACTTAAAAAACACACACACACACTTACAGCACCTGGTATTCCTGGGTGGTCTCCCATCTAAGTACTAACCAGGCCTGACTCTGCTTAGCTTCCAAGATCAGACGAGATCGGGCTCGTTCAGGGTGGCATTGCTGTAGACTCTGGGACTTTTTTTTTTTCAATATTTTTTATTCTCAGTTGGCTGAATCTGTGGATGCAAAACCTGTGGATACAGAGGGCTGACTGTATATACAGTACGTGTGAGTGTGTATGTGTGTGTATAGATATATGTACATACATATATGCATAAACATAGAAAAACTGACTCCTTCACATTTGATAACTATATCTCAACACCTGTAAGTTTTCTATTTTTAGCAAATTGTTTCTGTAATGATAAGGTTATTTTCAGATAAAAAAATTGTATCTTATGTGCTGCAATTTGCAGATTTAATTAAACAGTCACAAAGCCACATGTGCACACAGTTCCTTATGAGAATACAGGCAAAAAATTATTCTTAAAACCTCTAAAACAAAAGTGAAAATCCTAAAAATGTTTAATTGATATTAATAATATTTTCCTGAGCACCATCTGTTAGACTATAAGCATTGTAAGGGTAGAGAACACAACTCCCTTTTTCATGATTGGATCCTCACAGTAAGCAGTCAGTAAGTTCTTTTTAATTCTCTTTTCATATATGGCTTACACTACTACTAGAAGACAATTACTACATCAAAGTTGCTTAAATGACAAGTCAGTAGTACCTTTATATCATGAAAACCCAGAGAAGACTTCCCTGCATGAGACTGTGTGTCCATCCTCTAGGCTAATCATAAATTCAGACTAATTTTTTAAATTCAAATATAATTTTATTCAAAGGCCAAACCTTTGTTAACTTAAAAATAAAAGTGCCTTTCAAAATAAGAGGCAAAAAATAGTTGAGATCAATAAGAATAGGTATTTGGAATACAGTGATTCAGGCAAGAGCCCAGATAGTGTTCCAATTAGGAAGCAAATGTAATGAGTATTTATGATAAATGGAAATGGAACAATTATATCAGTAGAAAGAAGGTGTTTCAATTATGCAGAAAAGCTAATATAGTGATGCTAATTTTAAATATTTTTAATTTTCAATATCGTGGTCATCAGTCCACCAGTCATAATAACTGCTTTCTTGTTATCTTTGCAAACATTTCTTTGGAACACAATGTTGCTCTAGGCCCAATCCAAAGTTACTTTGCCTTGTTTACACCTTTTGCATCATTTATTTTCATTTGTTAGTTTTAGAAAATTCATTTTCTTTTGTTTGCTTTTAATTAAACTCGATAAAAACACTTTGTCAAAGTGCCTCCCACTAAAAACACAATGGTTTTGGGAATTATGTCCAAATAGAGGTCAAAATAGAATTGCTTGTGGAGACTACACATTTTAAATGCTATAAAGGGTAAAAGTTTGTCATCACCTAGAACAAGTTAGTGACAAAATGTTTTGAAATGGCCAGGAAAAATCTAATACAATATTCCATTACTGATAACAGTGATTATTTCTGAGTAATAAGACAAAGAAAGAAAATTTTTAGAATAAGCAAGGATTTATTTTAAAATTAAAGAAAATAAAGCAATCATAAAAACAGAAGTAAATAAAGCAGAATCCCTCTTTACAAATGTACTGAAACAGTAGTTTTCAAACTAGGGTATGTGGACCCCTGAAAATACACAAGACTTTCCAAGAGGTACAGGCACAGACATCTTTAAGGGAATCAATTTCCAGATTATTCTCTATACACTGTTTTTTTTAAACCTAAACACACAGGATGTGTCTATGACAGAGGCATATACATGCCCATTCTCCAAACTCAGCTTACCTTCTCCTTCTTTATAAAGAAAGGATAACTTTTGTGCAGCCTATATCTCATTGTAGTACTAGGAGTAAACATGTCTAGATTAACACCCAACAAAGGGAGAGTTTGAAATTTGGCATCATTGAAAGGCCCCTCCCCAATATTCATCTCATTAAGAAATGAAATTCCAATAAAACTTTACCCTTGAAGAAAAATTTCAGATTTTAAGTAAATAAAATCAAAATTATTACATTAAAAAGTCACTGTTAACTTCAGCCCTGTCATTACCAAAAGAGCACACAGTAACCCCCATTACAGGGAAGAGTCCCCTCTAAACCAGGTACTCTATTTCTACCGCAACTGGGATGTACTAAAATACAATTCTGGAGTTAGTGCAGTCTCACAGGTTAAGGGTTAAATCTTCCACAAGACTTCCCGTATTTCAGATGCCAAGGCACCCACACTTCTGATTAGCTTGGCTAAAAATTTAGGGGTTATCATGAACCACCCCCTGCCAAGCTTTAATAATTCACTAGAACAACTTACAGAATTCAAGGAAGCACTATACTTATAATTACATTTTATTATAAAGGATAAACATAGGGTAAGGTTTAGAAGGGTCCTAGATGCAGAGCATCCATGCCTTTTTCCCTCAGATTCAAGACATGTCTACCTACTCCCACCAGCACATCAATGTGTTCAGCAGTCTGGAAGCTCCATGTAAATTAGTATCCAGAGTTTTTAGTGGGATATCATTACACAGTCATAACTGATTAAGTCATTTGGACATATGATTGAACTGCATCTTCAGGTCTCTTCCTCTACCTAAAGTTCAGAAGGTTGAAAGCTCCAAACATCTACTCACACGTTTTGTCTTTCTGGTGACCAGCCACCATCCTGAAGCCCTCTATCAGTCATTAGTTTAAGAAAGACTTTCACTCAAGAAATGTCAAGAGATTTGAAGCTTTTGCCAGGAAGCAGGAGAAAAAAACTACATACACATTTAAGTATAGTTGGTATACAATATTACATTAGGTACAATATAGTGACTTGGCATTCATTAGTGATCACCACACTAGGTCTAGTATAATTACTCAGCATAATACCCTCTAAGTCCATCCATGTTGTGGCAAATGGCAAGATTTTGTTCTTTTTTATTGCTGAGTAATATGCCACATCTATTGATGGACAGTTACATTCTTTGTTATGCCACAATAGGTAAATTAAATTGTGGAACAGGAACAATTTAATTCAATTTTTAATGAAATTCTGAATTGGGATAAGACTAAGAGTTGGACAACTTAAGAAGAGGTAAAAAGAACAGGAAAATGAGAAAAACAGAACAGTGATGGAAGAACAGTGGCAAGAGAAAGAACTGAATCAAGGAGTAAATGACAGCCTAAAATCAGAACAATTTTTTCAACATATTTAGTTTTTGTATAGAATCAAAGCATTTGGAGGGAGAAAGCAAACAGAAATGGACTTTGCTGCTTCATCTACACGATGAACCAGAATGTTCACACTAGGCCTAGAGATAGGAGTAGGAAAGCCTGGCAATAAAAATAGGGATCCCTTTGACAAGCTCCAGTCCTAGAAGATGTAGCAATCCTTAGAAAGGAAGCTTTTGAAAGGAGTTTACTTCTAGAAATAACTGATAAAGTCAATCAGCAACAGAACACTGGAATTCACAAACTACGCTAAATGTTTGTGGTATAGTTAATACTACAGCATTATCAGTATTGTAGTATTTTTAGTACTATTGTATTGTTAGTAAGAAATATACGACCATTAACAGAGAGGCATTTTCATGGAAGGGAACACTCTTTCCATGCTCTGTATTCTCAAGAAGTAACACCAGAAAGTAAACCAAGACAATGTTATTAAATGGAATAACCAGTAAAGTTTAAGTATGCAGTCCAAATCTTGCCTTCTGCCCATTAATAGCAGAAGAGAAAAGCAATAAAGCAAAGATGAATTAATCAACAAATAGTATTGAGTCAAGTCAATAGCCACCTGAAAAAAAATAAATCTGAATTAATATATACTGCTATACATCAATATATAATCCAGGTATATTTAAACATAAAAGCAAAATTTAAACATAAAATAACAAAACATAAAGTGCATTATATTGATGTATAGCAGTATATATTAATTCAGATTTATTTACATAAAATAATAAAACTTTATGTTTTTTCATTTGTGGTAAGAAAGCCCTTTCTAATCAAAACATAAAACTCAGAGGCAAAGAGAGAAAAAATACACATTTGTGTGAAAAAAATTACATAGCAAAAAATGTTTTTAAAAAAACTAATATAGTTAAGCATAGGAGGTGGCTCCACTTGTGCTTAGGCTACAGAAAACTGTAAAAGAAATCCCCACAATAATAAACAAACAAAAAGCCAGATAAACTAAAAAATCATCACGTTTTTTGAGCCTATCAAAGAGTCACAAAAAATTCAGGTGAACTGAATTCCAAAGGATGGCAAAGCTCTCCGAGGACATGAACTTTTTCACTTTTGTCAGAAGCAGAGAGAAAAGGTGGCTGACATAAAAGCAGGTAATGAGAAAACAACTAAAATTTTAACCATTTTTAAGGATCAAAATGTAAAATGAGAGCCCCAGACACAATAAAAATTTGCACACACTATTTTTCAAGGTCCTCCACTGAGGAGAAGTTAAAATAGAGACTCTCTAGGCAATACAGTTGTGAGACTGGTGATCAGCTGTCACTGGGGAACAACACATGACTCGTTGTCATACAACTTTCTCACATACTATGCAAAAGTCATCTTCAGTCTCACACAAAGTTAGGCGATCACTGTCAAGGAGGTAGAAAAACTGAGTGCCTTTGCCCACACTGCTACCAGACAAAAGCCACCAGCCACTAGAGGAAAGGTAAGAAAACCTATTTATACTTCAGGATCCTGTAATGATTAAAAAAAAAAAAAAAGCAGAGGTCTGCTGCTACTGGTGAAAAGTGGGAGAGGAGAAGGGCAAGAAACCTTTTCACTCCCAAACTGTCTCTGGCCTACAGATACAAGCAAAAGTTTGACTATCATGGAGGAAGATACAGGAGCAAGAACACTGAGAAAGTCCCACCCTTGAAGCTCAGGCATACAAAACCTGCGTAAGTCTGATGCTGAAATTGAAGAGCCATAAAAATCCCTGCTCCTGACACAAAACTTGCACTGAGTAATGAGCAGCATCAGTCTGCTATGGGTGGACAAAAGCAGGGAAGGAAACCTCCTTCATACAGGTCCCACACTAAGCACAAGGTAGCATCAGTCCACTGCTGAAAGGATGGGAAGGCCGTGGGGCATTGAGGGCAATAAGAGCAACAACAAAAAACAAATCCAGCTGAACTATAAACTTCACTGACTCAGTTCATGGCCTGAAGGAAGATGAGTTGGACCTATTTCTGGTTAAAAATAACATTTATCTAGGTCTCCTGTTCAATACACACTGTCTGGCATTTAATACAAAATTAGAAAACACACAAAAGAAATCAAGAAAAAAATAACTCAGAAGATAGTAGAGCAACATCTTTAAAGTAGTACTGAAAAAAAATGTGCCAAACCAGAATACCATGTTCACAAATGGAGTCAAAACACAACAGAAAAATTAAAGTAGAATTCCAAAAATTATTTGGAAATAGCAAATAATTTTTTGAATGGAGCGAAGGAAGAGCGGGAAGAGAAGCAGCAAGCATAAAACAAAAATAAAACTGGTAGACTCAAACTCAAACATATCAGTAATTACAACAAGTAGAAATGGGACTATAGAATTCAGTTAAAAGGCAGAGATTGTCAGAATGGACAAAATAAAAACAAAAAGTCTGCATAAAAAGATTTGTACAGCTTTATTAAGAGTAGATATAATATATTCTAAAATAAAATGTGTTATCATGGATAAAGAGGGACATTTCATTATAACAGAAAGGTCAATTCAACAGAAAGATATATACATCATTAAAGTGTACACAATAGAGCTTAAAAATACATGAAGCAAAAGTGATGGAATTAAAAAGAAAAATATACAATTCTACACTCATAATCAGAGGCTTTACACCTTCTTTCAGCAACTAATAGAATAACTAGACAAAATCAATAGACATAGAAAATCAGAATACGTCATCAACCTACTTGAATTATTAATATTTATAGAACACTAAATCCAATAATGGCAGAATATATATTATTTTAGGCATATATGGTAAGTCTATCAGAATAGACCATATTGTGTGCCTTATAACAAGTATCAGTAAATTTAAAACTATTAATATGATAAAAAGCATGATATCCAAATACAATTTAGTTAAATTAGAAACCAATATTATTAAGATAATTAGAAACACATTGGAAATTAAGCTAGATACTACTAAATTATCACTGAGTCAAAGAAAAAATCACAAAAGAAATAGAATATATTTTAACTTGAATGATAATTTTAAAAGGAGGTAAAATAAAGACTTTCTCAAACAAAAGCTAATAAGAGAGAAATAATGCTACAAGTTCAGTACAATAAGGAATAATAAGAAAAATTCTTCAGGCTGAAGGAATATGACATTAGATGGAAATTTTAATCTATACAAATAAATAAAGAGTACTAGAAATGGTAGAAATGTGAGTAAATATGAGACTTTTTTCAATCTCTTTAAATTATAACGGATGGTATAAAGCAAAAATAGTCATATATTAAAGGGTTTAAACTGTAACACAAAGGATAGAGGGATAAAATGGAAGCACACTCTGTAAGGCTCTTAGACTATATATAAAGTGGTATATTATTTTAAAGTAGACTGTGAAAAGTTAAAGTTACATATATTAAACTCCAGAGCAGCAGCATCCAATATGGTAGCCACTAGCCACGTGTGGATACTTCAAACTTGAGACAGGATTAGCTCACCTAAGGATATGAAACTTTAATTTTAATGAATTAACCCATTTCCCATTTGCCCTGAGAATACTCACTGGCAGCACTTGCAGCTGTAGTGTTTACCCCAAGATGACTCACAGATTACAGTCCTAATCTTATCCCCAAAGTTTGCCGTGAAATATCTCACTTTTATTATTTTTTTCACAAGACTCTAGTATATCAATAGTCATTGGAAACAAATGACATCATTCTATTTACAGCATTTGTTTTTAGTGGTGGTGTTTCCATTTACAAACTATAATAATACTCAATCGCTGAAAATGTCAAATCCTAGATGTTCCACTATGTGTTGTTCCATGCTTTAACATATACCACAAGAAAAAAAATTATTAAATAGTAATCATCAATTACATTCCTGTTACGTGAGAATTAGAGACAAGTTCTATTCAGAAATAACTCTAAGAACAGTTTTTATGTTTTATTTTCACATTAAAATTCAATCAGATTTGCTTCACCCTCAAAGAATATGTTTATGTAAAATTAAGACTGGCAGTGAGCTGCACTATTTTTTTCTAAACAAAAAATGGGTTAAAGATTCAAATTTAGATAGCCATATATAGATAGTGCCTACCACATTCAATAGTGTAGGCTAAAAAACAATTAAAAACCTGTAAAAAACAGGGGCCTCTATAATTAGTAATAATGGAGGGAAAATAGAATCATGAATATACTCAACTGAAAAGAATGCCAGATTGCTAAACTAGATAAAAAACAAAACCCAACTAGGAAACCACTTTAAATATAAACATATAAATTAGTTAAAAGCAAAAAAGATGGAAAAGATACAGAAACAAGCACTAATAAAAAAAAAGCTGGTGTGTCTATATTAATATTAGATAAACTTCAAAAAAAGGAATATTACTAGAAGTAAACAGTAGAATGTAATGATAATTAATGGATCAGTATATATCAAGAGAACATAATAATCCTAAATGTATATGCATCATATAACAGAGCTTCAAAACACAAAGCAAAATTTCGTGGAACCAAAAGAATTTTAAAATACACAATTATACTTGGAGACTTCAAAACTCTATTCTCAGGAATTAATAAGTCCAATAAATAAATAACAGCAACTGATTAGCATTTATGAAACAACTCTATCCAACATCAGAATACACATTTTTTAGTGCACATGGGACACCAAAATAGATATTCTAGACTGTTTAAATAAAAAAATATAAATAAATCATATGAAGTATATTCTCTGAACATAAAAGAAAAAACTAGAAATAAAAAAGATATTTGGAAAAAAATATTGTTATTAAAAATACATATTTATAAATAGTCATGAATCACAAAAGACATTATAAGAGTAATTAGAAAATATTTTGAATGGACATATCAAAAATTTGTGGGAAATAGCTGACTCAGTGTTAAAAAGAAATTTATAGAATGCTTGTGTTAAAAAGAAAGGTCTCAAGTCTAAAGTTTAAGATTTATAAGAAACTATAAAAAGGAAAGCAAACTAAACTCAAAGCAAACAAAAAGATTAAAACAACAATTAAGCATACAGCAACAAAAGAGAAAATAGAAAAATAATATAATAAGTAAAACAAAAAATTTGCTCTCTGAAAAGGCCAATTAAGTTGTTAACTCTCCTCAGAATAATCAAGAACAAGAGAAAAAATACATAATACCTATATCAATAATAAAAGATAAAACATCACTACAGATCCTACTGATGATAAAGGATAAGGGAATATTATGAACAACTTCAAACCAATAAAATCGATAGCTTATCAGAAGAATTCCCTGAAAGACACAAACTACCAAAGCCCATTCAAAAAGATAAAGATATATAGTGATGCTACACCTAATAAAATAACTTAATTTTTAGTTTAAAACCTTTGCACAAAGAAAACTATATGCTAGATCATTTCACTGCTGAATTTTTCCAAATATTTAAGGAAAAATTAATATCGATTCTACATAAACCATTCCAGGAACTAGAAAAGAGGGAAAGAGCATTTACCACCTCATTTTATGTGGCCAGCATTACCCTGATACCAAAATCAAACAAAAACATTGCAAGCAAAGAAAATTACCAACCAAGATCTCTTAGAAACATAGATCTCTTATAAACATAGATTTTAAAACAAGCAAACCAATAACAGCTAAAATTATAAAACTTTTGTAAAAAAAAAAAAAAGTATGGAGATAAATCTTCACAATCTTGAATTTAGCAATGAATTCTTAAGTATGTATATGACACCAAAAGTATAAACAAGAAAATAAACAGATAAATTGGACTTCATTAGAATTAAAAACTTCAGATCATCAAGACATTTTTTAAAAGAAGGACTTCTATCCAAAACATATAAAGCACTCTTGCAAATCAATAAGAGTTAAAAAAAAAAAAAAAACTGTCCCCCAAATAGGCACAACATTTGAAGAGACACCACAAAGAAAATTTATGAATGGCCAATATGCACATGAAAGTATGCATATAATCAACAATCAACAGAAAAATTCAAATTAAACATTTGATAAGATGTTACTAGGTACCTACTAGAGTGGTTAAAATCAAAGAAGTGACAAAAGCAACTGCTGGTGGGAATACAGACCAACTGGAATTCTTATACACTGTTGGTGGGAATGCAAAATAGCATAGCTACTTTGAAAAGCAAGTTTGCAGTTTATTACAAAATTAACCATACAATTAGCATACAACCCAGCAATCCAATTCCTAGGTATTTACCCAATAGAAATGAAAGCATATTTCCACACAAAGACTTGCATGTGAATGGTTTTAGCATTTTTTTCCCTTAATAATCAAAAACTGTAAATATCCCAAATGTCTCTGGTGAACAGATAAGCAAATTATGGGTATGTCCATACAGTAGAATACTACTCAATGATAAAAAAGGAGTAAAATTACTGACATACACAATAACATTGATGAATCCTAAATGCATTATGCTAACTGAAAGAAGACAGACAGAAGTCTACACATTGTATAATTCCATTTATATGTCAATTTAGAAACAGCCAAATTATAAGGGCAGAAATCAGATCAGTGGTTGCCAGAAGTTGGGGGTTAAAGGAGAGAGTAAGTTGAAAATGCACCCCAGGAAACTTTTGAAAGTGTTGGAAATTTTATTTTCTTTATTCAATGATTATACTTACTGTAAGTATACATTTATCAAAAATCATCAAACTATACATTTTTAAAAGGTGATTGTATATTTGTATACTTTCTTAATAAACCTAACTTAAAAAGTGTAAGCTGAGAGACACTCTTCAATTGATCCTAAAATCCAGTAATTACACTCCCAATAACAAACCAAGACAAAGGCAGACAGTCTCAGAATCAGATAGACAAACACAGAGAAAGAAGCCTCATTCAGCATGGGAGCTTCAAAGTTGTGACCAAAAACTAAACAGAGAGGCCCATTTTCCACCTTCCAGAAGTAAACTTAGAGAAAGAAGAAAAGGATCCTTACAAGCACGGAACGTTTTTCTTAAAAAAAAAAATTTAAAAGGGGTGATGATACAAACAAGTGGATAAATCTCTTTCAGAGCTTCTCACCTAGTTTTTTGACACTTTAGGTGGCTCCAGAAATTGGAATACATAAAATTTTGAAAAACAAATATCATTCCTCCCCTCAACACACACACACACACACACACACAGAAAAGATGAAAAGAACATATACCAAAATAACAAAAATGGTAGTCACTAAACAGAATTTTGAAGACTTTCATTTTCTTTTCACTTTTCAGATTTTCCAAAGTTTATTCTTGCAATAAAATGTTTTTTAATGAAAAAGAAAGTCAAAACACAAATGATAAATTGGGGAAAAACTTTTAATAGGACAGATGTTCTTCAATATATAAAGAATTCTTAAAATTGATAAGAAAAAATTCATTAAAAATCCAAAGAATCATGAATAAAGTGAGCTAGAAATGAAATACAAATTGCTTGTAACCATATGAAAGATGTTTAACCTCATTAATAATTAAATGCAAATTTAAAAAGTATTATGATTTAAAAGTATTTATGCAATTGTGAGGGAAGACATAATCTTTTATGTAATTTGTTATTCTCTGTAAAGATTATAATTAAGTATTAGAACACTTTTAGAAATAAGCATAAAATTTTAAATGCACATACCCAATAATTCAACAATTCTACTTCTAAGAATTTGCATATTTGTCTAAGATCAAGCATATTTGCAATATATACACAAAGATCATGTATAAGGCTGTTCAGACCAGTATTCTTCCACAGTACCAAAAAACTGGAAACAACTTAAATGTCCATCAACAGGGAACTGGTTAAATAATCTATGATAATACTTATAATGTAGGAGAGAGATCTGCAGGACTTGATATCATGTGTGTTCCATTTCCATCCGCATAATTAAATAAATAAAACAAGTTGCAAGACAGTCTGGAGAGCCCTCTCTGCCTGGGTGTTTTGTTTTTGTTTTTGTTTTTTTAAGTGTAGACAAGTTTAAATGTGCATGGAAAACTACTGGAAAAAATGCAAGGAAACAGTTAACCATGGTTAATCTCAAGGTAAGAAAATTTTTGTGTATCCTTTGTACTGTTCCAATTTTACAATGTGCATGTATTAGCTTTTATAAACACTTAACCTTGACTAACAATGTACTGTACCTTGGTTTTCTACTTTATAAAGTGGTTAATACTACTTGTCCAGCTCATCTCAGAAGGTAATTGTGAACATTAAATGAGAAAATACCAATGTATGAAAGTGATTTGTAAGCTTTACAGAGTGATACATAAACTCCATAAAAGTTGGGTATTGTTGCTAATCATGATAATTTGTTTTTAGCTATAGAAAATCACTTTATGACCCAGAATTTATAGCTAATAGATCTGAGGAAAAATTAATTTAGGGAGAAAAGACAAATGAGAAATATAGGTTAAGGACATTGCTATAAAATGTATTAGTGGACAAGGGTTTAACTGAAATATAGTCTATTTTTCTCCTCTTATGTTTTTAAAAATATGTATGACTATTTAAAGCAAACATTATAACATCTTGTAGGTTTTCAATGCATGTTGATATAACATATTTGACAATAAGGTAAAGGAAGGAGGATAAGGGGAATTACATGCTTGTAAGCCTTCCACATTTTGCCCAATGTGTCAAAATATTAACTCTGGATTGCTGAAGATTAGATTGGTACATTTACATTTTAAGTCTTAGAGCAACCACTAAAATATAATACAAGGAGATATAGCTCAAAAGCCAAAAGAAGTCAAAAAGGGGGAATAAAGGAACAAAAAGCAGAATGGAACAAAAAGCAGAAGTGATAAACAGAAAACAAAGAATAAAATGGTAGACCTAAGTTATTCAGTTAAAATATATCAATAATTATATTAAATGTAAATGATCTAAACATGCCAAGTAAGACACATTATCAGATTTGATAAAATGAGAACACTCATAATTTAACAAAATAATAACACTTCATGTATTGGGGGAAAGCATTGTGCTGAGTAGCCTCAGATGACTCAATTACACAATAAACTCTCAGGCAGAAGGTCAGTGTCACATTCATAGGCAGGTGGGAATCCTTTGCATTAATTGTGCAAGTGACCTCAAATTAGACAAAAGTTACGTACATCATAATCAGGAGAAAAACTGTCATAATGCCACAGTAATAAAACAAAATGACTGCAATCATTGGATCTGCAAACTTGGGGCAAAGTGAGGAGAGCATTACACAGAGGCAGTGGAAAACTGAAAGGATCTCTCCCACCTTTAATATCACCTCTGCACTAATGAAAGCAGGAAGTGAGCCTCAGGAACCCCACTTTGGTCATTTTGATTCTCTTGCATCTATACCCACTACCAATCAGCATAATGATTTCCTTTTGAAGTACTTATGGCAACCTTCAGTATGTGTAGTGGCTTAGTGGGAGGAAAAGGCGGATGTGTATAGATGAAAACTCACAGAGACATGTGACTTGAAAGAGTAAGAAACAGGTAAGAAACTAAAACAAGTTCTCTGGGCTGGCATCATCTCCTTAATATGAAATGATCTCAGGCCATGCAGTCCACAAATGGGCTCCACCCTAACCACCTGACTACACATGGTTAAGGTACGATGGTCACACTGGTCCTGCTTGAGGTTCAATACAACTATTATACATTGAATTGTGTCACCTAAAAAGATATATTGAAGTCTTAACCCACAGTACTTATGAATGTTACCTTGTTTGGAAATAAGGTATCTGCAGATATAATCAAGTTAAAATAAAGTCTAGTATAGTATGACTGGCATCCTTATAAATAAGAAGAGGAAAATGCCAAGTGAATACAGAGACACACAGAGTATAACAATGGAAGCAGAGATTAAAGTGCTAAAGCTACAAGCCAAGAAACATTTGGGACTACCAGAAGCTAGAAGAGGCAAAGAAGGATCCTCCCCTAGAGCCTTCAGAGAGAACATGGCCCTGTTGACACCTTAATTTTGGGCTTCTAGCCTCCAAAACTAGGAGACAATAAGTTTCTGCTGTTTTAGGCCACCTAGTTTGTGGTGCTTTGTGATAGCAGCCACAGGAAACTAACACAGCAAAGGACAATATTTCTCTTTGGAACACACCATCATTTAAAGTTTGGATAGAGAGCGAAGAAAAGAAAAAGCCTTATTTCCATCAGAAAAACCAAGCACCCAAGAAATGAACCATACCCTGCCTTGCTTCCTTGTATGAAGCAGGTATCTTAAGCTTCAGAGACTACAAAGTAAATGAGAGAAGTGGCCATATAACCTAATCGAGCACAGAAACAAATGAGAACTTGTCTCTGGGAAAGCAACAGCTTCTCAGTTCTAGTTACGTTAAACTTTTGTTAGAAACCAGAATTAAGGATTTTTGACATGATATTTTCAAACAGTGAAACACTGTGCAGGCTGTACATAGCACATGGGTCAAACATGAACCACAGCCACCAGCTTATAATCCCTCCTATCAATCATACCCCTGTACCCCAAGACAGAGATTCAGATTCTAACAAAACCCTGTAACTGGAGAGAAGTCCTAGTACTTACTATATTAACAGCCTGCCAATGAATTTTACTAGTTGTCTGGATTGTCTGAAGTTATTAAACAATCTTAATTTTTCTTAGAAACATGCCATCACCATTCCTCCTTGCAAGTTTGCTTTACTCGTAAAATTAAATGCTGAACTGATACCACATTATTAAATAGTATTTGCCAAGAATAAGAGGTTAATGGACAAAAATATCATTAATTCATCATCATTAGTGGAGGGAAGTTATCTATTTTTAATTTTATTTCTACTTTTTAGTGGAGAACATAAGCTATGATTTCACAAATTAACTCACCCATTGATAATCATTTCTTTTATGAATGAATCAAGGAAAGAGAAAGAATTAAAATCTCATACTTGGTGGCACATACCCAATTTCATGGTCTGAAATGTGTCCCTGACATCAGGATTTTTAAAGCCACCCTAATAATCCTAGCATGCAGCAAAGTTTGCAAACCTCTACAAAATTAAGGATATTTTCAAACTAGTAGAACTTTATTTCAAATTCAAAATATGACACATTTATATCCCAAAGATAATCCCCTCAAAGCTTTCACAGTTTCAGAAAAAACAAATCAGATTGATTTATGCTCTCTTACACTGTTTTAGTTGATGAAACTCTTCCAGGTTCCTGAATTGGTCTAAAGTTGCCCATGTCATTTTCTAATTATTTTCCTTTGTGTGACAATAATTTTCATCTAAGATGTTTTCAAATTAACTAGATTAAGAGAATGCCACTTATTGGGAACAAAATGTGTTCTGAAGATACAATTTTGCTTCCATTACTAATGAAACTCAGACCTTTCATCTTAAATTCAAGCAGAATCTCAAACACTAACATGAAATGAGTTTGATACTTTCATATTTCTATTAAATTGATGGTCATCTACTCACGGGTAAAAAGCCTCCTCATTCTCTTCATTATCCCTGTACAGCTGCACAACTGCATCTGTGAGATCAAGGGGCTATATTTTTTCTTAATAGTGGGATTACATTTTTTTCTATATTTCTGCTTTTATTATTCTTGACTTTGCAAAGCATCTCAACTTTGGCAGGCAAATACAGGCAGTTAATCGCTCTCTGATTTCAGGGAAGTAAAAACCGACTTATCCAAATCCCATACTGGGAGATAAATCTTTGAATGAGATTGTCTGATTCAATTCAAAAAAAAAGAAGATGGCATGACCCCAACATTTACTAAATAGAAAAGGAGACTGGACTATTATTTTTAAATTCCACTAAGCAGATTGAACATTTAAGAGAATATAGGACCGATAACTGTATTCAGATGATCATTCTCTACTAAAAAATGCTCTGTTTTCATTGCTTGCTTGTAATTCGTTTAAGGGTTTGGTTTTGCAGCAAACTGTTTCAGATAAGCAATCCCATTTGGTGGTTCATAGCTAAGCAGTCCAATTAGAAAATCCAATTGCCACTTATGCAATGATTAGTCATAAAGCTAAATGGCAAAAAATTACATTTTAATTTTGAGCTTATTTATGAGCAAGAGAACATTAAAAACATTTAGCATGAACCAATTCTCTCTCTTGTAACAGTTAGCAGAACTTCATGGAAAGTAACAATTACGATCTTTCACAAAAGAAATGAATGAGACATTGAGTCAGTTCTATAAAAAATGGAGCTCCCATTTGTATTGCTGTGCTTGAGTTACAGATTTTAAAAACTGCATCCCACATGCAAGTTTAATTCACTCTATAGCAATGTATCAAATGTAGGCACATAAAAGAGGGATTCCAAATCAGATAAAGTGAATTTCAGAAAATGCCATCTCTTCACATCTGCCAATCTATAAAATAACTCAAGATGTAGCCTTACTGTGTTTAATGGTAGGATGGAAAAATGTGTCAAGACACTGGAATTTCAAAGCTGTTCCACTTACACCTCTTCCGGATGACTCGTTTAAAAGTGGGCATGTTGTCAGAAACAATGAGACTTAAACACCTTTTATCCTATGAGGAGCTGCTAGGATCCTGACCTGTGCAACCCCTTATTTTTTCAAATTCCTCCCTTTGGAATAAACTGTTTTCTTAAAAATTCTAGTATCTTTTATCAAGCTTTGTTAGGCATATGATGATTTTGGCATTGATGAAAATATGGAACTCATGTTATCAGATCACTGTCCATGAACACAAGCTAAAAAAGATGGCACCGATTAATTTCTGTCATTTTTTCCCCCCTACTTACCCCTTCCTAGAGAACTAATCAATAACAAGAGGAATGGGTGTTTTCCATCCTGGCTGTTTTCACTTTTTTTCTTGTAATTTTAAAAGTAATAGGGTATATAAAAATTGCTATATTCTACTCATGTTAAATGTGCATATGCTGCATTATTACAAAGTAACCCAAGATAACTTTAAAGACCCCACTCTCAATTAAATAAAAACAACAGGGACAGTTCTGGCCTTCAGATAACTTTCCTTTCACCAAGATTGACCACTGGTCTGCCCTCTCACATTCTTAACACTTTTATATCACTTCTTCCTGCTTTCCATGGATCCCTCCTTTCCTCACATTGCTTTCCGAATTCCACACTATGCATTGCTCTCACTAGTGAACTGCTTAGGCATACTTGCAGGTATCAGCACCAGCAACTGACAGCCTAGAAGATATCTTTGTCAATCACTTGCAGGCATAGGGGGAATATACACTCGATACCTCAGAAAGCATGACATAACCCTATTCTTGAATGTGGCCCAATGATTCTGATTTTCTTCATTATAATTTTTAATAATCAGCACTTAACACCACTAAGGCAAAGAGTAGTAGGAACTGTCCCTATCAAAAAGACGGAAAATAAATGCAGCTATTGCAAAACCAAGTAAAAAAAAAAAAAAACTACTCTACCAAGAGTTATAAACTCTAAACTAAGCCTCTGCTTTTGAATTAATTTATGTTTCAATAGCAAAATCACAATTAACTTCAATTCATACTGCTGTCATTGCTTCACTAGCATTTAAAAACATTCTTGGATTTTTATAGTGATTTGGACATGAACTGCAGGTAACAGAAATAATAAGCACAAGACACACATTTCTGGCAGAATATTTCTCCAGTTTATTAAGAAAATAGAGCAAAGAGCTCGAAAAAGTGAACTTAGAGTAGAAGTTGGTTTTCTGACATGCTATTGCATCTCTTGTTTACAGAAGAAAGTCATATATGAGTCCATGAACTACAAAACAAATTCCAAGGGCTCCCTCTTTCAACAAATAGATATTTGGAGCCTACTGTGCATCAGATGGTGTGCTAGCACCAGGGATATAGCTAAAAGCAACAAGACTTGGTCCGCATCCCCATAAAGCATACAATCTTTTCTAGTACAGTCAGTGGATAAATCTTAGAGTAACAATGGACATGACAACAAATTCTTAATAAAATTATAAACCATTTTCTCTCTCTCTCGCTCTCTCTCTCTCTCTCTCTCTCTCTCTCACACACACACACACACACACACACACGCACGCACACACACGCACACACACACACAGAAACGAGGTCAAAGAGCAAAGTCTTAACACATAAGATTATCAAATGTGTCATTCAGAAAGAACCGGGGTCTGTAGATTTATTTTTCAGGTAAAAAATTCCCAAGTAAGAACATTTTGAGCCAGGTTTATCTGGAATGAAATGGAGAATATGGAACCATTATCCATGTGTGGCAAAATTAGTGCTGCAACTTGGTCAAACTCAGGTGACGCAAGTGAGAAGAGGATGATGTTACTTAATTAGACAACAAATATATGCCTAAGAGGTAGAAATCACTGTCTGAGGCATCAAGCAACAGTTTTTCGTATACTTTACTACACTCTGGTTAGAAGCAGATGATATACACACATAATAAATTAACTAATTATGCTTCACTATTACTTCTTTCTAACACATAGAAACAAACACAGAGAGGCAACTGAAATGAGAAAAAAAATGCTCCAAATGATACAACAAAAAACTCCAAGAAATAAAAATTAAACAAAATAGAGGCAAGCAACCTACTAGAGACAGTTCAAAAACACTTATAAGGTTGCTCAATAAACTTAAGGGGAGAATAGCTGATCTCAGTGAAGACTTCAACAGACAGATAGCATAAAAAAGGATAGATAAACCATAAAAAATAACCAGTGAGAATGAGGAATACAATAACTGAAATGAAGAATACACTAAAAGGAATCAACAGCTAATTAGAGGATCGAATTGGTCAGTTATAAGACAAGGTAGCAGAAAACATCCAGTAGGAACAGCAAAAGAAAAAAAAGAATTAAAAAAATGAGTAAAGTTTAGGAGACTTCTGGGACAACATCAGACATACCAACATCTGCATCATAAGGGTATCAGGAGGAGAAGAGAGAGCGCAAGGGATTGAGAAATTATTTGAATAATGACAGAAAACTTCCCTAACCTGGAGAAGTAAATAGACATATAAGCCCAGGAAGCACAGTCTCAAACAAGAAGAACCCAAATAGACCAACACTAAGACACATCATTGTTAAAATGCCAAAGGTTAAAGACAAAGGTTAAAAGAAGCAAGAGAAAGGCAGTTAGTTACTTTTAAGGGTATGCTCATAAAAATATCAGATGATTTTTCAAAAGAAACTTTGCAGGCCAGAGGGAATTGGCACAAAATATTCAAAGTAATGAAAAAACAAGTACCTACAACCAAGACTATTCTACCCAGCAAAGTTATCAAATGAAATTGACAAGAAATAAACAAATTTCCAGCCAGGAAAATGCTAAATATTCATCACCATGTGCACTAGAGAAGAATGTATAAGCATCTCTTTTGGGATGGAAGGCTCTGTAAACATCAATTATGTCCAGTTCATCTAATGTGTCATTTAAAAACATTGCTTCCTTATTTACTTTCTATTTGGATGATCTGTCCATATCCGACAGTGGGGTATTTAGGTCCCTTACTATGATAACGTTTTGGTCTGTTTCTCCCTTTAGTTCTGTTAATAATTGCTTTACATATTTCGGGGCTCCCTGATTGACAGCATATATTAATAAGTGTTATGTCTTCTTGGTGCATGATTCCCTTTATAATTATGAAGTGTCTGTCAGTATCTTTCTTTACCTTTTCTATTTTGAAGTTTATTTTGTCTATTAGTACCACTACTCCCGCTTTTCTCTGAATGTCATTTGCTTAAAATATCATTTTCTAACTTTTTTTTTTGAGCCTATATTTGTCTTTGGAACTTAGATGTGTCTCCTGAAGGCAGCATATGGTTTGGTTTTGTTTTTTGATCCAATCTGAAACTCTGTGCCTTTTTATTGGTGAGTTCAGTCCATTTACATTTAGGGTGATTAATGAAATGTAAGGTTTTCTTATAGCCATTTTACCTTTTACTTTCTGTTAACTCAGTGTTTCCATTGCTTCCTTGTACTTGTGTACCTGTTTGTTTTGTTTTGTTTTGTTTTTATTGAATTTGTGGGTTTTCCCTCTGGTCCTCTTTGTTTTATGTTATATACTTCAGTTCTAAATCTTTGATGAGTGGCTGCCATTACAAATATGTAGAAGATTGTTATACAGATACACACACACACACACACACACACACTAGTCCATTTTCTTCTACATGTGTCTTATCTTCATTCCCTTTTGTGAAATTTAATCTTTAAATCCTCTTCTTTTCTGTTATTGTTGTCTCTATTTGTCCCTAATATGCTGAACATTCATTACTATCTTGCAATAACAAATCCCTTATTGTTTAAGCCTCATAGTGGAGTGTACCCTCAATTTTTGTATATCTGGAAAGGTCTTTATTTCTCCTTCATATCTAAAGGAGAGTTTTGCTATATATATTATTCTTGGCTGGTTTTCCCTTTCATTTAGTAGTTTGAATATTTGATTCCACTCCTTTGGGCTTCTAAGGTTTGTGCTGAGAAGTCTGATGATAAGCTAATGAGTTTTCCTTTATAGGTTATCACCTTCTTTTCCCTGGCTATCCTGAAAGTTCTTTCTTTGTCATTGATTTTTGATAGTTTTAATAAAATGTATCTTGGGGAAGGCCTTTTTGGGTTGAGATAATTGGGTGTTCTGTTGATTTCTTGAATTCCAAGCTCTAGTTCACTCCTGAGATTTTGGAAATTCTTGTCAACTATTTGTCTGAAAATGCTTTCTAACCTGTTTCTTTTCCTCACCTTCAATAATGCCCATTATTCTTATATTTCCTCTCCTGATGGTATCAACTAGTTCTTGTATTTCTCTTTCATTATTTTTCATTCTTTGGTTTCCCTCTTCTTCCTTCTGATTTATTTCTAGATTTCTGTCTTCAATATCATTGTTCCTTTCCTCCAGTGGTTGACTCTATTTCCCAAGAAAAATAAGATTTCATTTTTCTTTTAGTTTGTTCTTTATCTCCAGAAGTTCTATTTTGTTCTTTAAGGGTTTCAATCTCCTTGCTAAAAAACTTATTCTGCTCATCTAGTTGTTTTTCAGTTCCTGGAATAGTTGATGTGAATTGTTTTGGGTCCCATTAAATTTTTTCAGAAGTACCATCCTGAATTCTCTGTCATTTAAGTTGCATATTTCTATGTCTTTAAGCTTATTTTCTGGAGATTTTTTCTCTTTCTTTCTCAGCTGCCTTGTCACCTTGGTTGTTCATGGTCTATAATGGACTATTTCTCTGCCTGGGCATTAATGATAGTATATTCTGCTTTATTTTTCCCCCAGAAAAATTTATTTTACAAAGGTCTGTCTTTAGTCTGTTGTTAATAAGGCATTTTTCTGTTAGTTTCCAATGGAAACCTAGTATCCAATAGAAACCAAGTATCCCTGCTTTACATAAAGCCTTAATAATGTCTGTCTTTCTTATTTAATCACATTTATTTAATCACACTTACTACCCTCAATCTCAATCCCTGTCAGTGTTAGCGATAATTTCAGTATGATCTGCTCAGATTCCCATGGAGTTCCATGGTGTTTGATAATAGAGGATATGGGGGGGGGGATGTACCTTATGGATTGGAGGATAGGGGCTCTAGCTCAGCCTCACATTTTGCAATTGCAGCTGATAATAATCAGCTGTTGCTTCTCTGCCAGCCCTCTTCTCAGCTTTATAACCTGATTCCTGGCACTGACACTGAGTGGAGCTCAAAGCACTCTTGGGCAGGGCTATTCAGGAAATCCACTGCACCTTCACCCCTTCCCCTTCTCCTTCAGGGACCTCTGGCCGCAAGAGGCAGATTTTTTGTTTCTCTGAGTCTACCACCCAACTCCCATGGCTCTAATGTATGGTAGCTCTTATTCACAGATCCTTCACTCAGAAGTGCGTGCATGAAGGTTGGGTGTTTTTGGTTGAGTTTTAGATGTTCAGCCTATTGTTATTTCAAGGGAAAAGATCTAGGGACATCTCTCATTCTGCCATGCTTCTGACGTTACCGCCTAGTATGAATAATAGTCACTTTTAATGTAAATGGATTAAATGCTCCAATCAAAAGATATAGGGTAAGAACAGATAAGAAAACAAGGCCCATACATATGCTATCTACAAATGACACACAAAATGAAAGTAAATCGATGAGAAAAAATTATTCATATTAATGGAAATGAAACAAAAGCTGGAGTAGCAATACTTATATCAGACAAAATAGAATGTAAAACAAAGGTTATAATAAGAGACAAATAAGAACATTACATAATGGCTCAGCTGGCCTCCATAAAGGTGATACTGTCTCCCAGGCAGTGCCTCCAGAATGTGGTGCGCACAGCACAGGGCACCAGCAGTCACTCCCTCATTAATTGGCTCACATTCACTGCATGGACAGTGTGAGCCGACCCTGGAGAGCTGCCAGAGACAGTGAGCAGATAGTCAATGTACTTAGATTTGGTCCAGATAACTCGGGAAATGGGTATGAGACAGATGACATTTTACACCCAGTACACTAGCCCCAATGAAAAGGTATTTACAACCCATATGAAAGACTTGATCTTGACTTTGGCACCATGACCACTGCTGGCCCCTTATGTGGATAGGCAGATCCACAAGGTGACATCCGCCATAGCTAGGTTGGGGAATGTAGAAGTGAAACACAAGGAGCCTCTCACACCCCCTGCACTCCCAAACCAGCCAGTGCATGAACAGAGGCATGTCAAAAAGGAGTCACAGGTAGATGTGGTTTGATCTCCTCACAGCAGGGGTCGCTGCAGAAAAGACTTAGCAGCAACCTAATGAAGTGCAGCTGGCACTGCGAAATCAGCTGCACCCTGACCAACAATTCACTCTTATTCCTGGGAAAGTCACAACCTGTGAGGTGCAGCTAGACAATTATCCCTCTGATTAGGGATTGAGATAGGATACCCAGTAGGCGGAGGAGCTGGTTGACCTGAGGCCATGGGAGCTGAGTAAGGTTATGTCACCCCTGCATGCTGCCATGCTGAATATCATAAATATTATGGACTGATTGTCACTTGGACAATACCATTATATAGTGGAGTTGGCAAAAGCCTTTTCCTCTATTGCCAGAGACCCAGAAAGCCAAAAACAGTTATGCTTTTGCTTGGGAAGGGCAACAGTGGACATTCCTTTTCCTTCCCCAGGGCTATCTGCACAGCTGTAACCTGTGCCATGGTCTCGTGGCTCAAGATTTAGCCATGTGGAAACAACCACCCACAGTGCATTTGTATCATTACATTGATAATATAATGCTAACTTCTGATTCTCTTACAGAACTAGAAGCAGTGACAACCAGCCTGCGAGAAGCTCTTGCTGACTGGTGTTGGGCAGTCAATAAGGACAAGATCCAGGCACCTGGGTTCTCTGTCAAATTCTTGAGAGTTGTCTGCTTGGGTAAGACAAAAGTAATGCCAGGGCAGTGATTAATAAGATACAGGCATATATCCCCAACCTGAGACTGTGAAGCAGCTCCAAACCTATTTGGGACTGCCGAGGTTTTGGAGAGTGTTCATTCCTCATTTAGCCTCCTTGATGCGACCCCTATATCATCAGTGTGATGGGATTCCCAGTAGGATTGGACCCCTGAGATAGAAGAGGCCTTTAAGGCTACAAAGTAAGCTGTAGTATGAGCCCAGACTCTACATGTAGTAGATCCAGCCCTTCCATTCCTGTTTATAGTGCATGTGGATGATGCAGAGTTTGGATGGGGCTTGTGGCAGAAGCATGGTTCCTAGAAGGTGCCAATAGGCTTCTGGTCCCAGTTATAGAAAGGCACGAAGTGCAGTATTCTCTGATAGAGAAGCAACTGGCTGCTATATGTGCAGCCCTTCTGTGCAGTTGATTTACCCCATGGAAGGATGGCTGTAGTCTTGGGTGAAGATTCCCCACATGGGAATTACACAGACCCGTACACTGACCGAGTTGGGGGAGTACCAGGAGCAGCAGGCACAGCTCTCTGCGTGCCCCCCACCAGGTCAACTGCACTCCCTTCTGTGACCAGTGCAGTTTCAAGCAGAGCTCCTTGTGGAGCCTGCTGAGACAGGAGACATACTGAACTGAATCCCTATGTAGAAGGTCAGGCTCCCATTCCTAAGGATTCCTAGACACAGACAGCTGTCATGGGTAGTTCCCAATGTGGGCTGCCATGGCATTGCAGCTGTCCACAGAAACCTTTTGGTGTGAAACTGGTGCTGAACAATCCAGCCAATGTGTGGAGCTTCGCGCTGTCCTCATGACATGAAACTGGCCCAGTGCACGTCTGCACTAATAGTTGGACTGTATATTGAGGTCTAATTCTGTGGCTGCCCCAGTGGGCTGCCCAGGAGTGGATGATATGCCACTGCCCTCTGTGGGGCTGGGGGATGTGGGAAGACCTCTGAAAGTGGGGTCTTCAGCAGAAAGCCACCATATACCATATCCTCAGCCATCAGCCGATACAGGCCCCAGGCAATGATGCAGCCGATGTGCTTGCACAAGTCCACTCCACCCATGTACCTCCACTTCCAGTGGACATTGGCCCCTGGCTCCACCGAAAACTGGGGCATGTAGGGGCCCATATCATGGAACAGGTAGTGAAGCTATGGGGCTGTCATTGACCTGGGCACAAGCATAGGTTGCTGTGTCACAATGCCCCTGGTGTGCTGAGCAGCACCCTGAAAGTCGGCAAGTAAAGAGTACTCTGGGGGTGGTGCGCCGCAGAGCTAAGTCACTCCAGGAATGGCAAGTGGACTACGTAGAGCCTTTGCCCACAGACCGGGGACACCGCTATGTGTTCACAGGTGTGAACACAGCCACCGGCCTAGGGTTTGCATGGCCAGTGGCAGCTGCTGATCAACACCATACTGTGACCACTCTGGAGCACTTCGCAGCTATCTATGACTGGCCCTTATTAATCATCATTGACAGAGGCACTCACTTTACAGGATAGGAGGTGAGGACCTGGGCCCACACCAATGATGTGCAGTGGCAGTTACATGTTCCTTATCACCCACAAGCAGATGGAATGGTAGAGTGGTTCAACAGCTTGCTGGAAGACAAAATGCACACCTTGGGTCTGGGCTGGCGTGGTTGGTACATTAACCTCCCACAGGCTATACGCCTTCTGAATAAGCAGCCCCAGCAAATGGGGTTGTCTCCCCTTGACAAGGTTGTAGCAGGCTTGACACGGGCTATCAAAATGTGCCCAGAAACCGCTGCTAAACAGGTCTTGCCCTAGGCCTACCAGGGATCTTTGCTCTTGCCAGCCCCAGAACCTTTGGCAGCAGGTAAACAGGCCACCTGGTCATGTCCCCGGACTATAGAGGTAACATAAGAGCCATGAGTGGCCCTTGTGGAACCCTGGGGACAGGGCTTATGCAATGGGTTGCAAGTAGAACCCTGGATTTGCATTTGGCCCACGTGCTTGCAAATGTCACTCTGAATGATTGCGGAGGGAGTTTTGTCTTTGGCCTCCAGCCCATTTCTCTCTATACTGTAGCACCAATGGAATCCCCCGGCCTGCTGCTCTTAGAGAAACTGTCTGGTACCACAGGCTATGGGCAGCTCCTCTACCGGCCACCCCTCTATTTCAAGATGGGCAGGTGGCCTGTGTCATCCGGGAAGGACAGGACTTGCCCCTTTGTCTGCTTTATCCCATCACCCAGGCTGACAACAGGGAACAGTGTCATGTCCTGGGTTCATGTGTTTGCTGCTGTCCACAATGTTTCCCGCTACTGGATGTGTACTGAACTACCAGTGGAAGCGGCCGAGGGACTGGCTATTACTCTGGCTACAGCTGAGAATTGGACGGCAGACTGTGGAAGCACTGCTCCACCGTGATCATCGCAACTCCCCACCCTCATAGGCCATGCTATTTCCAGTGAGTGGGGATGACTGGCGGGAGAACATGTGGAACTGCAGGAGCAGGCCCCTCACTGCATAGAGCAAATGAAATCTGTGCCAAACCATATCATGGGGTGGCTACCCTCCAAGCTGTGTGCTAACACCACCCTTGCTAATGTTCTCAAGGTCTGGTGGAATGGGAAACGTTATGCTGGTACAGAGCCTACCGACTGGCTACCTGCAGGGTATCTATGGGTCTGCGGGCACTACAGCTAGCTCTACTTTCCCACTGATTGGACCGGCTGTTGTACCTAGGGACGTCCATATTTAGCTGGACACAAATTACCCACTTTGCCCCAATTGCTTCACATTTGGGATCCCATATATCACCGCTGGAACCAGCAGGCAGAAACAGGCAGCATGGTGGTTCTACTCCCTGGTGTTATTAATTCCGGGAGTGGAATCCACAGATGTAGGATTGCAGGTAGGAGCTTTAGCCCAGCACACCACACAGATATTGAACGCTATGCATCAGGTTATTACCCTTTTAATGGATGAAACCAGGCAAATGCAGAAAGTATTGCAAAACTGCATGGCCCATGAACTCCTAAACTGCTGCCTAGGCGGCACCTGTGCCCTACTCCATGTAGAATGCTGTCTCTACATTCCTGATCATACCGAGTAGGCACAGGCAGCCCTCCAGGAAATGGATGCTGAAGTCCAAGCCATCCATGCCCTGGGAGAAGACCCCTGACAACTTGGTGGAATTCCTTGGGGTCCTCCTGGTGATGGACAGTAGCTATCCTAACTCTTATAGCCTGTAGCCTGATAGTCTTTTGTTGTTCTTTATATCATTGTTGTGGATAGTGGGCTCAAGGTAATGCCCTTCAGGCCAGATCCCATGCTGCAACCTTGTAGAGGTAGAGTGCTGGTCCTGGCTCTGGCTGTGATTTAAGCTCATGGCTAGGAATAGGACTCCAGATTTAAAATGTTACATTAATGTAGCAGGGCACCTGCACCTAACTTATGTAAGTATGATTCAGCTTACTGTATCACATATGTGTGGCACAATGCCATTATTATTCTCTGACACATATAAAGTCCAAGCAGTCCCCTAGCAGAGAAGCACACTCCCCAAAATAGATGGTGCCTGCCATTTCATTCTCATGTCAGCCCCTCATGCATTCTTTCCACTGGATGTCTCACCATCAAAACCTTCCATTCTTGATCAGTTTGGTGCTGATAATCATTACTTAATGGGGAAAGGCTAAAAGTGTTGTCCTTAAGATCAAGAACAAGACAAGGATACCCACTTTCAGAACTTCTATTTTACATAGTATTGGAAGTCCTAGCTACAGTAATCAGACAAGAAAGAGAAATTAAAAGCATCCAGATTGGAAAGGAAGAAGTAAAACAATCATTATTTGCAGATGACATAACAGTATAGAGAATCCTAAAGATTCCACAAAAAAAAAAAACTGTTAGAACTGAGCAATGAATTTAGTAAAGTAGCAGAATATAAAATTAATATTTGAAAGTTGGTTGAATTTTTATACAACAATAAACAATCAGAAAGAGAAATTAAGAAAACAATCCCATTTACAATTACATCAAAAATAATAAAATATCTAGGAATCAAATTAACCAAGGAGGTAAAAGATCTGTTCTTAGAAAATGATAAATCATTGAAAAAAAGCCATAGAAGATACAAAGAAATGGAAGCATATCCCACGCTCATGGGTAGGAAGAATCAACATTGTTAATATGGTCATACTACTCAAAGCAATCTATAGATTCAATGCAATGCCTATCAAAATACAAAAGGCATTTTTTAGAAAACTAGAACAAATAATGCAAAAATTTATATAGAACTATAAAAGATCCCAAATGTCCATGGCAATCTTGAGAAAGAAAAACAAAGTTAGAGGCATCCTACTATCTGATATTAAACTATATTTCAAGGCCATAGTAATCAAAACAGCATGGTACTGGCATAAAAACAGATACATCAATCAGTGGAACAGAATAGAGAACCCAGAAATAAATCCATGCCTACATGGTAATTTAATCTATAATCAAGATGATAAGAATATACAATGAGATAAAGACAATCTCTTCAACAAATTTTGCTGGGAAAACTGGACAGATACATGCAAAAAAAAATGAAACTGGACTACCTTCTTATACCAAGAATAAACTCAAAATGAATTAAAGACTTAAATATAAGACCCAAAACCATAAAATTCCTAGAAGAAAACATAGTAAACTCGCTCATATTGCTATTGGTACATTTTTTCCTGAAATATTTTCTCAAACAAGGGAAACAAACAAACAAAATAAACATATGGAACTACATCATACTACAATGTTTTTGCATAGCAAAGGAAACCATAAACAAAATGAAAGACAACCCACTATTTCCAGATGGCATAATTCTCTATATAAAAAAAAAAAACTAAATATTACACAAGAACACTACTAGAAACAGCAAGCAAATACAGTAAACTTTCTGTTTACAAAATCAATGTTCAAAAATTCACAGCATTCCTAAACTCTAATAATAAAGTGTCAAAAAAAGAAGTAGAAAAAAATAATTCCTTTTGCAATTGCAACAAAAAGAATAAAATACTTAGTAACAAAACATGTGAAGGACCTATGTAATAAAAACTACAAGACCCTATTAAAGAAATTGAAGAAGATACAAAGAAATGGACAGATATTTAGTGTTTTATGATTGGAAGAATCAACATAGTTAAAATGACCATATTACCTAAAGCAGTGTACAGATTTAATGCAATCCCCATCAAAATCCCATCGGCATTTTGATAAAAAATAAAACAAAAATTCATCAGACTGTATAGAAGCACACACACAAAAAAAACAAATTGCCAAAGCTAACCTGAGAAAAAAGAATGAGGCTGGAGGCATCACTCTGCTCAACTTCAAATCATACTACAAAGCGACAGTAATCAAAACAGCATGGTATGGGCAGCAAAACAGACACACGCATCAGTGGAACAGAATCGAGAGTCCAGAAGTAAATCCATGTTTATATGGGCAAATTATTTTTGAACAAAAACATACAGTGGAGAAAGGAAAGCCTCTTCAATAAAGGGTGCTGGGAAAACTGGAAACCCACCTGCAAAAGAATGAAACTAGACTACTGCCTATCATCATACACCAAAATTAAAATGGATTAAGGACCTGAATATAAGACATGAAACAATAAAATGCATAGAAGAAAGCATAGGAACTAAATTCATGGACCTTGGACTTAAAGAGGATTATATAAATTTGACCTCAAAATTGAGGGAAGTAAAAGCAAAAATAAAAATGGGACTACATCAAACTAAAAAGCTTCTGCAGAGCAAAAGAAACCATCAACAAGGTAAAGAGACAACCATCCAAACGGGGAAATATATTTGCAAGCAACACCTCTGATAATGGCCTAATATTCAAAATATACAAAGAAATCATACAACTCAGAAACAAAAAAATCAATCCAATTAAAAAATGGACATAGGACCTGAACAGATACTTCTCCCAAGAAGATGTAAAAATGGTCAACAAACATATGAAAAGATGCTCGATATCACTAGCTATTAGGGAAATGCAAATCAAAAACACAATGAGATACCATCTCACATGGGTTAGAACAGCTATTATCAACAAGACAAGTAACAAGAGTTGGAGAGGATGTGGAGAAAAAGGAACCCTCATACACTAGTGGTGGGACTGCAAATTGGTACAGCCACTATGGAAAACAGTATGGAGGGTCCTCAAAAAACTAATAATTGATCTACCATATGATCCAGCAATCCCTCTACTGGGTATTTACCCCCAAAGACTTAAAAACTCATATTTGAAAAGATATTTGCACACCGATGTTCATAGCAGCATTACTCACAGTGGCCAGGACATGGAGGCCACCGAAGTGTCCTATTATAGATGATTGGATAAGAAGTTGTGGTACATATATACAATGGAAAATTACTCAGCCATAAAAAGAGATGAAATTCTGCAATGTGCAACAACATGGATGGACCTCAAGATAATCATGCGAAGCAACATAAGCCAGATAGAAAAAGTTTAAAGTCACATAATATCACTTTTATGTGGAATATAAACCTATAAGGCAAAAAATGAACAGGATAAGAAAACAGAGACTCGTAGACATGGACAATGGACTAGTAGTTACCAGAGGGTCAGTGGGTGAGAGAGGAGGGAGGAGGTAGACAGAGTAAAGGGGGTCAAATAGGGGAAAAGGGGGAGGGTAAAGTGGGTAAAGGGATCAAATATTTGGCAGCTGAAGGAAACTGGACTTTTTGTGGTAAACACACAATATAATATACAGATGTCAAATTATAATGTACACCTGAAAATTATGTAATTGTATTAACCAACATTATCTCAATAAACAATTAAAAAAGAAAGAAAAAATTAAATAAAATCTACTGAAGGGGAGAAGATATTTGTCTGTGATACATCTGACAAGAGGTTAATATACAAAATTTATAAAGAACTCATACAACTCAATAACAATAACAACAACAAAATCTAGTTTAAAAAATGGGCACAAGATCTGAATAGGTATTTCTCCAAAAAGGAAATACAGATAGCCAATAGACATATAAAAAAATGTTCAAGGTCACTAATCATCAGAGAAATACAAATTAAAACCACAATAAGATATCACTTCACACCTGTTAAGATCATTAATAAATCAAGAAACAAGTGCTGGCAAGAATGTGGAGAAAAGGGAACCCTCATACACTGTTGGTGGGACTGCAAACTGGTACAGCCACTATGAAAAACAGTCTGGTGGTTCCTCAAGAAATTAAAAACAGAGCTACCTTTTGACCCAGCAATTGCAATTCTGGGTATTTAGCCAAAGAAAATCAAAACACTAGTTTGTTAAGATCTCTGCACCCCTATTGTGAATAGCTCTCATGGCAGAGCTATTCACAATAGCCAAGATATGGAAGCAACCTATGTGCTCGTCTATAGATGATTAGATAAAGAAATTATGATACATAACATGCAATGGAATATTATTCAACCATAAAAAAATGAAATCTCACCATTTACAATGACATGGATGGACCTATAGGGTATTATGTTGAGTGAAATAAGTCAGACAAAGATAAATAACATATGATTTCACTTATAGGCGGAATATAAGGGAAAAAATAAATTAACAAACTAATCAAAAACAGACTCACAGATACAGAGAACAAACTGGTGGTTGTCAGAGAGAAGGGGTTTGGGGGTTGAGCAAAAAGGTGAAGGAATAAAGAAGTACAAATTTGTAGTTACAAAAACAGTTACAGGGATGTAGAGTACAACATAGAAAATATAGTCGATATTATTTTAATGGCTGTGTGTAGTGCCAGATGGGTGCTAGAGTAATCAGGGGGGATCACTTTATAAACTATATAAATGTCTAACCATTCTACTCTATACCTAAAAGTAATATAAAATTTAAAAAGCAATTTAAAGAACTATATGAGCAAATTTATAAGCATGTAGGCTAAGTTCTTAAGAACTTATATAAACCACATGCTGGTTGTAGTAGATTATATAAATCAGTGATTTAGGATGAAGCTGAAAAAAAAATTAGCCAAAATATAGAGACACAATGCCTGAGTTAAGCACTCAGATTCCTTACTACTTCTAAAAAGAATATCGGGATGCCACTCAATATTTTTAATATCTATATACAGAATAAAATCGTAAACTGCCTTTTTCAAAGACAGACTAATAAAATTAAGTTATACAAAATAAAATAAGACCCAGGAAGATAAAATACACTCACTTAAATAATATGGTTATAATAATTAAGTTTAAATATATTCCTAAGTTTCCTCATAATCAGGGTAAAAAGGAAGCTGCAATCTGTTTTATTGTAGTCTTTATTTTAAAAGAAAAATAAATCTTGAAAATATTTTCTTGGCAACAGGGAACCATCCATGTCTATTTTTGAACAGAGACATATTAGGAAGGCATGAAAGATGAAATAAAGCTACCTACTCCCCGCCACTCTCCAAACATCCACATCCTAATTCTCAGAATCTATGAATACATGACCTTAGCTGGCAAAGGAACTTTGTAAATGTGATTAAGTTAATGATCCTAAAATGGGACCATTATTCTGGATTATTCTGCTGGGCTCAATGTAATCACAAGGGTCCTTATAAGAGGGAAACAGTAGGCTCAGAAGCAGAGAGAAGGTAATGTGACTAGGGAAGCTGAGGGAGAAAAGGCAAAGAGTTATGAGAGGTCACATGCCAAGAATGAGGACAGCCTCTAGAAGCTGGAAAGGGCAAATAAATGAATTTTCTCCTAAAACGCCCAGAAGGAACTGGACCTGCAGATACCTTGGTCTTAGGACTTCTCGCCTCCTGAACTGTAAAATGATAAATCTGCATTGTTTTAAGCAATTAGGTTTGTGGAATAAAGCCAAATTTTTTAATAGATACTATCCTAGTGTCACTTACAGAATCAAACTTCTCGAAACAGATGGAAACATGGAGTAGATCTTTTGCTTATATAAAAAAATTGAGCCACAGAAGTGTCTAGGCAACCTGCCCAAACTCAAAAAGTGTGAGTTTTCTGCCTCCCCCTCCACAATCACCTCTCTAATAGGTTTGCTCCATACTTGCTTCTCAACACTCCAGGGCCTGGAGCTAGAATGGGGAGGCTGCTTTTGAAGAATTTCATCAACACATGTTTGAAAGCTTGTCAAAATCTAAACAGAGAAAGAAAAGCAAGTTCTTCTGCCAGGTGCATATTCCACAAATTTAATGAGAACCAAAGCAAGTGAAGAAATGAACTGGAATCATTAGCAAGATGTGGCCTTGAAAATAAGGCTAAGGAGAAGGCAAAGCTGTGACATCAAAATGATGAGACATCAGCTTTGTCACCAAAGCTGTGGGTGTGTGGCAAGCATCCAAGAAGAAGAAAGCTGAAGTTACCTCTTACACAGCTGCAAAGGTAACTGTGCTTTCCAGTGTTTAATGGCCCCAGTTGCCTGCTACCAAAAAAAGCCCCCATTAACTTGCATGACCACTTCCTAAGACGCCAAATTTTCACAGCCAGATCTGCTCTGGACATAAATTCCAGGAAAGGTCACCTACCATGCCAGGGTCATTATTTTAATTTTTATGGAGCTTGTTTTATGTACATATTTAACATCATAGATAGGTTCTATGACTTTAAGAGAAACAACGTATAACAAAATGAATTTTACCACAGGCTAATTGATATAAGCAAGAGTTAATTTCCTAAGCCATCTCATTAACATTATAACAAAATGATGTTGAACAAAAAACAACATTATTCAAAGACCTGCTATATTGTCATTGGCATGCAGATGTCCAAGTGAAACTCGAACCCATGTCGCCAACTGGCCAAAATATTTGGAAGAATTACTATTTTGCTGATGTATCCCTGTTTTATTTTGTCTTTGCCTAATTGGCCATAACCTTGTATCTCTGGGTAAGCTCTGTGTGTGGCGGTGGAGTGGGCAGGGGGAGGCAAATATACAGGTCCAGGTTGGGAATCATTCATATCTCTTCTCAGTGGCTTCTGTGAAAAGGTGAGATTAAGAAGTTTCTTATTTCTTAAAGCTTCTCCACTCACAGACTAACTGAGGTGGTGCCTTACTTAATATAAATATCTGTTGCCACATATGTGGCACAGCAGACATTTTTTCACTTACCACATATCTATCAGGGCAATTCAATTAGGCAAAGTCTTATCACCATAATCTAGATCAAAGGTGGGCAAACTTTTTCTTAAAAGACCAAATATTAATATGTTAGGCTTTGAGGCCCAAGCAGCAGAATCAAGGCTATTATATCAGTGCCCAAACAATCATTAAAAAATGTGACTATTTAAAAGTATAAAATTCCTCTCATCATTCAAATTCTTTACAAAAAATGTCATATACAGTCATGTGCTGCATGATGACATTTTGGTCAACAAGGAGCCTCAAATATGATGGTGGTCCCATAAGATTATAACGGAACTGAAAAATTCCTATCACCTAGTGTTTTCGTAACATCATAGTGCAACACATTATTCATGTGTTTGTGGTGATGCTGGTGTAAATAAACCTGCTGTGCTGCTAGCTGTATAAAAGTGTCACACATACAATTATGTATGGCACATACTACTTGATAATGAAAAGAAATTACTGTTACTGCTTTATGTATTTACTATACTATACTTTTTATCATTATTTTAGAGTCCACTCTACTTAAAAAAAAATAGTTTGCTGTAAAACAGCATGCCATGACACGCTGGCAGCTGCCTTATACATTTCATGCTCATATCTCCTGATTGCATCATTTTCTCTTGTGCTTGACTTAATCTCGTGATGTTTTGTAACATGCTATACAGGCTTGTAGCCTAGAAGCAATAGGCTATACCATATAGTCTAAGAGTGCAGTAGGCTATGCCATCCAGGCTTGGGTAAGTACAGACTACAATGTTCGCACAATAATAAAATCAGCCAACAATCCATTTCTCAGAAAGTATCCCTGTTATTAAGCGGCACATGACTATGGTTGTTTCCAGGATCCCAGAATCTATAGTGTGTATAGGTACAAGATACAAACCAGCCACCGGGATCTTCAGGGTAAGTGCAATTAAAGAATACTATATGTACCTATGTTCACGAGGTTTTTCAAAATAATGGGATGGAGATTACATTATAGTTTTACTGTAGTATAAAATGATCATAGTGGTATTAAACTATAGTGAAAACTATTCTAGCTGATATCACCAATTAGCTAACTTTTATATGCAGTTTTACCTTCTCTAATTGACATTTTATAAATGCTATTCGCTCCTAAGTGTTCCATTTTGATTCATACCAATCTGTTGGCATTACACATGAACTGGAAGAAAATATGAAGCCTTCTGCTTCAAGTATCCTAATTTACATGCTAAATCAGAAGGTCAAAATAAATCTTTGTCATGTTTAGAGCCCATGTATTGGCCCAGAATAAAAGGCAGCATGTTGATGTGTGTGTGTGTGTGTGTGAGAGAGAGAGAGAGAGACAGAGACAGAGAGAGAGAGAGACAGAGAAAGAGAGACAGAGAGAGAGAGAGAGAGAAAGGATATATTTTTAAAAAAAAACAGCAAGTAATAATTCAATGTATGTTTAGAACAACCTACTGCATTTGAAGTACTGTGAAAATGCTTTCATGTGTGAGTATGGCTTTGTTTAAATTAAAAATTCTTCATCCTGATAGTAGTCAAGCAGCAGATGGCCGAAGTTCCATAAATATGTAAGCCCTAGAAGTACTCTTCATTGAAGAGCAGCCAAAACAAAACAGTGTTGAACAACACAGACCAGAGAACCTTCTGATACATATAGAAGAATGAGAATCCTTCTCCATACAGTAATTCTAACCTAGCTTTTCCAAGCGCATACAGTAACCCCATTTTTTAAAGGTTACATGGCAAGGAAGTTAACCTTTCCTTCAATTAAATTACCACATTTTCACAAGATAGAACTTGAAATAGAATTTCAAATGCTTTCTTCTTTGAAAGCTTGCTGTCAAAAAACAAGCTTACTTTTAAGATAAAAAGCTATACAATGAAAGGCAGAACTCTAACAGAATGGTTTACTTTAGCTTAAGTATAACTGTCTAGATATACATTCTCTAGATACTGAGACTTTTTCCTTGTTCCCTGGCACCTAATTCAGTACCTGAAATAACATTTTTAAAAGATTTGAATTATAATTAATTGCTGAATTATAAAATATAAAGGTAGTTTGTTTTATATCTACTGAGGCTAGTCATAATAATTTGTACTTACCAAGTTTCAAAAAAAATAATTACATGTGAGATCCACCCATCTATTTGTTATTGCCTACTATATCCTATGCTAGATAATTATAACTAGACATAAATAATTTAGAGAGGACAATACTCCCATTCCTGTGTTTCTACAGGATTGGTTTTAAATTGCTTCCTTCTCACAGTCACCCTTTCAAATGGGAGAAAAAGGAGTTGATTTGATTGGTGAAATGATGAGAGTACAACATCTCTGGTCCATAACTCTGTCCTGAACAACTTGTTTTAGTCACAATTGTTGTGACCTTCCTGCATTCAAGGGGTATGGCAAGGCCATGACCCACCATAATGGTTCATATGAATTACTGGGTAACTATTTGTTCTGCCATGTGTGAGTCACAATGAAGAAACTCAGAGTGGGAAAAAAAGTACCAAGTGTATATGGGCTGAAGGTCTGAGACTCATTCTCTTCTACACTGACTTGTAAATTGTCAGATTATGTTATTGTGACCCCTAGTGTTAGCATGCCTGAATATTTACATATTGAACTACAGAATATTTTCTTTTAATTCTTCCATTATCGTAGAGTAAGGCATCATGTTGGAGGGGTTTCTCAAATTATGTGTATAAGTAGATGAGTATAAGTAAATGATGTGTATAAGTAGATTATATTATTTGTGAATTTTGGCTTAGAACAGTAAAGGGAGTGCTGTAAAGAATTTGCTAAGAAAAAGGGGGTTGGGTCTAAGGTAGAAAATAAAGGGGTTAAGGAACCAGTCATGACAGAGAAGGAAAATGCATACAAGAGAAGTAGAAAACAGAATCGTTCATATCCATGAGCAAGCCCCTAAAAATGGCCTTTCCATTGTTTCAAAACCCCTCTATCCATCCTGCTGCCTTAGCAATCACCCAAAAATGCAACATTACTAATGTCTTCATCTTATTCAAAAGCACTCCAAAGTTCCAAGCAGTCTTCAAGAAGTGCTCATAACCTAGATCAACCTATCTCCCCCCAAATAATTTATTGCTTACTCAAACCCTGTGAATGAGCCACCCCCATCTACTTTTTTTTCTAAATAGATCACAAACAGTCTCAAATCTCATCTTCACAATTCTGACCTCTCTGATTTCCCTATGACAAAGCCCATTCTCACTTAATTTCCAAACTCTACATTTTCCCATATGGTTCAAATCAAGTCCCACATGCACAAAACCAAAATGATCATTTGTTCCTCTAAAAACCTAGAAGGAGTGATTAAGTATGATAAGTATGGCATGGCAGTCATAATAGGGTAAATTACATCACAGATTACAAACAGCATTAAAATCTGAGTAGTTTACAAGGGTTTACATCTAACCTATGTCAAATGTCCAGCGAAGATGAACAATGCTTCTGGCTCCAGGTCACTCTCTTTCTAGGACACAAAGTAAGGGAGCAGGCTTTATCTGGAATATTGATCCTCATCATGACAGAAAGAATAGAGAACATGGGAACCCCAACTAACTCAAACATTTGCTCAGGAGGTACATATGTCAATTCTACTCAGATAGCATTGGCCAAAGCAAAATAGCATTGGCCAAAGCAAATAATACAATCAAATATAACGTCAATGAGGCTGGAAGTGGACGGGCAACAAATATTTTCAAATAGTATTAAAATCTACAATAATTGAATAAACCTTCATAGTGATCACTTCCTACAAATGCCCTCATACCCCTAGAATACAGTACTAAGTCTTATGGTCAGCAACAAGCCATTTATAGGTATTCTATTTTAATATGATGGTCACAGGGGATTTTAATATTTTAAAGTACAAATTAAAACACTGAAAGCACATCTGATCAGTATGAATCAGAACCAATATCTCTTTAGAATCGCCAGTTTTTTAATCTAGTTTACTAATGCAGTGGAATTCCAGTACAACAAAATAATTTTGACAGAAATTTAAAGTTCACTATAATTATATTCAGCTTAGAGTTATTTTATAAAAATATAATGTTTCCAATGTAATATGCTTTTTTGCAGTTTTGAAATACATAAATTTGAAATGAGATATGAAGTATTATTAAAGTTCACTTTCTATACAAAATTAGAAACAATGTAAGCCCTCCACAATTAAGCAAAATGTGAAGAATTTCATTTTCAAGTCCATGAGCCATGGGAATTAACAACTGTGCTATAACACATGAAGGTGCCAATTTAGCTAGTATGCAGATATCCACAGACTTTGATAGTATTACAGGAATTGATTCCACAAACTATTTTACTCACTACTGTGCTGTCATTTCAAGAGTCAATACTTACAGATTAAAATATTTTTTAAGTTCTGTAATAATGCTATTCATACACTCACTGATGGTGAAAAATGTGCCAAAAATCAATAACTTTGAACCACTGCCAAAATACCATGCTGTTAGTTTAGGTGTAAACTCCAAGCTATGAAAAATAAAACAGAGAAAATACAGCATCAAAGCAACAAGAATATATAATAGTTGCAGATTTATGAACCATGAAAACAATCCCATTTGATTTCTTTTCCGGGTGAAAAATGTCTTGGATGATGTGCATTATGAATTATGCAAGTTATTCAGGTACCACCCCTTAGAATTCATGCCACTGCCACCCTGAATTTTAACCCTTGCCACAAGAGCAAAGCCATGAGTGCACACTCCCAATAACTACACTTCATTCAGGTGTTTTACCCATATGTAATTTTTATACAAAAGAAAATATTGACATATTGAAACTATGGTAAGTATCTAACAGCTCTCTGTCTTCTATTTAAAGATATGGTTGTCAAATCCATCACTTACAAAGATATTTGCGAGTGCTTTTCCAGTAAATCTGTGATAGAAACCGCCTGTAGAAAGCTCTACTGGTATTAATTTTGCAATCCTATTGAGCTTCATGTTAACAAAATAACATATTATGTTCACTCTTTTTATATGGCAGGTGTGGACAGTTTTGAAAAGCTACTTGCTTACTTGTGGCTGTCATAGCTGTCTTTCTAAATTATCCAGTGAAAACAAATATTGATTTTTTAAAATAATATAATCCAAAAGGTAAACAGGATGTAAAATGTTATTGAGTCAGACCAATAGAACAAACACTTGCATGCCTACTGTGTGCAAAGCAATATGCCAGATTAAGCCTAAAACTCTCACCAAATAAACCATTTGATATATGATCAAATAAACTGTCTTATGAATTCTGATTGAAGCTCAGTTGTCTATACTGCTCAATGACAACAGTCAGCCCTATTTACTGGACCTTCTTTCATATTCTTGGTCAAGAAAATTTTTCTAACCACTCTTACCAATCCAAAATTATCTCTAAGAAGTAACTTCACTGAAATTCTTACAACTCTATTTATTCCTTTCATTGTGTTTTATGTTTTGCTTATATGGAATTAATTTCATTCTTACCACTCTACCCTAAAATCATTTATTTCTAGCTCCTCTCTCCTGGTCAGTTATCATTACAAAGAACATTAAAAACCATGAGGCCCAAATAAACTTAGCTGGGTTTACAAGAATGGCTTTGGCCTTTCCCAAAAGAATCAGAGTAGTCATTTCCTTGTCTAAACAGACATATCATTCCTTCAACCCTGAGGATTTACAGAATACATACACTGTCTCTTAATATAAGTATTAAGATCTTGAAGTGTTACCATTCTTCCCTGTGGTCTTTTCACAATGTCTCTCCCCAGGTGTCATACCTGAGGCCCTGGGGAAGGGCATGATGAGTGGAACTTGAATGAGGGGAGAAAAAGTTACATCTTTATTCCACCAACTTCCAACTGAAATCTAGCATTTCCTTCTATGATGAATACAGGAAATGAAATGCAATAGTATCAGCAGTAACTGTGATTTTGTCACAAAGAAGAAAAAAACATGTATTTCTTCTCATATTTTAGTTTTTGCAGATATCATTTATGTTCATTACTACTTCAAAACTGCAGTAGTTATTAGGCCTGCCACAAGATCTTTTTTAATGTGTTACTAAGGTTCAAATATCACTTTAATGCACATTTAAAAATATTTTATAACTATTATTTCAATATAATATATTTCCTTTGTTGCAGTACTAATTTTATGAATTAAAAACATAATATTGAGAACAGTGTGTAGACTTTATGTAACACCCTTCCAAAGGGGCCTATGGCTCAGTTAGGGAACCCCAGTGGTGTGAGGCAGTGATTAAACCCAGTACAAGTGAGGCAACTATAGCCTAGACAGGTTAAGCGGCTACTCTAAGTTATTCAAAATATAATAGTAACAGCAACAACAATACAGATTATTTTCTAATAGTTACTGTATTTGTTTCCTATTACTGCTATAACAAATTACCTCAAATTTGGTGGCCTAGAACATCACAAATATTATCATACTATTGTGAATGGCAGAAGTCCGAAATAGGTTTCACTAGGTTAAAATCTAAGTATCCACAGGGCTGTGCTCCTTCTCAAGTCTCTAGGAGAGAAGCCATCTCCTTGTCTTCTCTAGCTTCTACCAGCTGACCACATTGCTTGTCTGATAGCCCTCTTCCATATTCAAAGGCAGCAAACACATCACTCCAATCTCTGCTTCTGTCATCACATCTTTGATTCTGACACTCCTATCTCCCTCTTTAACTCATATGAATCCTTGTGATTACACTGGGCCCACCCTAATCATCCAGGACAATTTTCCCATCTGAAGATCCTTAATTTAATCACATCTCAAAAGTCCCTTTTGTCATGGAAAATAACACATTCTCAGGTTCCAGGTATTAGGACATGGACCTCATTGGGGAACCATTATTGTGCCTACCACACTAACCACACTTCCACCCACACTTTACATCACAAAACCATCTAATGAGTTTGAAAACATCATTCTTAGTGTAACAGATAAATTCAGGATTTAAGGTCACACAGCCAGCAAGGGGCAGAATCAGGATTCAGTCCTCTTAGTCACCAGACTCTGAAACAGCAGCTACTTTGGAGTCCCTACTATGTATAAGATGCTTTACATGTCTTGTATTTCCTTATCCTTTATATTCCATATTTGCTGTCCTACACCCTCCAGACCCACTCTAATTTATTCTTGAATGCATGAAGTTTAATGCTGTCTTGCATGGCTATGTAGGGCCTGGCACCTTTACTGGCTTTCCCCAGGCAGTCCCTGAGTTTTACTTTTATGTATCTAGTATTAACCTTATCTTAATGGACACACTTCAGAGTAAGGGGGTTGGAGCAAAAAGGAGAGGCTCACTTGGCAGCTTCTCTTCCTTTAATAAACATGTGAGGCCTTCCACAGGGCATTTCAGATCAATTCAATGACCATTTCTGCTTTTCTGTGCAAGGCTTTATCTTGGATTCTATTGGGGATACAGAAAGGCGCCCATCCTACTCCCATATAATTGATGTAAGAAAGAATAAGCAGAAATCAACTGATGTTAATGTGACTATTACTCAGAGAGGGGCACTGCCAGTGACCCAAGCTAGAGGTCAACATCATGCTGAGGCTTTTAGTAAAGAGAGAAAAATCAAAACAGGAGGACCTTCGGAATAGGGCAGGAGCTTGGCAGAAATGGCTACAGAACGACAAAGGATTTTGAGGGGTGAGAGATGGCTCTGGGGAAGAAATAGAACACAGTTTTAAAACCATGGCATAGCTCGGGGAAGAGTTTTATTGGGGCTGATTAGAGGAGGTGACATAAGAACAGAACACTGGACCTGGAATCAGAAGGCCAACGTCTGAGGAACCAGCTCTGCCACTACCTGTGTAACCACAAATACTTGATTATGGCAAGTTTTCTTATCAATAAAGAAAGATAATTAAGAGAGTAATTAAGAGGGATATTATGCAAAATAAATAAAGTAATGTAGTAAGCCTGTGTAAATGTTTATCTGAATTGAAGGGTAGGGTCATAGTAGGGAAGCATTACCTAAACACAAGGGGAAGATGAGGCATAGTACAATATTACCAACAGTCTGAAGAAGCCTAAGAATAATAAAAATCCACATTGCTTCTGAAGACTCAGTATTTTTCTACTCTAACCTCTTCCTCACTCAGTAGTAGTATGAGAGCAAGCAGATATGAGAAAAAATTACAGATTCTGGATTATTTCAGAATATTTCCATTTTAAAGAAAGTTACCTATTCTTCAAAGACAATGGAATAATCAGATTCAACAGATGTACACAGAGATAGGGTCTAGAATTGTCCATGACTGAAACCTGATTTTGTATGCAATATGGCATCCAAATTTATAGTAGTATGTCTTTCTAAGGACACCAATAAAAACACCAATGTCAAGATTATTATTAATATATAAAGCATTTAGGCATTTGGGAATAAAAGTGAAAATAAGTTTTCCTAAAAATAAGTCCAATAAGAATGAATAATCCACCATCTTTTCTGTTTATTTAAATTGTGTATAAATATTTAGTTTGGATAAAAGAACTATTTTTCTTAATTCTTTTGTGACTTTGAGTAAAAGTTCACCTTAATAGGCATCCACTCTTAGGATCCATCAACAATAACAAAAAACAAACACTTTCATGCCTATAACTTGAAAAAATAAAATAATCACCTCTTTCACAGTGTTCATTTTCTTATAAAACATAGCTGAGGAATAAAAGACAAGTGTCAAATGCACAGGAAATCTTCCCATTCCTAGCTATCTTATCTTAGGTAAAGTGGCATCTGTAAGCTTGAGTTGCCTCATCTGTAAAATGGTGATAAAAATACAAAGATTACATGAAACAATTTGTGTAAATCATCTAACACTCAGTAAATGGGTGAGGAGACATGTATTCCCAACTCCTTATACTTCATTAGCTAGAGTTAATGCTCACCCTGGCTTCTCTCCCCAAATCTCAGGAACTCCTCTCTAGAGGGGGAAAAATGACATACAACTGTGTGATTAGCAAGTTTAGGAAAAAGAAAGTGGGCATTCAAAGGTGTGTCTGTGGTAGGCTCTCTTTTAGAACCTGCCTACCTGAGCAAGTGCTAACATTCTGATCTGCTTGGTTCCATGCAGTGAGGACCCACCCTTAAAAATGTCCTCCTCCATCACACCTGGTAGATGAGTCTATCTGATTCGACAGTAAAGTGTGGGCAAGTCCATTTTCCATTGACCCAAAGCCACATTCTCTAGTCCTGTCATTAACAGCAGCATAGTTGAAATTTCAATTCTCTACCTGTATAATTTTTGTTTTATCACTGATTCTGAAATCAGACACATGGAAAAGAATGTTGTTTATTCTGCTCATACAACCCAAATTATAGGCACACAATACTAACTACTATTACTACCATCATCATCATCTTCCAAATCCTCCTACCTGATCTTCACCACCACATAATCCAGGTGCCTTCTTTTCATCTTCAACTAAATAGCTAATAAACATTTCAAATCATCACATCCCAAATCAAACTCCTGGTTTCTACTTCTGCTCATACATACATGTTCCTCCCATATACTTCCTCATCTTAGAAACAGCAACTCCTTCTTTCTGTTTGCTCAAAGCCAAATACATTTGCATCATCCTTGATCCCTTCCTCTTATAATCTATATTCCATCCGTCAGAAAAATCATGTTCGCTCCATTTCAAAACATTTTCAGAGTCTATTTAGTCCTTACCACCTCTACAGCTACTACCTTCATCCACGAGATCCATATTTCTTGCCAAGATTATTTCAACAGCCTCCTAACTTGTCTCCTTGATTCTGTTCTTGCCCTTCTGCACATCAACACACCAATCAGAATGATCTTTTAAAGTGTAAGTCATATAATGTCTCCTGCTCAAAATTCTCTAAGATCCTGCATTTTAATCAAGGTAGAAGTCAAAGTCTCCACAACGACCTTTGAGGCCCAATTCAATCTACAGCACAACCCTGGTCTGGAAGTACGATGTTCACTCCACTTAACTCTCTGACCTCACCACCTATATCCCTTTCCCTCCTCTGTACAGCTTGAACATTTGCTGCACCCTCCACCTGAATCACTTGCTCCCACAGGTTATCCTCAGGTCTTTGTCTAAATGGCATCTCATGGTAAAGCCTTTCCTGATGACCCTATTTGAAGTAACTACCACCCCCACACCCACTCTACTCCCCCAATCCCTTGATTCTTGTGTTGTTTTTCTTCTTAAAACTCATCAACAGCTGATGTTTACTTTTTTGTGTTTTTTCATCATATATCTCCATTCACCAGCATTAAAAGTTTCTTGAAGGCAAAGACTGTTTTTCTCCACAATAAGAACACTACCTTAATAGGTACCCATTCTTAGCATCCATCAATGATAACAAAAAACAAACACTTTCATACCTATAACTTGAAAAAATTAAATAAAATTATCACCTCTTTCACAGTGTTCATTTCCTTTTAAAACATAGCTGAGGGATAAAAGACTAGTGTCAATAAATGCACATGACGTCTCATTATAAGCTACCTGCTACACTGTCGGTATGCAAATACTTGTTGAATGAATAAATGAATGAATGAGGTAGAGGTACACAACAGATACAAATGTATTTCTTCCTTGCCAGCTGACTTCTAGAAGGTATGATAATAATAAAATTGTTAATAAATAAACCCCAAAATTGTAAAGTTATGATTTCTCCTTCTAAGTCAAATGGACTGCTCAAGCAGAGCACAGAGAAAAATTTTGTAAGAAATTTCACTACAAAGACTAGATGTTATGTAGGAATCTTACAAAGGTACAACGTTGGCTCACAGGTGACATAATTAGGTCAGTGGGGGCAAGAATGCTTAAAAATGATAAATCTATATGACTTGTCAAGTCAGTTCTTGTAGCTTCAGCAGCTGTGCCTTTCTTCTTGCTTCCTCAAGATCAAAAGCCAGACTCTGAGCCATTCAGTAGCATCTTTACTTTAGAAATTCCATTTCAGGACAGCTATTTTTTTGTCTCCTTCACATGGGTCTCTTTAAAATTATTTTTGATGCTTTATACACATCTACAAAATTGCCTTTCACTTTGTGTCAGAAAAACTGTGCAAATTACAGTGTGTTTTCTAATAATATGCAATATTGTTACCAAGAAACCCATTATTAAGTGTCCTAAAATGAGAAACTCCAGAGAAAAAAGAAGATAGGGGTGTATTAACCTTCTGCCAAGCGCCTTATTTCTTGATTGGTGGCATGAGAATTGACTATTTATTTTGTGGGAGAAACTCCCAAATCACAAAAAGATACAGGTTTTGTCTAGGATCTCTTGCCTCAGGAATAATCCTTGAACCTCCATTCACCAAGATGGTTTGCCAAAATACAACTTTATTTCCAATGCTGGGGAGAAAATGAAGCTCAAAATTAAGAGGGAATATCTGTTAGAAGCCACAAGGTAACAGACTCCTTGCAAATGGTACTTATCAAACTTAAGTGACCTGCTAAGTATGAAGGAGACTGCTGAGTATGAAGGAACCAGTGTGTAGAAGGATCTGAATTCTAGGACTTACACTAACTATGTCACTTTTTGTGTTACTTTACTTCTGAAATCTCTTTCTATGAGAACATTAATATTAGAAGTGGGAAATCATGAAATAGTCATTCATTCAATAACTGTTTAGTGAGTACTTACTACATTCCAGGCACTCTTCTAAGCAGCGAGGATACAGAGAAAACAGAACATAAAAACTCCTGCTCTCATGGTTACATGCTAGTAGATCTTCAAAATAAAAGCTATTTCCAAAGTAAGGCTTATTCCTAATGTGAAAAACAATTTGTATAATAGAAAAAACACTCAGATTTCAGGGTTCTGCGACCGGGTAGCTGTGCATACTTGAGAAAGTTCCTTAATTAACCTTCCAGATCTTTAGTTTTATGTATTATACTAGGATGCAAATGAATGAAAGAAAGCACGTAGCAAATTACCTGTCATATAGGAGGTGCTTCATAATTCTAAAGAACAGTGATAATAATTAGTATAATTCTCTAGTCCAGAGTTGACAAATTGTGCTCCTCAGGCCAAATCTGACTGGTCATCTGTTTTTGTAAATAAAGTTTTATTGGAACACAGCCACACCCATTCATTTATGTATGCTAAAACAGCAGCAGATATAAGTAGTTGCAATGGAAGCTATATGAGCCACAGATCCAAATAGTTTACTCTCCGACCCTTTAAAGAAAAAATTGGCCAACTCCTGCTCCAATCTTGTGTTGTACTAAATGAGATCCAAGAAAAAGTACCATCAGCAACACTTAACAGCTTGTTCAAAATGCAGAATCTGAGGTCCCACTTCAGACCTGAATCAGAACCTACATTTTACCAAAATCCGCAAGTGTGATTCATATGACACAGAAACCTGGGAAACACTGCCACATAGTTTGTCCATTGATGATGTAAGCATTCTTATTCTAGACAGATATGGTAAAATTTGACCTTCCCTTCCTACCACTCTAGCCAATAGCTGAATTCAGAACAATTATTGTCCACCTTAGTAAATAAACATCAGAATTGCATATGGAGCTTATAAAACACATAAACTTCTGAGGCCTCCCTCCACTGATTCTAATTCAGTGATTTTGTGGTGAAGTCAAAGAATCCACTTTTTTAAACAAGTTCCCTGTGAAGAGATTCAGACACAAGTGACCCTCAGACATCGCTTTGGAAACATTACTTTATTTATTTATTTATTTTCAGGCAAGGCAACCCTTGTTTGACTTCACAGATTGCAAGGACCTTGTCAGCTTACAATCTCTTCTTTTTTATTTTTTACGCCTACAGCACCTGGTCTTCCTAGGTAGTCTTCCATCTAAGTACTAACCAGGCCCAAGCCTGCTTAGTTTCCGAGATCAGATAGGATTGGGCTTATTCAGGGTGGCATGGCCATAGACTTAGAAACATTACTTTAAAAGAGTATACTTTTATATAGAGTTGGGGCACAAATCAAAAAACATCTTTTGTGTCCATCACTATTAATGTTTTTCTTTTGGATACTTACAGTACCAGCAGATTTGTCAGCAATAGTTTACTATAAAGTAATGATGCATAGTATCCTTGTGGCTATATAGGGTTTAAGTGCTACAACTCCGAGCTACAAAAAAAAAAAAATTTACCACACTATTATTTTCAGTGACATTAATGCATTTTTTATATCTTCATGACCTTATTCTAGAAACTTTACTGAATTCCAGATGTTTATAAGGCATCATTTGAGGTAGATGGGGATTCTAAAATCAAGTAATCCAATTAACAGTCATTTATTCATTACCCAAATATTTGTTGAGGAACTGCTCAAAAGCCAGGCACTGAGGCTGGCAGATGTTTTCTCCAAAGGGTCAGACAATAAATTTATTAGGCTTTGTGGCCCACATATGGTCTTTGTTGCATATTATTCCTTATTCCTCTGATTTTTTAACCCTTTTTTAATCCCTTAAAAATGAAAAAATATTTCTTAGTTATCAGGCAGTACAAAAACAAGTGATGGGCCAGATTTGGACTGTGGTTTGTAGTTTATCAATCCTCATTCAAAACAATGGGGCTCTAGCAGGGAATAAAACAAACAGTCCCTGCCCTCGTGGAGATTATACCCTGGCAGAGGAACACATATAATAAACAAACGAATACAGTAAATTGTAGACAGCAATTAAGTTCTATGAAAAAATAATAATGACATAAAGAGTGACAGCAGACAAGAATTTCTAATAGCAGTGGCCAAGAAAGGTGACATGTAAGCAGATATCTGAATGAAGTGCAGAAATGTGCCCTCCTCTTTCAGATATGGTGAGACTTATTCAAGTTAAATTATCATCATGAGGAATAACGTTAATACCACTTAAGCATGTTAGAAACAATGTCCAAAGCAAAAAAAAAAAAAAAGAAATTCACAATAAAATGGGCTTTAGGCCACAAATATTAATAGTTAAGGTAGAAGCAAAAGTTTTACAACATGATTTAATGCAAATGTTTCAAACAGGTCTTAAAGTTAGCACCAACTCAAGCTTCATTAACACTCAGATAGAATTCACAATCTTTTCATATTGAGAAATGTTCTCCTACCACTTAAAAAATCATTCTAATTCCTCCTTTACCTGACATATGGTCTGCACTCTGCTTTCCAATCTCACATTGATCCATTAGAAGTACTAGTTTTAAGATCAGTGGATCCTTACTGCAGAAGTTTGTTGCAAGGGAGACACGAGATCTTTGGAGTTTCAGTTAAGAAGAAAAATGTAAAGAGAGCAACTCCAGAATCTGCCTAAAAGTATCAAAGGTCAGACATCAGCTACAGTCACAGAGGCACTGGACTAGGTGGAAGGAAAATGGGAGAGACCCACAATGGGTCCACTACGAGAATGAAGCACTGGCCACAGATTTAATGTATAGGCAGAAAGCTTGGGAGAGAAATATAGCTTTCTTAGAGTCTCCTCTTCACCTCCCTTGGTTTCCAGGTAGAAGCTTTGATATGATACTGTTTTCTCCAAAGAGATGCTTTTGTTCCCTTAGGCTAAGTCTTAAGAACAGATGAAGATTGTGAGACAGGACCCCATTGCATATGTGTGCTGCATCAGTGAACCTTCCCTGGCCAGAAATTAGGGTCTTGTCACTTAACGGTTTTAGAAAAACCATTTGTAAGTCTAGGTCAGTCATCTCTCCAAAAAACACATGGCTTCAAAAAATAACTTAAAACTCTTAAGTTCTCTTTCCTTCAAAATCCAAAGATAAAAGCTGAGAAGCGGGCTGATGACATTCACACATACCTAATATGGTGATGAAGAAGGGAAAACAGAAGCCTAGCCTTCGCTATGTGAAAAAATTATAGTTCCACAGTTAGTTTAGCAGCAAACACATCCTGCATGAGGAACCTTTCCTGGTTTGCCCCTGGGTACCACCACACCTGCCAAACACCCATTGGGCTTATTGCCCTGACTGTGGCTAGACTGACCAACAACTGCTATTCTTGTTCCACTTATTATCATTTCATAAAATACTGAACGAAGTGGAGTTTCTTTCTAACTCATTCCCCACATCTGCTGTTAAGACAGTAACACTGTAATCATGCAAATATCTAACATCATTCAAAGGCTCCCACCTTTCCTTTACAAGTCTAAAAAGAAAGTGATCTTAAAAAATAAAACATACATGCCACTCCAAAAAAAACCCACAAAACTTTTAATTTGCATTAAGTCTCTGTGCTTCCACAATTGTCTGGCATTGTTCTTGCCTTTCTTCCCTGACAGCACAAGGCCATCAGCTCCCAAGCTAAATCACAAGGCGTGACTATCACCCTGCACAATTCATGCACTGTCGCCTTCAATTGATTTACTAAAGGAGTTTAAGAGGAACTGAGATTTTCAAAGGCCACAAGTTCCAAATTAGCAGATTTGAGCATGGTAAGAAATAAAATCACTTGGTCATAGAATCCACATTCATTTAACAGCTGTACAACATGTTTTGGAAACATTTATCACTTTTGTGTGCAGTTCCTGCTTTGAACTTGTCCTCCAAAGATTAAGTAAAATATATGCAGAATTCATTCATCAAACATTTTAAAGTCTCTATTTTGTGTCAAGAATTAATGCTAGGAATTTCTTTGGAAAAGATACTACTTTTCTAGTAGTAGAAATACTATTGCTGCTAATAGTTATCACTTTTATAGCACTATTTCCACTTTACATGCAATAATATATTTAATCTTCACAACTGTACTAAAAGGTAGGTGCTTTTATTAGCCCCATTTTATTGCTGACAAAACTAAGGCACAGAAAGATTAAGTAACTAATCTTAGTTTCCATAGCTATTAAGTGGCAGAAGCAAGATTTGAACACAAGAAGTTGGCTCCTGTGCTATTAACTATATATCACATTACAACACCTGTGTAAATTTGTCTTCTCCATATTTAAGAGGAACACATACAAAATTAACCTGTCAAGCATTTTCTGAGGCCCTATCTTACATTTGGCTCCAATGTTAGACATGTGAGGAGAGAAAATGAAACAAAACAGTACCTTCCCTCTGCTCTCAGTCATGTACCCACAAATAAAAATAATGTTCTCCACTCATATTTTTTAGTCCTTTAGGCACAAAATGTAACTGGAGTTCTCTGTGACCTATATGCCTCTTCCCTAGGAAGTAAGTACCTTAAATCAATAAGGCAGAAACTTTCAGCAGCCTTTCATCCCACTATTCAGCTTTTCCATGGACTATGGTTGGTCAACTGACCTTAGTGGCAATGGTACTATGAACTTGGATGAAAAGTAAAAATGGACAAACTCATTGAATTATATTACATCCCATCTCTTTAACATTCCTTGTGCCCTTTAAACATTTTCCACAACAAGTGCCATTGGCTCTGGCAATAATTTCTATTGCCATCTCCAGAGGAAATGAAGCCTGCACTACACCACACCCTACCCAAAGACCAAGCTCCCTAGCCCCTCTGCCACTTCTCAGATATGACTCTCTTAGCATGGGCACATGCATAGCTCATAGTATATGCGATGTGTTGGACTGTCTCCTTTCCACCTCATTGGCTCACCCAAAAAAATGAACTTGATTTCTTCGAACAGCTTGCCAAGGAGAAAGCCAACTTAAAAGAAAAAAAAAAAAACCTAGGGAGGAAAAAAAAATATTACTCTAAAAATTCTCTCCTAAATAATTTCCTACTTCTAGCACAAACTATCCTTCCCAGGAATTGGAGTGATAAAAATTCCTACTGATGGATATAATTCATGTATATTTTTTTCATTATTTATTTTTCTTTGGCTATTCTAGATGAAGAATTTTTGCTTTTTTATAACATATTGCATTTTCTCAGATCTTCTGAATTTCGGCCAATATATGAATCTAAAAGTGGCAGTAACTCGTTGTGACAGATTAAAGATGACTACAAGTGCTTGCCTGTCCTCTGAAGAAGAGATGGGTCATTGTCCCCTCCCTTTGAATACAAAAGTGCTCTGTGACAGCTTTGAATAATACAATATGGCAGAAATGACACTGCCAGTTTATAGGCCCAGGATTTAAAAAAACTGACAGCATCTACTCTTGGCTTTGTAAAGCTTGTTCTCAAGCCCTGAGCCATGACTAAGAAGTACAACAACGCTGATGGAGAGACCAAGTAGAGAGGCCCTGAGACCATGTGCAAAGAAACCCATCTGAGCTCAGCCTTCCAGCTGACCACCAAAGTGGCATAAACATGAGTGAAACAACCATGCATCCTTAGGACTGGCCCAGGTGTCAGCTGAATGCCACCAAGGAGCCCAGTCCATGTGGATGACCAACCCAAGACCAAGGGTGCCAGAATTCCTGATCTACAATAGGAACACATAATAAAATGTTGTTTTAAGTCTCTAAGTCTCAGGGTCATTTCTTACACAGCAGTAACTAACTAGAAATTCAGTTCTTCCACAAAAGCCCAACTTTCATTCATGTCATCTTAGCCTCTTCCCTCCTAAAGGATCCACTATTGAACAGCTCATTCAGTTTCACCATCCTTCAACAGGTTCTTCTAATTGTATGACCTCCCCATTCTTCAGTTTTTCAAGAGGGTTTGTTGCTTGCTGATTGCCATTTACTCTTGGGCTGCAAAATTGCTTCTCTCACTGTGAATAAATCAAAACCAATGCTCTCCTCTTCAAATTCCCTCTGATCTGCTATAGGAACATACCTTCAAATAAGTGCAATTTATTTATACTAAACACTTAGGGATAGGCTAGAAATTGGGTTACCTGATTCCAAAGCACACTCATATGATCATATTAGGTAGGAGAGATCAAAGGAAGGTGAAACTAGAGAAAGGGGTGACCTGAAGAAGAGATAAATGGGGCTGAGTTCGTGGCAGCAGAAATTGAGAGAAAGTTTCAGAAAACAGTATTATGATCCTACCTAGAGGACAGGGGCAAGCAAACTTTAGCACGCCCCAGAATGATGAGGAAACCATCTTAGTAATTCAGATTCCTTAGGCTCAGACCAAGAGACTCTGATTCAGTATGTCTGAGTGGGAGCCCAGGAACATGTGCTTTAACATCTTCCCAGTGATTCTGACACAAGTGGCCACAGACCACTCTTTGAGAATCCCTACTTGAGGTCTTAGCACCTGACGAATGAGAAGAAATGATGAATCGGCACTGACACCTGAGTCTCAAGACTGAATAAAGCCAACACAGAAATATGGAAGTGACTGTTTCATGCCAAATAGTGATAGGAGGGACCATTAACTAACTGAATTTGGTCACTTGCATTTGATCAGTTCTGAGACATATTCTGAGGCATGTGAGAGCTACTTTTATACAGAGGGCCTGTGGTTGTCCATCGCTGACAGCAACAGGTAGAGAAGTCCATCTAATTCCAGATATAAGTATTAAAACCCCTTTTCGTCTACAGAGCTAAAGAAACACTTCCCATGTAACAGTGCCCAAGGTCATGTGTGCATCTCCACTTGCCTGACTCTGTATCTTTCTCAACCTCTCCAGACCTAGAGTAAGTAGTGTAGCTCACCAGGCCTCCTAAAACTCCAACTAAGAGTTTTAAATTGAATTGGCCAAGTTTTGCTTCAACATAAAAATCAACACACATCCTGATCAATTTCTTTTCAAAATTACTAATCCTGAATCATTAGTCATTGAAAATCAATAACAACATTCCCAAACATTTCTATACCATCCTCAATGCAGCACTGTATTCTACTAAAAAGAAAACAAAGACTGAAACCCTCAGTTCTATGAGCCCTGCCGGGGTGGGGGAGAGGGTAGGGAGCGGGGTTAGGGAGACTTCATCATCTCATATACATAATTGGACTAGATAATCCTTTTGGATCTAAAAACTCTACATGTTTCCCAATAGTTCTCTGAAATAATTCCTCCTTAATAAACTCTTCTTCCTTCAAAGGAAAACTGAGCATTCTGAAACAAGAAATGCAAAGGTTCATTTGTGATTCACTTGAATCTTTTGCAAGAACATGGTAATAATGTAATAAGTTATGTGATTTCTAAATAAGTAAATTATACTTTAATTTACAATGTCAAATACATATAGAGTTGGAGTGTCACAATGTTTATGTATCTATTAGCTTTCGTTATTATTATCTACTATGGAGTTAAGGAAAAAAACTTTTTTTCTGCTGGTATTCTAAAAATAAATCTTCAAGTGTTAATTTATAGGAATCAGTTGTGTTTTTAATACAGGAAAGTATGACTCCATAACATCCATCTTCCCTCTGTTACCTTCAAGTCTATTTCCAGTAACATTTTAAATGCATGACTTACCATTGATTATTAATTTTCCCTGGAATGCCCACCTTTCCTCCTCTCTGCCTACTAGAAGAGAGTTGTTTTTAAAATCAAGGTAAGTCCCATTTCCCCTTTGAGATGGAGTTGGGGTGAGGGAGAAGTTGGGTCATGACCTCTACCTTCCCTGGGTCAATCTCTTTGCTAATTCCTATTCTACATCTAATTTATACAATACAATTAGCATCCTCTACATTTTTTTCTAATCTCTAACCATCTGTTTTGCATGATCTGGCCCTTTTATTAATTATTCATTTCAGTGCAATAAATTTTTATCGAATGCCTACTACAGGCAAAGACATCATAACGAGGTGATTCAGAAATGGAAGCATGCCCAAATCTGAGGCATTCTGGATCCTTGACTTGCTACCTGCATGACATTGGGCTAACTGCTCAACCACTGTGCCTCAGTTTCCTCATATGTACATATAGAGCTAATAGTATAACCTACCAAAAGGACTTTTGAAATAAATGAATACTTGCAAAGCACTTGGAAAAGGGCCTGGAGCAAAGCAAGCCTCAATAAACATTAACCATCACTGTTATTATTATTGCTAAACATATTCCGGGCTTGGAGAATGCAGAAATAAATAAGAAATAGTGACTTCTATATTTTAGCACTCATTCATTGATTTAACAAATATTTACTGAGCACCTGCTATATGCTAGGCATTATTCAGGGGATATAACTAAAAATTCTTTCAGTGAGAGAGCAAAACAATAAACAGTAGAAAAATAGGAAAATATAAGAGGATGTCAGGTAATTATGCATTCCACAAAGAATTATAAAGCAGGATGAGAGAAAGTGATGTAGCAGGAGAGGGGACACATGAAAAGATGGCATTCAAAAAAAGTCCCGAATGAAATGAGAAAGTAAATATGAAAGAGGGTTCAAGGCAGTGGGAACACAAGCTTAAGATGAGAATGTCCTCTGAGAAACAGGAAGGTGGCCAGAATGGCTGGAACAAAGTGAACAAAAGGAGAATGGCAAGAGATGATGCCACCAGAGGTAGCCACGGTGTAGGTCTAACAGGGCCTTGAAGGTCATGGGAAGAACATGCTTTATTCTAAGGATCATGGTAAGCCACTTGAGGGTTACAACCATTCAAGTGACATAATCTGCTATGGAGAGAATATACTAGAACCATATACACTTTCAGTAAGTGTCAATAATGCTGCATGTTCACTAGTTGCTCTTTTGTATTTACTCTCCCACTTCATTGAGGCCTTTTCTTAAATATCATCTCTTCATGTGTACCCTCTCCTGCCACATCACTTTCTCCCTTCACCCTGCTTTAAAATTCCTTATGGACATCCTATTGTATTTTCAGTTTTTTTCTACTGTTTATTGTTTTGCTCTCTCATTGAAAGAATTTTATTATAGTCTCTAAATAGTGCCTAGCACACAGTAGGTGCTCAGTAAATATTTGTGAGATCAGCAAATGAGTGCCAAAATATGAAACATTCCATATGCCCTATTTATTTCTGTATTTTCTGAGCTCCATGTGGGCAGGCACTATCTTAGGATTCTTGGAATTTTACACCGTTTACACGGAATAAGAAGCAGATCCATGATTACAGATTCATTGACTGAATAAATGATCTTCACCTCTCATTTAACTCTACTAAAAAAAGTATCCTCTACTATGTTCTTTTTTCTAGTTTCGTTTTGCTTTGTTTTTTGTTTTTTGGTTTTCTTGTGTGTGTGGTTTGTTCCTTTTCCTAAAGAACTTGCAAAGAAAGTTGAATGACTTCAAAATTATGGAACACAGCCTGAGAAACAGAAACATTCTACTGAGCTCTCCAAAAATCAGTCATAACTCCCCAGCATAACTCTAGATGTTACTTGTAACCATGTGGATACACACCAGTTCACTCTTAGTTAACATACAACCCTAGCACTCTTGGTTTCAAATCCACAGAAGAATAAAAATCATAATAGATAGTAATAGTGGAGCTATTAGGGCCCAGGACATCCACAATGGTAAGAGTTGATACTATGAAAGCTCAGGGGAACTATGCTCAGGGGTACTACAAAACTCAAAACTAGATGTTTCTAAAGTAGCCAACACCAAAGAGTTGAAATATGTTCTATATTTCTTAATTTACAAAAAAAAAGAAACAGTAAAATATATTCTAGATGGATTTCTATGCAAAATGGTCAAAATCAGCAAAGTTTTGGTATATGATAGTAATATCTTGATTTACTCTTGTCCTTTATGCATAACATAAAGAAAATTTGATTCCCAAAATGAAGCGCAATAAATTGCTAACATAACAAATTGACAACAGAAAATAAGTTGCAAAACAATATATAGAGCAGATGTCATTTATGTTCAAAGAGAGACTGATTTTATATGCACATATATATAAATTCACTAAAAAATATAAGCGGATAAGCAGACACTGGTAACGCCAACTCAACATCCCTCTGCCCCATCCTCCTTACTATCAGGAACATAATTTTTTTTCTAATGTAGTCATGTAATGATATTCTGACCAATGAATGAATGAATGTAAGCCTATTTCACTGAGCAGGGTTTCCAGAAAAGCTATTGTTTTCCTGACAAAAATTATCAGAATCAGCTGCCATGCCCTTGTTTCCTTTTGCCTTTTCCTATTTTTCCTGCACAAAATGCAAACACAATATCTAGAACTAGAGTAGCCATCTTTTTATCAGAAGAACAAAAGTCACAAACTAAAGATGGTGAGGCAGAAAAGAAGATGGAGTCTGATCTCTGAACACCTGTATCTCTCTGGACTACCTGCTACCCACCCCTAGACTCCTTATTAGGGGGGAAAAATAAGCTGATTTCTTTAAGTTTAGTTTATTACTATGTATAGATGAACACAATCCTAACTCATTAATATGCCAAACTGAAAGTAGTAACAATGCTGTATTATTTACCATGTCCGATTAAAAATAAAATAGAGGATCATTCTAAGAGTCCACACTTAATATGGCACAGAGGAATAAGACATCCCTGTCCAAAGATTAAGATGCTCCCAAATACGCTTAACTTGTCTATCCTCTCTTAGAAAGTTCTTCCAGAGTCTTATGGAAATTTCTCTTGACCTATATTTTCAACCCATTAGGCAGCCTCTTGAGGTAACATGCTCTATAGGCGCCATGTCACAGTAACCTTCACTTGATTTTTAAATTAACTCATAAGAACAATACTCATGCAGAAACCTTGAGCTGAAAAGAAGATACTACAGTTCCACTTTCAATGCTAGCAGTAATCAGTGCTGGGAGTCACTCAACCCAAAATATAGTTTTTAGCATTCATATGAATAGAATAAATAATAATTGTACCTCACTCATTCTCAGGGAGTACAGGTGAGAACCACAACACAGAAATGAAACATGCCACTGGTGAAGCATTGTATTGTGAAGGGAAAGAACACAGGCTTTGGAGGGAAACTGGTGCAATTCCAGCCCCAGCACCACCACCAAATAGCTGTGTGATGTTGGGAGAGTCACTGCATAAGTATGAACCTCTGTACAAATATGGGGATAACAACAGAAATCTCCAGCATCGGGGAGGAAGTCAAACAGGGTACGCATGGGACAGAGGATCCACGCCAGTGACTAGTAATAACATCATAATAATTATAACGACCAATTGAACTCATCCACATGTAAATAACATTCTTCTTGAATTAAATTTAAATTCCCTGAGCACTCTTATTATCAGATTCCATGCACCTGTTATACATTCAAGTGTGCCAATTAGATTCTTTCACATGGCCATTTCTGACAACTCAAAGATATCAGTGACACAACTGTTGAATAATATGACACATCTAAAGGAAAAAGTCCCTCTTAATAAAGGAACATCATGGTCTGTCAATTCATTAAGTACATTAAGCATACATGGAACATTACAAGAATGGAAAAACAATACCTGTATCGCAAGGTATAGAACTAATTTGAAAAGAGGATAAACAGAAAATAATGTTAGATATTAACTAATGAGAACCCATGGTGGGAAATCTTTAATCACCCAGATAATGCTCTTAATTGTCATCAAAATGATTTCAAATCATTGAAATTAAAAATAACTTGTATATACTACGACTGCTTAACTAATTTATTGTTATCTAAAAAAATTTATAGAAATACATTGTAGAATGTAAATACATGTACATTCATTCAGATAACTATTGTTATATATGTAAACTATAATACATGTATTTTTTATGTATATACATACACATATACTATAATTAAATGTCATTAATTTTCCTTGAGTGTTAAAAACTCCAGAAACAAAAACCACTCATAAATAGCACTTAGTTTTAGCATTAAATAGCTTTGGAAGCTAACACTTTTTTTTTTAATCAGAAGTTAATATATTTCTTCAGCTAATATGGCTTTCTCCAAGGAGTGGTAAAGAAAGCCATATTAGCTGAAGAAATATATTAACTTCTGATTCTAGCTAAGAGAGGATATAATGACTAGAGCAGGACAATTTATCTCCATTGCATTCCATCATCCAGTAATTTAAATCTGATTTCAGATTCTCCATCCGCTTATCAACACCAAACACCATAATGAGACACCGCATCCAAAGAGAGGGATCCTGCTTTTCTCCCCCTCTTTGGTCTGTCAGATCCCATTCACTTTATCAGTGAGAATGGCACAATCTCCATCTCTGTGGGTGGAACATAGAGGCCAGCACTTCACGCTACCTAATTAACATATGAGGAAGCCTCCCTCACACAAGCAAAACATTTCATGGAAATGCTTGGCATCTTTTATACATGCACCACCCCCTCAAGTCTCACTGCTTGGAACCAAGAACAGGATAATGTTCACGGCTTTCACAAATTTCTTATTGTTGTTATGTTAGAAATGCAATTAATAACACTAACCTAGCATACCTGCCATTTTTAAGGAACTCCTGTGTGAAGCAAAAAAAATTACTTCTTTGCTTATCTCAGCTAACGGAAAAAGAGAAACTACACTTTATTTACCAATTAAATTTTCTTTTCAACCAAATTGTATATAAAAATGTTTGATGAGTTAGCATGAACAAGGCACTATTCTAAGTGATGTGTATGTGTGTCTGTGTCTATGTGTTAATGGATACACTTTCACATAGATGCAAATGGAATCCTCACAGTAACCTTATAAGGTAGCAACAACTGTAATCCTATTTAACTGAGAAAATTCGTGTTCAGAGAGGTTAAATAACCTGCTTGAGGTTACACAGCTAATTTAGAAGAAACCAGCATTTGTTTCCAGGAAATTTTGACTACAGAGCCCAAACTCATATAAAATGACAAAGATGCTTGATATTTGAAATAAAATCTTCTAGTTATTTTTATCTTCATTCTGGAACAATGATAGTTGTTGAGTCAAGTCTCAAGAGTGAGTCAAGTCTCTCAAATTTAATTGCTTAAACTGCAGGATCTAGGAAGTTGACAGAAAAATGATGGAAGCATATGACATAGAATATGAAAAAAATTTCCCATATTCTGGGGACAGACAGCAGTCAGCTATAGCAAACTATTATAAAGCATAAAAATCCAGTATTGCCCAAAATATGGATTTTTAAGTGAAATCCTATGATTTTCAAACAATATGACCAATTTTAAAAACCTTTTTTAAACATAATCTGGGCCAAACAAAACACATCTGTGGACCTCAATTACCTTTGAACTACTACTTTGAGACCTCTGCTTTAAATAGTATCTTAATCAAATTTGCGGTAGAAAAATACATTGAATCGCTGGGAATAATTGGTAATAGTCACATTTCATTGCAAATATCTGTTTGATAATTGTTTGATTCTGAAAAACTTGAATCCCTTACTCTCCATGAGACACTAACTAAACCTTTCTCAATTCATGCTTTCTTCCAGCAAAGTTTTCCTTTGGTCAGGTAGAAAATGACCTTGCTGCCTCTATTTATTATTTAACAGAACTCAGTCTCAAAATCCCTGTCATAATCTATAATGAAATAGAGAGAGCAAACTTAATCAGCTGTAAATGTATAGTAGTTAGCATTCACTGCAAAATGCTAATAATATTTTGAGAATGCCATTTCTCTTCCTGGCCTTTTGACCAAGTTGGTTAATGAACTGAGACTTGGGAAATAATGGAAATAATTTAGACAGAGAACTTTCCAAGCATCAACTTTGAATTGGACTGTATCCAAACAGTAAAAGCTGCATCGAGACAGTAGCCCATCACACAGGTTTGGCCAGGAGAGCTCACTAACCAGTGTGAAAACACTTGTGACACTAAAAAAGGAGAATCAAATATTTCAATTACAAGTGCAAATACCAGCTTTTAGGCACTCCTCGCATCAGGTTTTCTTAGAATACTACAGAATTAAAATTGTCTGCCTAATACGTATATAAAACGCTCGAATCCTGTGGTTGCAAAAAATTTTCTAAAAGATAGTTTAAATCCACAAGCACTTATTTAGCACTTAGGTCCCTACCCTATAAGCTAATCACATATACTAATCACGGGGCTGTGACCCTGAAACTGATCAAGCAAAGCACAAAAATTATTTTCAAAACTCTCTGCCTTCAAATTTCTTCCTTTGAAAGAAGACATTTCGCACACAGCTTCTGGGACCATAAAGGAGAAAGGCTACAGTGGCCAGCCATCTGTTAGTATTTTGTAATGTTACATATGCACCCTTCCTCCCCCACTCCCCGCCACAAGCTCTGTCATCCATCCATATATCCCAGAGAAATTCTTGAACAGGTTCATATAGGGACATTTACATGTATCATCACCAATGCATTTTTGTTGTTGCTTTGTTTTTATTTGAGAATAGTGGAGAGCTGAAGTAACCTCAGCATTCATTACTAAGAGAATGAAGGAGCCACTTGAGGAAGGTGTTCATTGTGGAATATTCCACACCAGGAATCTTGGTGTATTCATTATTCACTACCAGGAACTCACTTAGGAAAATCTTTCCCACCTGCATCCTAAAAAGCTGAGATGATAAGCCCTGAGAAATTTTACTTTAGGAGAGAAAACACCCCATTTTAGTCAACATTCATTCATTTGAGTTAGTTTTTTTTTTTTTTTAATCATGTTATACCAGGTACCTTGTGAAACAAAAATAAGATACCTGTGCCTACCCTTTAGAAACGCTTGCCTCCTTGGGAGGGAGACAGACACAAATCATTATCTTGATAAAGCCTACAAAAGATGTGCATACTGTGCAATGTAAGCACCGATGCTCTGACTGCACCAGGGGACCCAGGAGAGAAGAGGACATGCTGCAGGAACGTGCCATGGAGGTGAGTAAGCTTGCCTCGTCTTGGCCCAGCTCTACACCTTCAGCAAAGATATCATGCCTGGAAGTTTCCAAGTTTTCATTTACTTCTCTTTCCCAAATGGGTAGGATTCATCAGAAAATCAAGGCATCTGTGACGTGTCATCTGATTCCTATCTGCTAAAATGCAGATTGAGATGACAAATGTGATGCAGATTCAATTTACGGAGCACCTGATGGGAGAATTCTGCAAAACTTCACTGATGTCTTCCATATTGGTCCACATAAGTTCCATGTCCCAATATTGTGATATGATGCAAGTGATTCCAGCTCTGTCTATTGCTGACCAACTTTTCCTCTAGTCCCTTTCCCATCTGGCCAGAGGATCAGCTTATCTTTGTTGATACCTGATGTCAAGGCAAAGCAGCCTCCCACATGACTGTCAAAGACTTCTCTGTAAGGAAACAGCTCTCTGATGATGCCACAAGTGCCTGGACTACCAGTAACCTTTACCAGTTAGGGGACTTGTTAATGACAGGTAGGCTAAGATGTAGTTGTAAACACATCAAATCTTTATCTTTTTTATGCCATGGTGAGACCTATAAACTTCCTCTTAAACAAGTACTATAAATGTATAAAATTCAAAAAAAATTGCAAAGGAAATCAGTTATATTAAAATACTCTAAGAACACAAAGACTTTGTAAATATAATTTACGACATGTGCGCATGCGCACGTGTGTGTGTGTGTGTGTGTGTGTGTGTGTGTGTGTAGACCTGTGACTGTCACTAAAAATAGGCACACAGCAGCATATTAACCACATGATAGTCCTTACAAGAATGTTCCTTTTTACCCTAATTAACTTGTATATTAACATGGTTCTGACGGTTTCCAAGCTAGCACATATTATAGGATATTCACAGAAAGAGATTCTAACTCCACCCTTCAAGAAGGCTCAAATTACAAATATATTCTAGTAGTGATATGCATCACTCTGTCTACCACCCCTTGCCACCTTCTGAGCCATCAGCAGTATGGATAGAGCAGAGTGAAGAATACTGTCAGAGCTGAGAGCAGAGTCCAGTCATTTAATCACCTTGGAGTGGAACCATCTGAACAAATGGGCATCCGAGCAATGTTGAAACCTAATAACCACAACTGCTGACCAATTTTTACATCATGGACTCATTACACCTCAAAATTTGAAAGAACCTCAGCAGAACATCATCTAGCTGGATGTTCCCCAACTAAAATAAGTAAGAATACATTTTACTGGTAGGAATAATGTTCACAGTATATTTTCAATCAGATAGTGGTTGTACTGTAATATTCTTTGATTTAAAAATGCATAAATCACACAGCATTAATAGGAAGTCAAAGCCCTTTTAAGTCAATTCTCTATTAAAATGCCATCAAACACATATTTTCTCCATCAAAATGCAATCAACACATGCTTGAAAAATAAGACATATTACAGATGAGAGACATCTATCCAACCTAGTCAATTATTGGTACCAAAGTGGACATAAGCATCCTGAAGAATCTATTCCATACCTAGAAGGCAGATCTACTACTGTGAACTTAAAAACTCATCTAACTTCTAGTTTTACTGCTGTAGAAACTGAAGCCAAGAGATTAAACAACTCGTGATAGTAATCTGTCATGGTCTACACATCTAGTTATATTCAAACTCTGGAAGGAAAGCTTGTCTTCTGGCATCCAGGCTGGCATTCTTATTTTTCAGAGATTTGCAGATGTGCTGTTTAAAATACTCTTTTCTAAAAGCTGTATTGTTTCAATTACTGCATACCTTTATTTTAACTCACTAATTCACACTAGTATGGAACTATCAGTCTGGCTTATTAATATATTTAAAAATAAATATATGATTTATTATTTTCAAGTACTTGCAGCAATTTCACCAAGGTAACAAGAGAATTTATAATGAGCAATATATTTACCTACTAAAATGCATTAAGTACATCATATATAAAATGGATCATAAACCTAAATGTAAAGCCTACAACTAAAACATTTCATAGGAAACAACCTCTATGACCTTGGAATAAGAGAAAATACTAAAACTTCAAAAGTACAATACATAAAAAATAAACTGAACAAACTGGTAAACTGGACTTCATCAAAACAAATATTTCTGTTCTTCAAAAGACACTTAAGAGAATGAAGAGATTAGGAGAAAATATGTGCAATTCATCTATCCAATGAAAAAATTGAATCAAGAATACATAAAATATTTTAAAAACTCATGAACACTGATGAAAAAAATCTAAATAAGATAATAGCGAACCAAATACAGCAACATATTAAAAAAATTATACACCATAATCAAATGGGCTTCATCCCAGAGGCACATAGATGGTTCAACATACATAAATTGATTAATGTGATACACCATATAAACAAATTAAAAAATAAGAATCCTATGATCTTATCAGTAGATGCAGAAAAAGCCTTCGACAAGATACAGTATCCATTTATGATCAAAACACTTAACAAAATCAATATAGAAGAAAAGTACCTTAACATAATAAAGGCTATATATGACAAACCCTCAGACAACATTATAGTGAAAACTAAAAACATTTCACCTAAGATCAGGAACAAGACAAGGCTGTCCACTACCGCCATTGTTATTCAGTATAATATTGGAGGTCCTAGTGAGTGCAATCAGGCAAGAGAAAGATATAAAAGGCATCCAAATAGAAAATGAAGAAGCCAAAATGTCCCTATTTGCAGATGATATGACTCTCTATCTAGAAATCCCTAAAGACTCCACAAGAACACTACTAGAATAAGCAAATACAGTCAAGTTTCTGGATATAAAATCAGTGTTCAAAAATCCATAGCATTCCTATACTCTAATAATGAATTCTCAGAAAAATAAGTAAAAAGAATAATTCCTTTTGTAATTACAACAAAAAGAATAAAATACCTAATAATAAATCTAATGAAACATGTGAAGAACCTATATAATGAAAACCATAGACTCTATTAAAAGAAATCAAAGAAGAACAAAGAAATGGAAAGATATTCCATATTCTAGGTTTGGAAGAATCAATATAGTTAAAATGACCTTACTACCTAAAGCATTATACAGATTTAATGCAATCCCCATCAAAATCTCATCAGCACTTTTTAAAGAAATAGAACAAAAAATCATCAGATTTGTTTGGAAGCACAAAAGACCCCAAATTGCCAAAACCATTCTGAAAAAAAAAAAAAAAGGCTGGAGGCATCACTCTGCCCGACTTCAAATTATACTACAAAGTGACAATAATCAAAATGGCATGGTGTTGGCAGAAAAACAGATACACAGACCAGTGGAACAGAATCAAGAGTCCAGAAGTAAACTCATGTACATATGGACAAAAATTTTAAGTAAAGAGCCAAAAACATACAGTGGGTAAAGGAAAGCCTCTTCAATAAATATGCTGGGAAAACTGGAAAGCCACCTGTAAAAGAATAAAATTAGACTGTTGTCTATCAGCACACTCAAAATGAATTAAGGACCTGAATATAAGGCCTGAAACAATAAACTGCATAGAAGAACACATAGGAACTAAACTCATGGACCTTGGACTTAAGTAGGATTTTATGAATTTGACCTCAAGGGCAAGGTACGTAAAAGCAAAAGTAAATGAATGGGACTACATCTGCACAAAAGAAACTGGCAACAAGGTAAAGAGACAGCCATCTGAATGGGAAAATATATTTGCAAGCAATGCCTCCAATAAGGGCCTAATATCCAAAATATACAAAGAAATCATACACCTCAGTAACAAAAAAAAAAAAAAAGGAAAGGAAAGGAAAGAAAAAAAGAAAAAGACAATCCAATTAAAAAATGGGCTTGAACAGACACTTCTCCCAAGAAGACATATAAATGGACCACAAATATATGAAAGGATGTTCAATATTATAAGCTATTAGGAAAATGCAAAGCAAAACCACAATGAGATAGCATCTTATACCAGTTAGAATAGCTGTTTTATAAACAAGACAAGTAATAACAAATGCTGGAGAGGATATGGAATAAAAAGAACCCTCATACACTGCTGGTGGAACTGCAAATTGGTACAGCTACTATAAAAAACAGTATGGAGGTTCTTCAGAAAACTAAGAATTGATCTACCATATGATCCAGCAATCCCTCTACTGGTATTTACCCCCCAAGACTTGAATACTCATATCTGAAAAGACATTTGCACATCAATGTTCATAGCAGCGTTATTCACAGTGGCCAGGATATGGAAACAACTGAAGTGTTGGATAAAGAAGCTGTGGTACATATATACAATGGAACATTACTCAGCCATAAGAAGAGATGAAATATTGCCATTTATGACAACATGGATGGACCTTGAGATAATCATGCTAAGTGAAATAAGCCAGATAGAAAAAGTTGAAAACCACATGATATCACTTACACGTGGGATATAAACCTAAAAGCAACAAATGAACAGGACAAACAAACAAAGACTCGTGGACAAGGACAATATACTAGTGGTTACCAGAGGGTAGGGCGGTAGAGGGGATGTAATGGGGTATAAGGAGTCAAATATGTGGTGACAAAAATAAATCTAACTGTGGGAGGTAAACACACAATGCAATATATATATGCCTTACTGTTGAATTGTACACCTGAAACTTACTGGATTTCATTAACCAATGTTACCATAACAAAAAAAAAATTTTAATAAATAAATAAATAATTTTTAAAACTCTAAAAACTCATTATTAATATAAACAACCCAACTTTTAAAAAAATGAGCAAACGATTTCAATAGAGACTTCACCTCAAATATGCAGTAAAGCAAATGAACAAGGTGTACAATGTCATTAGTCATTAGGGAAATGCAAATTGAAACCACTTTATGATATCACTACACACGAAGTGGGTAAAATTGAAAATACCAATCACACCAAGTACTGATAAGAATGTAAAGGAAATGGGACTCTCATACATTGCTGGTGGGAGTATGAGTTGCTATAAACACTTTGTAAAACAGTTTGACAGTTTCTTAAAAAGTCAAACATACATCAAACATACATGTGAACCAGCCATTGTGCTCCCTAGATATTTTACTAAAGAAAATGAAAGCATATGCCCATATAAACACTTGTATGAAATGTTCATAACAGCTCTATTTGTAATAACCAAAACTGGTAACACCCCAAATGTCCCACAACAGATGAACGAACAGTGTGACACATGATGGAATACTATTCAGCAGTTAAAAGAATGCAACATCACAGTTGAATCATAAAACAATTATGCAGAAAAGAATCAAACAAAAAAAGAATACATGCTGTATGATTCCACTTAAATACAATTTTAGAAAAAAAGTGCACATTTATTCATAATGACAAAAAGAATAGTGTTTGCCTAGGGATAGGAGTGGGAGGGGAAGAGGGACTGATTACAAAGGAAACTTTCTGGGGTGATGGTTATAATCATTAGTTTGTTCATGGAGATTGTTTCTCAGACATATGTGTGTGTGTATGTGTATACATATATGTATTAAATTCTACACTTTCAAATGTGTGCAGCTTACTGTGTGCAGTTTACTGGATGTCAACTGTACCCCACGAAAGCTGTTTTAAATTTTAAATAAATGCCTTACATTCCAAACAGAACACCAAATTACATGAACTATTTCATTTAAACTTCACAAAATCACTTTTGAGATAGGGGATGTTGTTACACCTCTTTCCAGGAAAATGAGACTGAGGCTCAGAGAGATTGAATAACTTTGTTGTTATTCAATAACTCATGAAGCTAGGACTTTACAGACCAAAGGAAAAAGCATTTTTGATTTCATGTTAAATAAATGCTTCCAAAGCACTTGACAATTTTTTAAGATAACTTAAACTGGTCCCAGGCAAATATATTTACACTGTTGATTTGCTTAGCAAATCTCTTTTCATAGACAACACATTGGTAAATGTCAGCCCTATCATTTCAGTATCACCACAAATTCTAAAATAGGGTTCAAATTAAGGTTTCAACAACTTAGAGAAACAATCCAGGTTCTAACATGTCATACACTAAGTCAAAAGCCAGGCTCATTGGAAAACAAATTCAAGATCAGCAACAAAAAACAGACTAATAGCCTTTTTGCTCCCTGCTGGAAAGATCAAAGAGCGAAAAAAGACTGACACACACAAACTCACACACCTGGCAATGAAAATGCTGATCCAGCCATCCTGTGGACGTTTCAAGTTTCTAGACAGTACCTTAAAAGTATTAACTAGGAAAATAATTCTGCGTTCTCACTTTACATGCGGTCATTCTCTCCTATCAGATGTGACTGACCTGCAACGGGTCAAACATATGCAATATCCCCAGTTAGAGATCACTGTCCTCCATGGGTAGGCACTTATTTGGAATTCTGTCAGACAACTGCAGGACACTTGGGGAGAAAATAGCAACATGCTCACTCCTCTGGCTCAAATCCATCCAGGTTTCAAAGCTCCTCTTGAAAGAATTGACTTCAACCACCTTGTGCAAATGCTTTTCAAATAACGAAGTGTGTACACCTGTGTTTGATTTAGGGGGAGAAGGCACACACCTTAACTTTGTACTTCTTCATTCATAACCAACTTCAGGTTGTTCAAGTCTCCCACCTGCCTGCCTTGCTGGCATTTATTTCCAGCCCTTTTGCAGGTAGCTACGCAAAGTCAGTGACAAACTACAGAAAAATGAGCCACTTTTAACAACACTGTGGATTAAGTCATTTATTTCATTTCATGCCCATATTGTTTTTTCTGGAAACGAAGTTCTCTATTATTTCTCTTTCTGTCTCTGGGATCCCTACACTCTCTCCAGCACAGGTTTAAGAAACAGGAAGATAGAGCCAAGCTGGAGATGCTCACCACCGTGGGGCCCTCCCAGACCTGTTTAAATTGGTTATAGTTCTTATCTGATTTCAGACATTCTCTAAAACATAAGCATTAATAGCACATTAATAGGAGTGGAATTGTTTTTAATTCTTATACGCCTAGTCTCACAGTCAATTAATCCTTTTTAATGGGTTTTTGAATGCTCCTTCATTAACATTATTTCCAGTGTGCTATTCTGAGACCACCATAAAGGCCAAAATATTGCAAGCATCCAAGCAACACCTAGGAAAACACAAAACCTTATTTTTCTTCCTGCCCCATCTTGATTCCTCCTGAATCATTTTACCAATGATGTAATTTTCTTATATGGAACAATAGATTCTGATTTCCTTGTATAGCATTAACATACAGATGAGATATTGACCTATGGCTTTTTAAATCCTAAATCGTAGGCTTTGTTTACATGAGTTTAAGTGTATGGCTTGAAAGAAGGAGAAACTTTATTCTCAAGAGTAAAGTGAATCTTTTTGCTAACTACTCAGAGAACTCTTCAAAAGGCCTAGTCTGCCTTAAGACTCAAAAAGGGGGCTTACAAGCTTACATAAGAAACTGAGAGTCTTTACTCTCCTGTCAGTGAAACCACCTTTCCTTCCCATGAAAAAGGATGAGCAGCATACTCATTTGTCATACTTCGCAAAGCTGATCCTACCAACAGCACTGGGACTTAAATTTGCAGCCAAAGAGATGAGAAGAAGCTAAATATTATCATCTCAGACAACCTGTTCCTTTCCTTTTTCATTAAATGCTGAGATTATGATGAGCGCATCAAGAATGCACCAGAGAAAAATAATGCAGGGTACAAGGGAGGTCAGTGGAATTCCTCACACTAAAGGCTCTTAGTATCCAGGAATGTCCATGCCAGTGCAAAATGAGTATTTTCACAGTTCTAGCAAAGAGAAGGAGATGGAGGTCACCTTTATGGGGGGAAATATACCTCTCCTCAGCCTAGCTGCTGCTGGTGAGACTGAAATGGAGTAACATCACCACTCCAATCAAAGAGTAGCTTAATGAGCTGGAGTCAAACTTCTGATATTCTTTTTGTTTATCTTCTGAATCAGTAGTTTTTATCTTTAGCTGTGGGTCTGAATAATCACCAGTGCAGCTGTTAAATAATACAGTGCCCCGGGGTCCACCCTGCAAGATCCAGATGCAATATAGCTATGTGGGGCCTCTGTGATTTTTCATGTAAAAGCTTCCCAGGGAGAGAATCGAGTATGCATCATCAGGTAGATGCCCTTTTCAGTCACTACCAAAACACAATCTTTTAACCATTCTATTATCCTATTTTATTTATTAAAAACTAGAGGCTCTTTCTGTGGGCTTGCCTACATAGAAATATACCCATAAAGTTAATGAAATAACTATTCAGTGGGGGCTAGGGCAGGAGGGAGTAAGATAGGGACAATTAAGGAAAAACCATATTAAAACTAACATCAGATTTCACTCGATGAGTAAATGCTCATTACCGATCAAAATAAGCTTTCCAGGGAGTAAGGTTAAGACTTAATGGCCAAAGCCATCACACCCACACACATACACGCACACATACTATTTCAAGTTATTTTGCTATTTGTCTCTCTCTAAAAATACTCTCTTGCAAAAAAAAAAAAAATGATCATACAGGCAGTGCATTAGGAAACAAAACCATCTTCCCTATTCTTTATAACTGGAGATTACAAACCCCACCTACTGGCATTTTCCCTAAATTTAGAAGTTAGTTATTCAGGAAAGGAAAAAAAAAGTAAATAAAACATTTTTTAAAATTAAGTGAAATAAAGTTATATAAAACATTGTGCCCTATGATTGACCCATGAATCAAATAACATAATTCTAATCTTTCGGAAAGTGATGCTAAAACCCAATTTCTTAGCTTGTGCTGTTGATTACAGGAGCCTCTAGCCGGATGTGGCTATTAAGCACTTGAAATGTGGCTAGGGCCACATGTTAAGCTAACCTCACCTGCTTCTTTTTATTTTTTAATTGTGTATAGAACACTTAAAATTATGTATGTAGCTGTCATATTTCTACTGGACAGAATTTCGATGAAGTCCTCCCATCTTGCTATTTAGCTCTTCTGAACCTTGCCTGCCCTCTTGTGTCAAAACTCAGCAATGCAGGCAAATCATTTTTCAAAACCATCTGTAATATAATTCATTTTAGTCTGCAGAGTAAAAATAGCAGCTTACACATGCAATTTTATTACTTGAAGTTTTCACATATAATACAGCACATTTAAGCCTTACAAGAAACTATAGTAGAAGTCATGTTCCCCACTCAATTGTTATCTTTGAAAGAAATAAAGGATTCTTATGGGAAACTAGGGCTAAAATAGTCATTCCTATCAAAAATATCTAAAGGATTCCCACACAATATCAGGCATTAGAAAGGACAGCAACATGGACTCAAACTGGGATGTAACAAGGACTCTACAAATAATTTATCTTAAGTTAAATATAACAGAATGCACCAAAACACACAATCACAGCATTCATATTTTGATTATCATTTATAATAGAGAAGACCTAAATCCTAAATTTCCATAAATGTAAACACTATAGAATCTCTATAAAATGGAATGCATTCAAATGAAGGCAGATCTCAATAAAGACATTCATTTTTATAAATAATGAAGCAGGTTCAGAGAGGTTAAGTGACCTGGGCAAGGTCACACAGCCAGCATGTGCAGAACCAGGATTATGTTTGACTCCAGAGCCCCAACACTTGATTCTATTTACTGCCTCATTCCCAAGTGTCTCCAGTTTTACAGGGCCTTTACACCTGGACAGAATATATTAAATAAGAGGCTTTACACTGAAATAAATTATATTAAATAGTAGCTAACTACCACAGCATTTGGTGGAATGAAACACACCAAACCAGATCATACTTAAAGCTCTCTGGGGAACTGGAACTATTAAAATGAACTTGTAAACCAGCAGCACCCAAGTTCCTAACTCTCATCACATCAGAAAGGTAGCTATTATTCTGTTTTCAAAGGGAAAATTTTTAATATTTTGAAGTGTCCAAATATTCCCAGGGATAGATCTCAAGAATGTGGAGAGCTTTGTGTCCAAAAATTCTCATGTCCACATCTATGAAGCTTTCACAAATATCCCAAAACAATTAACTCCACAGGACTCAAGGTTCTGAAATTGCCAACATCTTTCCACTTTCTTATGTTTGCTGCCCTCTTGCAGGGAAGTATTCTGCTTAGTGGGGCGGGAGGAGAAATAAAAGGGCAAATGGCTAGTTGAGGAAATAATAGAGAGTTAACTCTGGCTTTCTTTAACTTGGCCCTTTCACCTTATCTATGGCTCCAGGCTACAGACACCCATCTGGCCTACTATTCAATCATTATGTCAAGTAGAATTTTAAAAACAACAAAGGTCTTTCGTGGTTTCTAATTCCTTAAAAATACTACTCTGGACTTTTGGGGAGGTTTAGGGATGTCATTTGCCTTACAAAAGATTAAAGCCACCCATTGTGAAAACTAGGTAGGTTTTTATTATTATTATTATTATTATTATTATTATTATTATTATTATTATTTTTAGTGCTTGAACTAAAATACTTCAATCTACACTTAATACTCCATCCTCTCAGACTGGTAATGAGACCCACTTTCCTCCCTTCTATCTCTATCTTAGAGAGGTGGGTTGTAAAATACCTTCTCGTTTATACACAACCATCAATGAGCCATTGGTCTAAACTATTACTCTGCATCCAATAAACCTCTAACTAGGATTTTAGGGCCACTGTCCTTTTAATTGGCCAGCACCAACCACAAAGTCCTAGGGACACTCTCAGGAGTCTTTCTGGACTCTCACACACAGACTTCTGCAGTTAACTGCAGCTTGTTTCTACTGTCGAGCTTCTTTAGATATATGCATGGTGAAGTAATGCATCTGACAGTTCCTCAGCATCTTGGTACACAGCCCCCAGTTGATTCCGACCCTGGAGTTTTCCAGCACCTGAATGTTAGTTAATCTAGGAAGAAAAAAAAACCCACCTGCCACTGCAAGGATCATGGACTTTCTTCTCCTGCAGGTCATTAGAAAAAATTTACAGCATCTCTTATCCCTCTCCCCACTGTGCACACACGCACACACACACACACACACACACACACACACACACGGCCTCACTGGACTGGCAGTGGTGAGAGGAGGAGCAGGAAGGAACAAAGAAAGAGATGGTCAAAGTCCTCCATTTACAAAGAGCTTTTGAGAATTGACAGGTAAACAACTGATGGAGCCAAGAGGAAAATGAATGAAGGATTAAATAGCGCAAAGAAAAACAACAGTCCACCAGCACATTAAGAGTCTTCAGTCAAAAAGACATGCATGTCAAAACAACCAGATAGCAGTTTTTCATTACCATATATTATTAGCAAAAAATTAAAACTTGATAGCACTCAAAGTTGATGAGGATATGGGAAAAAGGTCATATTACTACTGGTGGAGGCATAAATAAGTCCAAAACTTTTAGAAAGCACTGTGACACTATTAAAACATTAATGTGCTACATCAGAGGCTGCAGGAGTCTCACAAAATTCATACTCTTTCTTTCTCCAGGACCCACAGCTAGTGTTTCCCAGCCATCGAAACTCCAGCCAGTGGCAGAACAGTGCAAGTGATGCAGCCCACACCTAGGCCCGGCTCATCAGTACTTCCCAGGCCTACCCTCCTTGTTTATTTCTTCCCCTCCTAGCTGGCTGGGATAGAGACCATTTCAGAACAACCATGGAAGCCACAGGTTGAAAATAAGAGAGATTCCATCCATGAGAGTAAAAGCACTGGAGTAGTGAAGAATTACCCAACTGACAGATTTACCCACCCAGCAGTCGTGAGCAAAAAATAAGTTCTTTTCTTGAGCCATTACGCATATTTGGTCTGTTACAGCAATTAGCCTACTTAAAATACTTACACGTACTTTAATTCAGGATTTCACTGCTAAGAATTCACCAGAAGTCAGAACATATATATTTGTACAAATCTGGTAACAAGCTCAATATTCACCAGAAGTAGGAGTGATCGAATAATTTATGGCACAGTCACACAACAGATGGCTACACAGTGTTACAAAGAGTGATATAGATCTGTAAGTACTCAAACAAAAAGATCTCTAAACTCTATCGTTAAATGAGAAAAAAAACAAGGTACAGAACAGGGTGCACAGTGATACATTTGCATACACACATACGGGTATACACACTCTTTTTCTAGAAGGATAGTTGTGATGGTTAATTTTATGTGTCAACTCGACTGGGTTATGGGAGGCCCAGATGTCTCCTTAAACAATATTTCCAGGTGTGTCTGTGAAGGTGTTTATGGACGAGATTATTAGCATTTGAACTGACAAAATGAGTAAATCAAGTGGCCCTCCCAGTGTGGCTGGGCTTCATCCAACCCACTGAGGACCTCAATGGAACCAAAAGGTAGAAGAAGGCTGACATTTGTTCTCTGACCATTAAATTGCAGCATTGGTCCCCTCCTGCCCTCTGGGCTCCAGGTTTTGCTCAGACTTCTCATATCCCTACTACTACTGTGCTCCTGGTTCTCAGGCCTTCAAACTCAGACTGGAGTCTACACCATCAACTTCCTGGTCCTCAGGCCTTTAAACCACATCACTGGCTCTCAGGGTCTCCAGCTTGCAGGGTACATACAGCTCATGAGATTTCCCATCTCCATAGTTGTGTGAGCCAATACCTTATAATAAATCTCTTTACACACACACACACACACACACGCGCGCACGCGCATGCACACACGCACACGCATGCACACACACACACACAGGCACAGGCACACCTCGTTTTACTGCACTTCGCAGATATTGCATTTTCATCATGGCAAGACCCTTCAACAGAAAAGATTATGACTTGCTGAAGGCTCAGATGATGGTGAGCATTTTTAGCAATAAAGAATTACATTGTTTTTTTAGACATAATGCTGTTGCACACTTAAGAAACTATAGTATACTATATACATAACTGTTAAATGTACAGGGAAACCAAAAACTTGTGTGCCTCATTTTATTGTGATATTTGCTGTATTGTGGGGGTCTAGAACCAATCCCACAATATGTCTATATCTCCTTTTGATTATCTTTCTTATGAAGAACACTGACTAATACAATAATCAACAAAAAGTTAAGAGGGTTTCTTTCACATCTGTCTATGTTGTTTGGAATTTTTACCACCAGCAGAAAACTACATAATTAATTACATAGTGACAAATGTTCAAAATTAATGAGCCTAATAATAAATATTCATTTAGCACCCACTATATTCCAGGCATCAGGGACACAACTTAAGAAACATGTAAGGCAGTAAGACTTCATGGTAGAATTCAGAAGTCCTCCCTCTCGACAGACACACTACCAGCAAGAGACCAGAGGTCAATTATGGAGGTCCTGGCTGTTGGGCAAAGGACAATTTTGTGAAGATTGTTGTCTAAGCAACTTGCAAGCTCAGTGAGAGGCAGGAACCTGCCTTGATTGCTTTAACAGTTGTTAAGATGATGGGATGAGGACTTAAATTCCAAAGATGGAAGCAGTAAGAACCTCCCAAAAGCCAAAGAAAAATCAAAATCCAGAGGTCATGTGATGATAATGCAAATAAAATCACCTAGGAATTCCAGGGTGAAAATTTCATTTGTTTAGCAGTATTTAGCCAGGTTTTGCTCAGACTCATATCCCTATTGCTGTCGAATCTTTCCCTATATGGAAGGTCCTATCCATATTTCATGCATATATGGTTATAATCTTAATTTATACTTAAAGTTCTACCTTTCCCAAATTCAAAGGATTGTGGTAAGAAAATTGAATGTTCAGTCATGTCCTCTGTTTCCTGTAAGTTTTAATCACTTTTCAGCACAATCCCTCAAGCCTAGTTCCTGGATATCTGGAAATCTGCTGTTGATAAGCTACCCCACTGAAAAGCTTTGCCTGTCTACTAACTGACTGTCAACCTGCACCCAGAAAAGAGATGTGTATTAAACAGATAAGACTAATGACTTCAGGAACTCTATCCTCAGAAACAAGTTCATCAAAAGATACATACAGCACAATAATCAACTAGCCAGGGGCACATCAGAGCAGCCTGATGGATTTTTTAAATTGCAATCATTATTTTCCTCGTCTTCTTCCAATCTGAGGAGTAATGCTAGAGGAGTAAAAATTGAGTCATTTAAGATTTTAAAAATAATCTTAAGCCTAAAATTATGTCTTAATATTAAAATATCAGAATAACTGAGTACAAAGCATGACCACTATGTGCTGAAGGTAAGGATATCTAATAAACTTCTCCATATACAAGACCTCTTTGAGAGAGATTTCACAATTCTGGCACAAATGTGGTTTATGGTTCAAGCTTTACTTTTTTACTAAAAAGTCAAAGCATGCCTGACACTGTCACAGCTCAAATTATCAAAGCAGAAACAGTAAAGGCAAGGAGTCAACTATCGAATATAAACTATTCAGGAAAACACAATTCATTCAGAAGTTTCCAAGTCTGTATCACTTTAAATGTTTATGTACCAAGAAAAGGCTCATGCGCACACACACATACAGATGCTTAACTGATTATTTTAATCTTTCTCTAGAAATAAACAAAGTATAGACACAGTTCTCACTAGAAATTCTCAGAATGATTCTCTAAAACTTCAGAAACACTCCATTTTAGGTCCCATGCAAAAGTTACCACCTCCTTTTTGTTCTGTTTTTTCTTTTACTTTTTTTTAAAAATCATTCATCATCTTTTCTCCACACATCTTAAAAGGGTCTTAAATTATGTGAAAGCTCTCTTTGCTATCACCCTGTAAATGTTAATTTAGGTTTATCTGTAAAGATAGTCTGCCTTCAAAGGAAGCTGCAGTATATATAAACACAAATAAAGTGGTGCTGGAGCATTATTTACAAGAACCAAAACATGGAAGCAACCTAAGTGTCCATCAATAGACAGTTGAATAAAGAAGAGGTAGTACATGGACTAGTACTCAGCCATTAAAAAAAAAAAAAAAAAGAATGATATCTGCAACAACACAGATGGACCTAGAACAGTCCCTTTTTGGCACCAGGGGCCAGTGCTCCTATGAGAATCTAATGCCTGATGATCTGAGGTGGAACTGAGGTGGTGATGCTAGTGTTGGGGAGCCGGGTAGGTACTAGACTTTTTAGGGGGACCACTTTATAATTTATATGTGTCTAACCACTATGCTGTACACCTGAAACTAGTAAAATATTGAATGTCAACTTTAATTGGAAAAGTAAAATCTTTTTAACTTATAAATTCTTAAAAAAAAAAAAAAAGAAAGAAAGATAAATTTCATGTACTAACTAAAAAAAAATTAGAATAAAGTGCTGCTGATTTTCCAGATTCCTTGAAACAAATCACTACTAAAATGAAAGTGTACTCAGGAAGGGAAAAGAAAGAGAACATCTCTAAAAGATGCTTAGAACAACACTCTTTAAGCACCAACTATTGAATTGCTTTACTTTGCTGTATTTCATGATTTCTCTGGTTATTTACACACCATCAAAAGCTCTTGTCAAGTACCTCTGTCTAAAATGTGGACTCTGAGGTTTGAAAGGGTTTTATTAATTGATCTCAACGGTGCATAATGAGCGTTAAAAGGCCTACCTGCGTGTCCCCGGAGGTGCTGGCTCGAGGCGGACATCAGCTTACAGCACACCATTAACACGTAGGCCAGGAAGAGCCAGTGCATCAGCAACACGGACCTAGCATAGACTCTCATCCTAGAGAGAAAGCAGAGAGCAGGCCACAAGTCAGAGAGGCAAGGCTTCTTGGCAAACATGATCCAGGGAAGGTGGGAGATGCCCTGTGCTAGCTCTCTTCTCCCGCAAGGAAAATGAGGGCCAATCAAACCTTATCTGCACTGTGCATTACCTCCATTTTCAAAAAACACCTTTCATAATTAAGTGTTTTCCAAGTCTGCAGCATGCCGCAGTGGGAAGTCTATTTATGAATTCCCAGGCTACAGCATCTGTTGTCCTGATAGAACATTGAGGTTATATACTATTTTATATAATGATATCTAAAAGCTATATACTGAGAGCTGGATTCAAATAAAATATACATATCTGTGCATCTGAAAGAAACCACAAAAGTTTTCACACCCAGCTCAAGAGCTTTTCTCCGGTTTCTATGACTATATATTAGGGCCTAAAAGAGTGGCCTCATAGCTCAGAATTTGGTGGGAATTTGGATGGTCAAGTATGGGTGAATATAAAATAAATAACTTCATATGAACATCAACAGATAAATAAAGAAAGAAAATTAAGCATATATATGTGTATATATACCCTTCTATGAATATTATCTAGCCATAAAAAAGAAGAAAGTCCTGCTGCCGTTTGCAAAAATTTGTATGGACCTTGAAGGCATTATGCTAAGTGAAATAAGTCAGATAGGGAAACACAAATACTCTGATATTACTTATATATGGAATCTAAAAAAGACAAACTCACAGAGTGGTGGTTGCCAGGGGTTGTGTGTAGAGGAAACAGAGAAATATGGGGATTAAAATTCCAGTTATAAAATGAACAAATTTGGGGATCTAATATACAGCATGATATTATAGCTGATGATACTGTACCTCATACTTGAATGTTGCTGAGAGTAGGTCTTCAGGGTTCTTACCACAAAAAAGAAATGGTAACTATGTAATGGGATAAAGGTGGTGCCAAAGCCACAGTGATTATCATTTTGCAATTTATAGATATTGAATCAACACTTTGTATATCTTAGACATACACAATGTTATGAGACGTTATACACAATAAAGCTGTGAAAATAAATGAATAAACTTAACTTCTCAAGGATGGACAGTATCAAAAGAGTTGCTCAAAGACAATTCAGTTCTCAAATGTGGTTTTGTGGTCTATTCTAAAACAAACCCAAAAAAAAAGTAAATAAAAAGATGTATTCCCCTCCACTCATTAGCTGCCCTTTTTGATATTACAGGGAAATTAGATAAAACTTGATTAACTTTTTGGTTTGTTCTTTTCTTAAAATTAACCTTTTCAAGCAAAAATCAGGGCAGCTTGGCATTTGAAAACTCCAGTGACATTAGGTTCTACCTGGCACATGTCTCACAGTGTCTGTGATCCACTCTGGTGGATGATAGAGACCTCTTTTCTATATATACAAGACATATCAATTCATGAGCAGATGATAAAGACATGAGTTTAGATACATATTCAACTAACACTGGAGGCAAAGCTCCTGAGAAGTCCTGGAAGGAAGGGTCTAGCACCCATGGCCGCCAGCCCAGCGGATCTTCCACCAGAACCCTGACCCCCTGCTGGAGGGAAAGCAGAGACTCAGGGACCTGGTATCCATGTCCTACTCCTCCAAGAGCCAACTCTGCCGCCAGAGGGTCTCTTCCCTTCTTTCTCTTCCCTTTCCCTCCCCTTCCCTCCCCCTCTCACAATTTAGTTCAACTATATCTTGTTGAAAGGGTGTCATATTGCTCATTGATTTGAGACTCAGTCTACCTTTGAAGCAGCCAGACCACAACAAGAGTCTAAGGTCATCTTTGAAGAACTCTGTTAAAAGGGACACAAAGCATTGGCTTCTTTGTGCACTTCACCTGGGAAATCCAGAGCATTCTAAACAGACATGGAACCATGCGGTCTCTGCTTTGAAGGGCCTACACCCACTTTGGCTTCTCAAAGCACGTCTCCCATCTCCTCCACCTCGGCATGCACACGGGAGACAAAAACCCTAAAAGCAGTTCAAAAGGTGTCAAAGAAAATATACGGGCCTATGTGAGCTTGAGGTGATGTTATTTAATTACCTTGTCCATTTAGGGAATTGATTATTAATTTATTATTGAGTAGGAAAAGCATGAAGATTCAAGATTCCACATTTGCTGAATTTTTAAATAAGGTGCTCTGTGCCACCTGCAGTATTCTAAAATTCCAGTTGTTAAACCCAGTATCAGTCATTGATCTAATTGTTACAAAGGCTTATCTCTCTTTTCCAAGGGTCAAAAATTCAAATACCTCCAAGTAAGCGAGCAGGCTGGTTGGGTAGAAGTTCTGATGAACAGCAGGGACTGTGGAAACCTATCCAGTGCACTGCTCCTATAGCAGCCTATTACCGCACAGATGTGAGCACAGGAATGCCAACTATAATTTTCCAAGAGAAACTGGATTCTGATACGCAGTCTGCACATTTTATACCTTGGCAACTAATCTCATTTGTCTTGTTTTTAAAACACAGAACAAACCAAACAAAACACATTTGCAGACTGGATCAGGCACCCTGGCTTCCTGTAGGAATTAGTGGCTCAAAAAGGAAAAATTTTCAAGGAATCAGATAAAGAGAATAGTCTCCTGTTGCTATATAATGAATTAACTGCCAAACTTAGCAGTTTACAACAACATGAATATATTATCTCAGTTTTCATAAGTCAGAAGTCTGGCACATTCTAGCTGGGTCCTCCACTTGGGGACTTACAGGGCTGAAATTAAGGTGCCATTTGGGTATGCCCTTCTCTGGAGGCACAACTGGAGAAAGACTGCTTCTAAGCATCTCCCTGCTAATGTCGAAATCCGTTTCCTTGGCCCTGTTTGACTGAGGTCTCTCTTCTGGCGATCGGCCAGGAACTACTCTCAGCTCTTAAGAGGCTACATTCAGATCTGGCTGCATGCCCCCCCATCACTGGGCCCTTCCATCTCAATCTCCTTCTCCAGAAAAGGCCCAGTACCTCACCAGAGCTCATCTGATTAGGTCAGTCCTATCCAGGATAACCTCTTTTTTGATTACTCAACATCAATTTATTTGGGACCTTAATTATATCTACAAAATCCCTTTATATTCCCTATATAACCATAACCTAATCACAGGAGTGACCCCCATCATTCACAAACCTGCCCCTACTCAAGGGAAAGAGATAACACAGGACACATACACCAGAGGGTACAAATTTTGCAGACCATCTTAGAATTCTGTCTATCAAAAATGGGTAAACAGTCCATTCACAAAAATTTATACATATATTTGGTTTACAAAGAATCAACTGGGTATTCAATCCTTATATCTGGCTTAAGTATTTATACACACAGGTTAACGCCAAGATTTACATCACTGAAAATGTACTGAGGCAAGTGATACCCAAAGGCACAGAGCTCTCCCTTGCTCTCCTTTCCTTCAGTTGGCACTCCCCAGAGAGCCCTTCAGACCAGTATCTCCTTGCCAAGCCCACGTAGCCAACATCCACACTCTGAGTCATAAGCAACGTTCCTGAGATCCTCAAGGTAAGTTGTTCTTTCTCCTTATTAAAATCACCTGACTCAACCTGGTTCTAAAACTCACCTTCTTGTCCTTCATCCAATCTCCAGATGCCCAGGTCTCCCACTGGTTTCTTAACTCTTCTATCATCCACTGAGTGTCATTAAACACTTTTTCCTACTTAGTGGGTTGGCTCCCCTGCCTCTAACCACAACGGCCCAACCAATTTAGAATTTCCAAGAATCTCCAAATTCAGATTAGGTCTTTCAGGTTCCTGAATCACCTAAACTCATCTCGATGGATACTCACCTAATGTGGAGAGTATATTTGACATGACCTGAATCCCAAAGGTTGGGTTCTCTGGGAAGCCACCCCTAAGATAAAAATTGGTGAGCAGGAGGTTAATTAAGGGGTGCTCTTGGGGTCATCACCTGTGAGAGGGAAGGGGAGGGGAGAGAAGGAGAAGTGAAGGAAGGGGCGAAGAGGGGAGGAAAGAAGACAGGCTAGAAGGAGGAAAGGCCTCAGATAAACCATATGGAGAGCTACAGAATTGAGATGCCTCTTCTCAGTGGTCTCAAGGGTATTTCTCCTCACCCTCTCCATCTTGGGCAGGATCTACAAAGTTGGCTATTTCTCCTCCATGGTGCCAGTTCCTACCAGAAGGGCCCACTATGGTTCCAGCTGCCTCTGAATGACCTTCCCCTAGGCACTGGTAAACAGTACTTCTTCCTTCATCCCACCCACCCCAGGATGGGGGCAACTTCCCACTATTGCCAATTTCTGGGCTGCCTCATATCTTCTGCTTTACTTCTGACTCTTCCATCACATGTGTAACCAGTTCCCTGAATTCAAGTTTCTCTATTCCACATTGTCGGAATGGTTCTGTTTTCTTGACTAGATCCCAATAACAAACTCCAAATCCAAAGTCTCAAGGGCAGCCATTCCAAATCCCAGGTGGTAATCCTTGACCTGTCTTCTTCTCACATGGACAATTCTATGTACCAGGTTCCTGGGTGAATAGTAACAAGGTCCCAGGGCCTAGAACAAGTAATTACTCAACAATAGCTATGATTCCCTGTAGAAATGCGTGGGGATGAGGGGCAGCTCTTCAGTAATAACTCCTTATTTCATTCGATAGTTCAGACCCCAATAAAAGGACTTTTGACCTACCACATCTACTAGACTTCAAATTCAATTTCCTCCACATTGCACATTTTTGTCCAAATGTAAAGCGAAGCTGGTTTATCTTTAAAAGCTCATCTTTCACCCTACTGAATAGCCAAAACACTGCTTTACAAACTGAAATAATTTCAAAGATAAGAGCTAAAATTTTAAAAACTATGATTCCCCAAATTCCCAAAAATTCGATGTAAAAAAAAAAAAAAGGCTTTTATAAAGAATCATCAGCTCTAGAATACTGTTTTGCTAAATTTTTAATATTTTGTACAGATATCATCTCTAGGTATGTGTTAAAATTATTTTACCTTGGAGACTTCATAAGATTTGGTTCCAGTCAAACACAATTATTCCAAAACGTATTTCAGAATGACTCCAAATTTCCATTTGTAGCTAGGACCAATCATTTCTGCAGTTCTGAAAAATTATCTTAGCTTGGAAGACCTATTTAAAAAAACAAAAAAGACAGCAATTAGCATTTTAATGTTGAAATGATACAAATTTCCAGTAGTGAAATAAAGTTTTATACAATGACACCTGCAGTTTCAGGCAAGCGGTAGACAGTCAAACACATCCCCATTTGTAGTGTCCTAATATACATGGGGATGATGGGAGGAAGATAGAGAATTCTGCACTCATTAACTAGCCACATATTAGTTAACAGAATACAATTTTAAAAGAGGAGTTCGCTCAACAGCAAAGGCGTTCAAAATTTTCCAGACCATTCATGATGCAAAATTTCACTCTCCCACTTTCTTATCCAAGGAATGAAAATGGACATTCGGGATGATCCATCCCAAGAGTTCTACAACTGACCCAGGCTCAGAGAGCAGTGAAAAAAGCCAGCACGGAGATCTAAATTCCTAGCTTTGTGTGATACAAACCCGAAGATGATGCTAAACAATCTGCAAGGATGCTTTTTGAAAACAAAAGATGACAAAAGAGGACAAAAGAGGACAAAAGTCTTTCCAACATAAAACACCATACCAAAATACAAAGAATCTTGTTAATACCGTAATTGACACTGTCCTTTGAATACATAGACCTAAAAGGACTTTTCCACTTAGTGAAAATATTTTTACAAAAAGGACCCGGATGATTCCAAACCAAAGACATTTCAAGAAGAAAATAATGAAAGATGAAATCACACCATTTTAACATTGCTAGGTTAAATACATCCCTCCAAGTGGAGAAGAGCAGAGAGAAATAATATAGTGTGTCAACAGATATTCAAGCAAATACAATATAAAAATTGAACTTTGTAATAGTGTAATTTGAACCCATTACTAATCCATCACTAAGCACAACTGATTTTTTTCTCCTTTAGATGCCCCTGAAAATAATTACACAGACTTAAAGACCCGCCCCTTTGGGGCTTCAGGAGAGAGTGAGCCTTGAGTAATTAGCTCAACAAGAGGAAAGAGGCTTTGAGTAACTGTATAAGGTATTCAAACAAAAAACTGGAAAATGTTCGCCTCCCAGATCTTCCAACTTTATTATATTTGCCTGATGTCCACCCAAAGGCACAATGTGACTTTCTGTTATTCTAAAGAAATACAGAGTATAATTTATCAGAACCTATCATAATGAACACCCCATATAGTGGAAACCAAAATGACCTTTCCTGGCTAATATTTATCTTGTTTTCTTCACATAAAGAGAACCACTGGGGATTTTTTTTTTCAATTCATTTTAAAAAATGGTTCTATCAATGAAAAGAAATGTAATCTAATAGTTTGTAGGCCAGATGAGAAGCCAGGAGTTTTAATTTTAGGCTGAGCAGTAGTAACTCATTCAGTCATATTTTTCCAGAGTAGACCCTAGGCACTCACATGAAGAGACTAACTCTTTCTGTACAGTCAAGGCCACCAAAAATTGTGTGCATGGCACCAAAAACATTTCCTGCCAGTCATTCATTTCTCTCCATTGTTTCCCAACAATAGCACAGTCCTTCCTATCAGTCTGCTTCAAAAGTCATTCACTTTTAAAGAGTATCAGTGTTTTCAATGACGAAAGACGTTACCTATAACTAGACTAAAAAAAAAAAAAGTAATGTGTCTACTAATTCTCAAAATGAACTAAAAACACTCAGCATTTGGAGGATGGGCTACAGTTTTCATCTTTCACCTTACATGTTGGTATTATGTGAAGAAAGTCACTCTTTTACAACAAAAGAGCAAAATGCCTATTCGTGTTTCCTGGCACCAAGAAACATTGAGGTTCCCCAGCAGAGGGGACCATTCTTCAATGTTTATTTCTGTTGCACACAAGAAAAAATGCTGCCTACACTTGATTTATTATCTAGGAACTATCAAGGCTTCACCTTTTTTTCTCTTGATCTATTTGCCTTCAGTAATAGTGGGTTGACTTTCCTAAGATTCCTCTTTTGGAATATAGTTATTTACTTGTTATAGATAAGCACTCTCAGTATACCTCTTACATTTGTTTGCTACATTCGCCTCACTCCACACATGTCAATCTGTATAGCATCAAGTTCTCATTTTTTCATTCTAAAATCCTTCATGATGAACTATCATAATTCCTTTTAAAATCAGAAGACACAATGACCTTAAATTTGAATCTACTCATGAGTATATTCAGACTAAATCACATTTGAGGGACAGTTTGCAACATAATTGCTCTGTATTCTTAAAAAACTGTCAAGGTCCTAAAAGATTACATATATAAAAATCATAACAAACTATGAAATTGTCCCAAATAAAAGAGAGACACATGGCTACTAAATGTAACTGTGATCCCACACTGGATCTAGGGCTAGAAAAAACACACACATACATTCTCAGGATGAACTGCCCACAGACACATACACACACATATGCACATATATATACATATATACATATAGCTATAAAGGACATTATTAAGATAATCAACAATCTCTAAATATAACCTGCAGATTAGTGTTGTGTCAACATTAAATTTTCTGATTTTGATCATTATACTGTAATTAAAAAAGAATTTCCTTGTTATCCTTGTTATTAAAAAATACAGCCTGAAATATTTAAGAATAAAGGGGCAAATCTCTAACCTATTTCAAATGATTCTGAGGGGGGCAAAAAAAGAAAGGAGAAGAGAATAAAGGAAGGAAAGAAGAGAAAATGAATGAATAAATGAAAGAGAAAACAAATAAGCACAATGTAAACAATTGGTAAATCTGGGTAAAGGGTATATGGGAGTTATTTGTACTATTCTTTCAACTTTTCGTTAGGTTGAAAATCATATCAAAATAAGACATATGTACTTAAAAGGCCTTAAGTTTATAAATACTCTAACGTGATTTAGAATTTATTACCAATCCTAAACAATGAAGAGAATTGGTAGTTGGAATGTTCTGGTTAATTCAACTCTCTGAGCATTCACCCAAGCACCCAGGAAAGCTTATTTGTTTTTATTTAAAAAGCACTCACATAATGCCTACCTATGGGCCAAGCATTGTGTTAAGCATTTTAAAATATTAACTCACTTAAAAGTACGATTTGTTTATAACCTGATGAGATATAAATATACAGATAAGGAAAATAAGGCGTAGAGAGGACAAGTGACTTGCCTAAAGTCATTCAGCTAGCAAGTGGCTAAGCCATCTGGTACCTAGGTTCCTATCGTTTCAATTCTTGTAAAAATTATTTCCAGGAAGTCTTAGTAGCTTTTCATGCTTGAGTAATAGATTGAAAATAAATCTATCTTTCTTTGGGAATTCAAGACATTGATCATCAACCTATAGATGAAAAGTCCTGTGGACAAACATATATAGGCAATTCAACTAAATTTGCTAGCAGATTATGGCTTGGAGCCTAAGATTATTTTTATATTAACCCCTAAATAAATTTTGCCTCGTCTTTGAAAAGCTGGTGAAAAACAGTGATTTTGATTTGCTGCAGATTTATTAAAAGCTTGTTATTTTCCAAATTAAGACCGAACATACAAGAATTCTAAAGACCTTGAGTACTTAAGCTGCCATTTTTCAAACAGATGGAAAACAACTGCACTTCAGGTCAAAATCCCTCCAAAACATTTCAGCGAAAATACACCAGCGCCAGAGCATAACACAGAAAAGCTCAATTACTTCAGTTGATTTCTATGAAGGAATTCAGCATTGAAACAAACAAATTTAAAAAAATTTTGTCTGTGCATTTACTCAGACTCATTTCCTGACAAACTCCAATTCAGAAGCATTTTTGCAACAAAACAGCAAGGCAGACTCTCTCATGCTACTCAAAAATATTGTCCTTTTCTGCCTGCCCACTGGCCAGGGAGGTTTCCAAGCTCCAGCCTGCACGCCTCCATAGTGGGCACATGTGAATAACTACATAGGTATTTCCAGACTCACCACCACTCCACCTAACCTCCCAGAGTGAGACTTCCTGGGATGGCCCTGTGACTCCGGTTCTCAGCCTCCGGTGGAGAACCGGAGTCACGAACCGGAGTCACAGGGCCATCCCATATGAATAAATCTAAATCTAACAGCTAATGATGCAACAGGTGACACCCATAAGAGTTTAAGCATTGTGGTAAATTATTTCTTCATAATTATTTCTTCTTAATCAAGACAAAGATAATGAAGTGAGAAATGTTTCATAAATTAGCAACCTACATTTGGGGAGTAAAAAATAGCTGTATGAGTGGAAAAGAGGTGAAAGAAGGGTCTCGCTAAGTGACATCTTGTCCAATTACCAATTGAGATTTCAAAATGAAAGTTACCTACATAAAATAATTCATTGTTTCTTCAGACAGAAATGAGGAAAGATATTTCCATTTCAGTTGCTTAAATAATACAACCCCATTGAGATATCTCCTGGAAATTTTCAAACAGCTTTTACAAAAAAGTATGCAAAACCAAATATAACCTATTTTTTGACAAATTTATTCTGAAATAAGAACAATGCTAATGAGCTTTTTATATTTGAGAGTGTACTGATGAAAGCAAATGTATTTAGCAGATTATCCACGCTCACATGAGTGTATTTCAAGCACTGCTACTTGCTGATACCTTCACTGAGCTATCACATAATTATCACATAAAGCATGGAATTACTTGTAATTTAGAGCACGGTCGCCATCATATGTTAAAGCAGGCAGATTTTTCTGCCAAAATGTGCTAATATACATGTTATAAATGGTTTTTTTAATTGCTTGCTTAAAATGTCTAGGAAGAATTTACAACTTAACCATTTTACAACATGCTGAAGTATTGTAAATGAGCCATTAAAGACAATAACTGTGTTTATTAAATATTAAAGAATTTTATAAATGACATTTCAAGTGTTACCAATATCACCTCATCTAAATTAGGTAATAAAGAGTTCTTTAAAAAGGCTCTTCTAGTCAGGGATGATTTAAATAATTTAAATAGACATGCTGTGTTTTTATAAGTTCACACTCTGTCATTTTAAGAACTGAGAAATTCCTTAAAACCGCACTTATTTAAGTGCAGAGACACATTCCTTTCTCATGGAAGTATGGGCAAACAGTGCACTTTGTTATTATTGAAAACCTCTAGCTTTCCACTGATCATGAGAAGTACAAAAGCAATCATTGTTAAGTGATAATGGTTCATTGAGAACCTAAATACATAAACTGAGAAAATAAAGTTACATTAAATAAAATCCATCAAGTTACATTAAATAAAATCTACTCACCATATTCAGGGACACCCAGCATGATCCCACAGCTTGTTGTCCAAGTAAAACTGCCCAGGTCTGGGGCTGAACAACTGGTAAGGGCAGTTTAGCCATAAATCTCTGAAGGCCCAATTATCCTTACTGTAGAGGGTTTATTTCTTTTAATTAGACCAGTTTTTAATTGGAAATTTTCCTCTCATTTCTCATTATATAAATAATCAAAACACAGTGTCCAAAGATTTTATTTAACATAATAACAAGCTTTTGGAAGCCACTTACAAGTTCCCAAGCACTTAAAATTTTATCTAAAAAGTTTTTATGTGATGACCTAACTTCTACATAAAGAATATTCATAAAAATAAAGTAAGTTGTGCAAAAATATCTACTACTATTACTCTACTACTTTAATTACTATGATGGGGGTGGTGAGGTCCGTTCACTTAAACCATAATGCAGACAAATCTCTAGAGAAAACAATATCTTATTTTGCTCCTACCATAATTTCTAACATGATGCCCTGCACATCTTGAGTGTTAAATATGTTTTGTTAAATAAATTAATAAACGTAAATTAATAAATGTAAATTTCACAAATAAATGGTCATTTAACTACTATGCTCCCAAAATTTCTCACCTGTAAACTAACATAGTTCAACTAGATGACCGTCAAAGTGTAGTTCAACTGTAACTCACAGAGCATGTTAGGAGAAATAGAGATTCAGCTATTGAAGACAGAGCTCATGAACATATATATACAATAAATTCAGTTGTGGCAGGATTATATAGCAAGACAATGCCTCTGGCAGACAATATTGGCCATTTTAATCCATGCGTGGGATAGATGCTTCTTAAAAGATTAATTTTGACCTTTATTAAATTTTCAACCTTAAAATCATCTTTTGTTTGACAACAGTGCCCTCCTGTGGTCAAAAAAGGAAGTATCTTGACAGTACTAACATGTTAACTGATTTACAATGCTTTTATTTTATAAGTACGTTTTAATTTTTTAATAAATCCATATTTATAAACAATACAAACTATCTTAAAATAAACATAAGGTACTATATAATTTTAAAACAATATTATACTAAATGGCATTAAAAGAGTAAATCAAAATATACTAATTAGCTTCTAAATGAAATAATTATTTATATGGACTACTACATATAATAAACACAAGAGTATAATGAGATTCAGTATTTGTTAGTTCTCCCTGTTACTTTTATAACAGAATTCAATGCTACAATCTATCAAAGCTCCTCAGTCTTTTTAAAGATGCTCAAAACACTCAGCATACCGGGCGCTGGCTTTATACCAGGACATGCTAGGGGAAATCGATAACCAATTTCTGTCTATCCAGAAGTGGCAATCTAATTGTGAAAGACAAACATACATGGAGCAACAAAGAAAGTATGTCCGTAATATCTGGCATTGTCTTTCAGGATAATAAAGGTGTGAACAATGTCAAGAGTAGATTGGCAAGGACTGCTATAACCCAAGAAAACTTCCTGAAAGAGGCATTAACTCAAAAGAATAAAGAAGTAAAGGAGTGTTTGGGGAAAGAAATAAAGAGGTTTCTGGGCATTTTTTATCTTTGTTTTTGTTCGTTTGTTGTTGGAGGGGGCGGAGAGATCTGTATATGTGTGGGTTTGTTTTGTTTTTTTCTGATTCAATTTGGTGGAGGAGGTGGAAGCGCCAGTAAAGGAAACCACGGAACTTACAGTGAAACGGGAAGGGAGAGGATGCAGGTAAGGGTTGACCACAGTGTGGAAGTCATACATACTAAAGGGCTGAGCACAACTTCCATGTTCTGTCTCCATGTTCAATGGGTCACCACTGCATGATTCCTTCAACAAGTATTTTTTGATCATCCCTTCTGCACCAGGCTATGTGGGGTGTTGGGCATAGAAGATGAAAAATAACCCAGGTGTCCTGGGGCTTACATTCTAGCATGGGGAGACAGATCAACAGGTAAACAAGCATGAATATGATAACTATGGATTGAGGTAGGTGTTACAGAGAAAGCAACAGTAAATACAGCAGTCTCCCCCCGGCCTTAATTGCGGGGGATATGTACCAACACCCCCAGTGGATACCTTAAACAATGGATAGTACCCAACACTGTATATGTTATTTTTTCCTACACATACGTACCTTTTCACTTAAAGAAAGCACATTATGACTCCTCTTTGGCATATCTGAATTGCCAGCATCACTACTTTTGCACTTTGGGGCCATTATTAAGTAAAATAAGGGTCACTTGAACACAAGCACTGTGATACCAGGGCAGCCAATATGAAATCTGAGATGGCTACTAAGTGCCTAGTGGGTTGCGGGGAGTGGGTACGCTGAACAAAGAGATGATTTCAACTAACTTCTCAGGTGGAGCAGAGTGGGACTGCATGAAATTTCATTACACTACTCAGAACAACACGCAATTTAAATTTTATGACTTATTTCTAGAATTTTCCATTTAATATTTTCAGACCATGGTTGACCATAGGTAACTAACTGAAACTGTGAAAAGCAAAATCACAGATAAGGGGGCACCTCCACATAGTAAATTCCAAGTACCTTTGGAAACTAGGGCCAGAGAGGGCAAAATCAATTAATTCCATTATCGTCCATCTCTTTCTTCCAGTCTTCTATAGCCTTCCCGCCACAAGGCCTTTGCACGTGCCATTCCTATTGTTCAGACACATTCTTCTGTCCTCCACCTAAACAATTCCTAATCTTCATATTTCAAGACAAATATCAGTTCCTTGGGGAAGCTCTCATAATTATTAAGTAAAATCTCTGAATTTCAGTCTTTTCTTGATTTTTCAGAAATGCATTATTACACCAGCATGGGTCTTCCCCATAAGACTTGAAGCTTTATGAGGGCAAAGATCTGGTGTCTTCTTTCAGTATTACATCTCAGCTCTAGCCTTATTAAAGGATCTGGCACAGAGCCAAGCATGTACCAACTATTCAACAAATATTTGCTGAGTCAATGAATCTGAAAAACAAAACTTAAACAGGATGACCCATCTTCATTCCCTAATAAATGTGTTTTTTCTATCGGTTTCCACCTTATAGCAAAATGTTTAAGTGTTGTTCAAAAAACAAAACTGCACCAAGTAAACCGGAAAATCTGACTGGTTTTACTGAGCAACTTGTGAATGGGGAGCATCCCATCTAGCAAGCAGAGAGGAGCTCCAAAGGGCTACAAAAAAGGGAAAGGTTTTTAAAAGAAAGACAAAGAAGTCATAAATAAGATTCTTTAAGGCTTAGGCAACCTACCTATAGGGGACAACAGAGGTCTATGTGACAGATTACATCACCTTTTCTTGGGATGAAAAGGATTATCTCATTTATGCTGACCAGAAAATCCCACACTGACAGGTTAAAACTATATTCCTGAGAACCGTTGTGATGGCAGTTAGATTAGGTATTCAAAGTCTTGGTTTGCTTAGCACAAATGACTTCATTTGGAGTTTGTTTCTTTTTAACACCAAAGACACTTCTTCGGTGTGTATTCAACTCATAATTACTACTTTCACCATAAACTTCCCAGCCCCCACCAAACTTCCTAAGAGGGTTCAGGGCTGCATGGTTTGCTATGCAGTTCAGCCACCTATGCCTAATTCAAGCCAAGCCAAGTGAAGTTTCCTCTTCCTAGAACATAGACCTGACACTGAGAGACAGCTAGTTATTCTAGAATAAGCTGTTAAAGGAGGAAATATAAATTTGGGAGGTGTGGGGAGGCCATCTTTCTCTCATTAAGTGCAAGGCAGGAATAAAGTCCAATCTTCACTGAGATGAGATTGACACAGATGTGCAAAGAGCAGCAATGAAACCAAAAGAAAAAAGGTAAAATCCAGGTCCCGAAAGTTCTTGGACCACCTTCATCCCTTCCCTTAGATTCCACAACTTTTTTAAAATAATAATTTTCACCTTTGCTTGGCCCAGCTGGAGTGATTTTTTAAATTGAATCCAAATAGAACTGTCTCATTTCATAGACAGGGAAACTGAGATCCCAGAAATTATCTTCCTGAGGTTACAAAGCTAACTGGTAGGAGGAGAGCTGGGCTTCATATCTGAGCCTTCTGACATAAGAGCCACCCCGTCTAAACTGCCTAATTGATAGCTACTGGCCACATGTAGCCATGTAAGTTTAAACAAAACAAAGTAAAAATTGTTTGTATTCTTTTAATTTTTGTTTTTAATAAGTTTGTATTCAATAGTATATTAATTTTATGTGTACAGCATAGTGGTTAGATGTTATAAAATTTACTAAGTGATTCCCAGATAAATCTAGTAGCCATCTGATACCATACATAGTTATTACAATATTATTGACTATATCCCCTAGGCTTTACTTAATAATCACATCCCAGTGATTATTTTGCAACTGCCAATTTGTACTTCTTAATCCCTTCATCTTTACACCCAGTCCCCCAGACCCCCACCCATTTGGCAACCATTAGTTTGTTCTCTGTATCTATGAGTGTTTGTTTTGTTTGTTCATTTATTTTGTTCTTTAATTTCCACATAATAGTGAGATAATATGGTATTTGTCTTTCTCTATTTGACTTATTTCACTTAGCATAATACCATTTATGTCCATCCATGTTGTTGCGAATGATAAGATTTCATTCTTTTTTGTGACCAAATAATATTTCATTATGTACCACATCTTCTTTATTCAATCATCTATTGATAGAGACACTTAGGTTGCTTCTATGTCTTGGCTATTGTAAATAATGCTGCAATGAACATAGGAAGGCATACATTTTTTTCGAATTAGTATCTGAGTTACTGAATGAATTAAAATTTAAAGTTAAGTTCATCAGTGGCACTAACCACATTTCAAGTGCTCAATAGATCCATGTAGTGAACAATATTGTATTTAATGGCACAGCTATGGAAACTCCACCACACATACAGTTCTACTGGACCACACTGGGTTCCTGAGTGATCAGTCCGCTCCATTTGTGAAATCTGAAATGAACTGCAAAAGCTCACTTCAGCCAGTGTACTAAATATAGTGGAAAACACTGCAACACAAGTAGAGCTTGCTATTCCAAAGCTTGGGTTCTCATCCCTACTGCTTTACATCTTTCCAATGGGCAAATCACTTACCTTCTCTGGACTACAAGTTCTTCATCTCAAAAATAGATTTTAAAATAGCTACCTGGGTTCCTGTGAAGTTCAAATGAGGCATAATAGAGAGAAAGGCTCTGTAACCTGCACCTGTACTAATATATGAGTTGTTAAAATGGAAAACGGTAACAGCTAACTGTCACCTCCAGAGCCCATATAAATGCCTGGCTCTGCTCTAAGCGTTTTCTATGCATTAACATATTTAACCCTCTCCACACACTTTTGAGGTAGGTGCTATCATTATCCCTATTTACAGAGGAGGAAATTTGGATGCAAGGGAAGTAATATGACTTGCCCAAGTGACAGAGCTTAAACTAAGGTTCCAGCATGTGCCCTCTATCCATTGTGGCCAAATCTGCCTTTCCTATAGCTAAAAGAAGGCATTCACTCTTCCCTCTCTTCTACATCTACCATTGTTTTTTTTTTCAGACAATGCCTGTATCATTCATTATGTGTATGCACACTCTAGTTATAATCTTGTCTTTGGGGCTTTCTCTTCTAATATTTTTACCTTGTGTGCACATATTTTTGTATAAGGGTAAGAGAACCTTACTGGACACAAAAACGCCTGATGTCAAAACAAAAAGCAGGCTTATTCGCTCTCACACATTATGCAAAGTAGTAATCAGCAATCAGATCCTGCTTGAGAAAACCTGACAAACCAAGTTAGTAAAAGCACTTTCCAAAGTATTTTCAATCTAATAAGTAATTTCAGACATCATTGGTTCTCCCAATCAATGGCCATTTCTATAACAGATGAAAGGAACAAAAAAAAAAAAAGGCAGAGACAGGAATCCTGAGAGATAACATCCCAGCATCATCACTCTGAGGGTTAACATTTGCCTAATGTGTAATAACAGCTTCCCTTCAACCAACATTTGCTGAGCATCTCTTATGAGGCAGATGCTGGAGCAGAGGGTCACCCCTACTTGGCAAACAGGAGCTTCAGCACAGGCCTTAAAGAACTCTCAATGCTAAAAACAGAGACTCTGAATGTGGGCTCCTTAGATAGAATTCAGGGGTCTACGAACTGGGATGAGGCAAAAAACTGACATCTTTATTTTCACTAACCTCTACTGAAACTCATCATTCCCTTCAATTATAAATTCTAGCAACAAACCAGAGGGCTATTTTGCAATTCCTGTTACTTGGTCAAAATTAGAAACCACTGGTATTTTCATGTCACATTACAGTTTGTAGCATATACTTCAAATTGTGTCCACCACAACCTCATAATTGTTTAGTTAATGGATCTGCCTATATGGCATGTTGTTTACTGTATTAATGTTCTATATTACAATTCATCTTAATGTTTTGATCACTACATTTAAGTATAGTTGGCTTCCTTTGTAATCCTATAAATTTGTTTTATGTGTATTAAATCATTATTCTGAGACAGGATCCACTGGCTTCACTAAACCTCCAAAGGGATGGGACCCATGGCACAAAAGAGGTTAAAGGATCTACATCCTAGGAGCTAGCAAAACCATATCTTCCATGTGCAACATCACAGCTGCTTTCTCCCTCTTTCCTCCCCCTTCCACCCTATGTAAGCTGAATATTTCACCTATCAATTCTGCTGGTACTGACACAAGAAGTTTGAAAGAAAACTGACATGATGCAATGACTTCTGTGTAAGGCATAAACTAGTCACAAAAGCATTAGAAAACAGTTACAGAATGATTTTTGGAAGGTTAAAAAAATTGCCCTGTATCGAAAGCACCATCATTTCAAGTACTTCTTCAAACCACTATTTGTAATGTATTCCAACTTACAAGTGTAGAAATGGCCTCATTATCCTCACAGAGGTCCTTCAGAAAGTCTATTTTAAAGCAAGCACCTCTGAAAGTTAGCCCACAATCTAAAAACCAGAGCTATAAATACACATGGCCTGGGAAAGCAATAGGAAGATAGATTCCATGATTGTGGAAAGAAAATGGGTGAGCTGTAGGCTAGCGGATTGCTCTGTGAGCAGCTATAAGAAAAGGGAGATGAAATTTCAAAGATCTTTAGGATAGCACATGTCACAAGTCTAAGGGTGAAGAGATCCTTGTCATCCTGATAGAAAGAAAAAATATAAGCAGGCAACCATTAATAAAGAGGTTCATAAAAGGCTTCCCAACTTATATCATAAGTGTCTATGCAGGTTATGACAAAGTTAATGAGGTGAAGTTGTCAATATGAATGGGATCACAGGGCAGGTTCTCTCCAAAGCAAGGCCTGAGACAAAGATGTAAGAGTGCATGAATGAGGTCTCTGACATGAGCCATGGCAGCTGGATTCCAGCAGGGTCTCCCAAGAAGTATAGAGAATGGCTCCCAGAATCTTCCACCAAAGACAGGAATACTCAGGTTCTTCTGGGCTACCTTCGCTTATGCACCACTGCATCGGAGAAGGCTCTGTGAGGAAGGCAGAAAGATGCTTGGTGAACACTATGAATAGAATATGAGGAGCTTGAGCTGGTACCCCATGTAATATCCCTCAGGTCTCCACAGATTCACTGCTGAACTTGCTCAGAACGGTCCTTTGGGGGGATAAAGGATATGACACGAAGTACCAGACTTATCTGCTACCCAGGGCAAATGTGGAATGTAGGATGTTTTTTTCTGGAATAGCTTTTCCTGTGTGGAATTTTAAAATCCATTCACTTACCAAATATTTCTGAGCCCCAGCTATGTGTTATGCACTGTCACAGCAATAAATAGGACAGGTGAGGTGTCTGTCCTCATAAACCTTGTATTCTGACAGCAGCCATCTCAAAAATGCATATTCCATATATTGATAAAGAGATGATAGGAGAGAGAACAATGAGGAAAGGGGAGAGAGCAGAGAGGATAACTTAGCAAGGGTAGTCAGGAATTACTATTTTAAGCCAGAGCCTGAACAAAGAGAAGGAACCAGCCATGGGCCATGTGAAGGAAATGCTTTTAAAAAGAGGGAACACCATAAACAAATAAAAAATAAAAATAATTAATTTTTTTTAAAAAAAGGGGAACCATCATGTCCAAAGATCCTGAGGTACAAAGAAGCCAGCTAGAGCAGTATTAGTGCAGTCTCCCACAGGGTGTGTGGAGGGAGGGGAGCATTTCTTATAAACATGAGTTCTCATCAATCAGGGAATGAGCATACTGTGGAAATTTGTTTTTAGGTGGTGATGGGTTCTCTGCAATACATAAGGTCCTCTCTCCTCAGGCTGATTTCCAGACAAATCAAAGTATTTTCTTTTCTTCTCTCACCATGTTTTCATCCACAGATCACTGAACTTGGAATGTCACAGTGTTAACCATGCTCGAACCAAGTAAAAATCCCAAACTGCCTGTAATCTCAGAGCATTTTGGAAAAAAAAAAAAAGTAAACCGTAAAGTATTTTTACATCTGAGAAAGAGGAGAAAGCAACAAGTGTGAATAGGTACATGTTAAATGAAATAATGTTCTGTGTACACACCAGGCCAGATAAGGAAGCAGAATGAGGATGCAACAGGCCTCAAAAATCAAATGTCCTTCCTCAAAACAGCCAAGCTAGTTCTGCATCCCCATTCTGTCATCACATCCTGGGTGATAATACATCAATTAGTGTAACAGATAATAAGCTAGTTCTGCATCTCCATTCCGTCATCACATCCTGGATGATAATACATCGATTAGTGTATCTGTCCCTGGGCATTAGTGAAGTTCTTGCCAGCTGACTGCCCTTTAATTTCAATTATCTGGGGCCTTTTAGACTTGAGAGACTTGGTATGAAAATAATAAGTATTACTATTAGAGAGTTTTTATTTAGCATTAACTATGTGCCAAATATTATGCTGAAAACTTGTTTATATATGTATATAAACAATTATATATATGTATAATGGTATATATATATATATATATATATATATATATATATATATATATATATATATCATTCGAGGCTTGCAACAGCCTTCTGTGGCATACCTCGTTAGAGAAAACTCAAATACAGCAAGGTTAATAATTCAACCAAGGTCATAAAGCTGATAAATAGGGAAGCTGGGGTCTGAATTACAAAGGGTCCTATTCCAGAGTCCTCTTAACCACAAACTCCAGGACTTTGTTAAATCGGTGTTAACCCCACAGCTGACTTTCTGTGGCAATGGTGTTCTGAAGGTGTTGGAAGCCTGCCTGTAGAGAAGACGTTGCATCTTGTACAGAACTAACTGCCATCTGAAAACCCATTTCCACAGTATATTACACTCATCATGAAAGAGTTCCAATAAAGCAATTTTAGCCGAGAGAGGGAAAAAGGGGAAATGGAGAGAAGGTTTAGAGAAACTGATCTTCCACTAATACCGAAAGTAGCCAAAGAAATTAACGTTCATTGTCAAAACAGAAGGTGGAGGCAAAGATATGCACCAACTGTCATTCTCAATATAATGGCTTTCTCTCTAGCTGGCTCCTTTAAAGTCGTCTGCTTTGGAGAATGCCTCGATCCTCAAATGAAAAATCTTCCAGCTTCTGATACAAGTGTCAGGAAGGCAAAAGGCTGGCATGAGCTGAGCCTAGCAGAAAATGCAGAGAACTACAAAAGGCTATTTTTGTTATGCTCAGGGCAAGGAGAACAACAAGACAAAGGTCTCCAGCTTGGAGAGAGTAGTGTGATGCTAACGGTGACAGCAAGTGGAATTACTCGCCCTCCAGTCTGCATTTGTATTCTGTCAAGAAGGATGAGATGCTTTCCATAAAGGGTGGGGGACTCTGGTTAGAGGGAACTGAGGTTCAAAACAGATGCTGCAATTGTCAGAGTGCTTGCCCTCTATAAATGAGTCCAAGGCTCCTGGCCCTGATGAATTAAACCCCATGCTACTGACAGTGTAAGGTGTGAGGTGGCAAAAACATCATTAGCAAACTGAAAAATCCTGGAGGACAGAGGATGCACCATCAAATAAGAGGGAATGAAAACAGACATTCTACTAATCATAAATCAGTAAGCATCTGCCAATCTCACACACAAAAAAATCTTAGAATGCCATTAGTAACATGGTCAGTGGGGCAGGGGGAGAAGCGGGTGGCAGGGAGCAGCAATGATTACTGGTAATCAGCATAAACTTACTAAGAACAATTCATACCAAACAATGCTCATTCCATTTTTTCGTATTCACTGAAGTTGACGATCCAGAGACTTTTATGGTCATAAAATCTGGAATTCAGCAAGATATTCTCAGTTTTTCATAAAACTCCAAAGCAAAAATATAAAGAAATACAGGCTAGACATAATGAAAATAAGTAGGCTAAATAACCTGCTAAAAGTTCTCCTTGCAAAGTACCAATCAATTATGTCTATGTCAATTTAAAGTGTCTCTAGTGGTATGCCACTGGGCTCTACCTAAAGCCCCGTTCTGTTCATCTCCTTATCAATAATCTAGATGCTGATGTTGCTAGCATTCCACTCAAATTGGTGATGAACTGAAGGTAGGAAGAAAAACAATTCTGAAATATCTGAACAAAATTGAAAAAAATTCCAATAAGGCGACCAATCTATTGAAAGTTAACATGGAATTCTCTGGAGATAAATGCAAAATATTAAGCTTCAGTCTAAAAACATAAGTGGATAGGATTGAAGAAACACTGCTCTCTGGTAGCACACAGAAAAAGATTGCTCATAAATGTCTTACCTGACTTTGAATTTAAATGAGAAATACTATATGGCTAAGAAAAATGTTACTCTGATCTTACATTTTATTCATAAAAGTATATTGTTTAAAACTAGAAGAGATAGTTCAGTTATACTCTGAAATAGTTAGACAAGAATGAAAGATATTACATTACTTGGTTCAATTTAAGAATGACAAGGACAAATCAGGTTTCATTCAGCATCTATGGCCAGGATGTTGGTCCAGCTCTGTCCCATAACATTTCCCATCATAACAAAATGTTCTGTATCTCCAGTGCAGTAGTCACTCCCACGTGTCCACTGAGCTCTTGATATGTGGCTAGTATAGCTGAGGAACTGAATTTTTAGTTTTATTTAATTATAATCAATTTAAATGTATGTAGCTACTCGTGGCTACTGTATTGGGCTGCCCAATTCTAGACAACGTCATTTGCCAAATGGTAGTACTGGAAGGACAGCCAACCGGAAAAAAAGACCTAATGGAACAAAATGGCAAGTGTTTATATCTGAAGTGCTCTCTTATGGGACAGGGATTAGAAATATTCTCTGGAGACCACTGGGCAGAACTAGGATTTAGAGAGAGAAATTACAGTACAATAAAATTCATAGCTGTGTAGAAATAAATGTTTAATAATTATGACAATGTCAGTTCTATATAGCAGGATCCATGGCCATTGTACTCACTGCCCAGCACCTAACACAGTGCCTGGCACTGAATAGGCCTTCAAGAAATAATCAATCAATCCGGAAAGAATCAATCGATAAAAAAATGAAATAAAAAGCTGCCTCAAAAGACAATAATTTCCCCTAGTCTGGAGGAGTTCCACGGAAGCTGGCTGACCACTTTGCCTGAGATATTGTAGAAGATCCAGGTATCTGCCAAAGGCCTGCTGGACTAGATAGCCTTTTAGGGCCTTCCAAATCTGCTAAGAGCCTTTTGTCTACCATCAGATGGGACTGGGTTCAAATCCTGACACTCATTATTTGTGTGATGATCGTAGATAGCTATTGCTGCATAACGTATTACTACATACTTGGTGGCTTCAGGCAGCATATATTTATGATCTCACAGTTTCTGTGGGCCAGGAGACTAGACAGGGCATAGCTGGGTCTCATGAGGTGCAGTGAAGGGGTCAGCCAGGGCTGGCTTCCCACCCAGAGGCTAGACTGGGAAAGAATCTGCTTCCTCACTCACATGGTTGTTGGTGACATTCAGACCTTCATTCTTATGGCTGCAGCACTGAGAGCTTCAGGCTTTTTGCTGGCTCTCAGTAAAGCTTCCTTCAGTTCCTAGAGGTCACTTGTACTTCTCACCACATGAGCTTCCCCAACATGCCCACTTACATCTCCAAGCCATCAAAGAGGCTCTAGAGCAAGTGTGCTAGCAAGCAGAGTTTACATAAGAAAACACAATCATAGATGTGACATCTCATCACCTTTGCTGTATTCTATTATTAGAAGCAGGTCAGGTCCCATCCCCGCTCAAGAGGCTGGGAATTTTACAAAGGTATGAATTCTAGAAAACGGGGATCATGCAGGGCCACCCAAGTATCTGTAAGTGACATTTGGCATACTCCAGCTTCTCCTCTATAAAAATTAGGCCACCAATAGCACAACAGAGTTGTTAGATGCACACTTAATATACAAACTCACTTTAGAATGTTTAGGGTCAAGTTTGTGTCCATGACCACATTCAAACCTCACAATAATAAATCTAGTAGGATAGATTTAGGTTAAAGAGGCTTAAGATTAAACGAGAAGCAAGGCAACCCTTTAAGCCCAAGAAATACTTAAGAATTCTCAATCCATCATCCATTTTACAGATCTTTGTTAGTTATAAGCAGAATTCATTCAACATTCATTTATTCAACAAATTTGAATGCCTGGTCTCCTGCATGAAAACGTTCCTTTGTTCCTTCCTGTGGAGTAGCTCAGTGATTCTCAAACCTTGGGGATAAAAATCATTCTACGGGGTTATACACAAATATATATTACAGAATTTTTTAGTGAGTAATTCTGACTAGATATGACTTTTCTTTTACACACTTAATTCAGTACCAAATCCTGTGTACAATCAGATTCCATTGTCCCAGTCTCATAGGTTTGTCCTAATATGCATCATTAAAAGGGTGACATAATACTTAATTGGCACTTAATTGTCTGATAAATATCAACTCCAACTTCCTTTTAAATTACTAAGCATGTGAAAAAGATCTGATGGTAGATTTTGCCTGAAATAGGTTCATTTTAATTTTGCATTCCCAACAAGAGGGTCAAACTCCATATCTTTCTCTTCTGCTGAATTTACATTTCAAAAACTGTAGCCCAAAAACATGTTAAGGGCACTGTTCACATTCAGAGCAGCTGCGGCTGAAAGCAAAGATGCTACTAAAGCTCAAGAGAAGAGCAATTATGCCAAGCCAATCGATAAAATGAACTGTAAAGATTAATCCTCCATAATCCTTTTTTTTCTTTAGAAGAATGCATTGGGAGATTTATTAACTGCTTTCCCCTATGTCCCTATCATAGTCTCATAGGACAAAAAAAAAAAAAATCAACAATTAAAAGGTGCTGTCCAGTTAGTGCTAAATGTTCTTTTTAAAAAGATTTACAATCCCTGTTGATTTTGGTTGAGAGAATAGAGAGGGACACTAACAGATACATTATGTGTTGGGCACTGTACTGGACAAGGACAAGGTCCCCACGATGACTCACTTATACCTCACACCCACACTAGGAGATGGGTATGATCAACCCTGTTCTACAGATGGAGGAACAGATATTGTGAGAAAGGTTAAATGGTTCACCCAAAACCACACACACACACATACTCTCCCCCTCCCCCTCCCCCTCCCTCTCCTTCTCCCTCTCTCTTTCTCTCTCTCTTTCTCTCTCTCTCCTCCCGCCTCTCTCAACCAGAGCTAGAAGCTAGACCCTCAGCGAGGGACCTACTAATATACAGCATGTCTTCAGCATAGCAGAATCCCCAAAACTAATCATTTGTTTAACAAATATGTGAGAGTCATGTACTGGAGACCACCAACCACTGCATGGCTTATAAACCAGAGACACAAAAATACAAGTGCACTTATAATATTGGGGTATCAGGTAGTGGAAAGAGGGGGAAGATTGTTTAATTTATGTCAGTATGTCAGAAAAGGTTAAACAGAAAAATAAAATGCCACAAAGCTTCCTGGGGAAGGGAGTACATATGTTGAGATATGTGTGTCAGCAGGTAAGACCGCCTCGCCTTGGAAGCCTTATTAGCAGTAATATGTTTCTTACTCACACAGAGAGCTCTAGTGCCCAGATCGTCAGCCCAAGCGCTGTGAAATTACTTCAATTCTCTGCACTCACCTCTGAGGCATCATCCCCTTCCCGTAAGCCCCCGTGGATCAATGTTTCATCCGCTCCAGTCAAGTGAATCACAGATCCTTCTCCTTCACTCTTTGGGTCTAGGCTCACAGAATATTTCCCTCACCTTTATTCCATTATTTTCATTCTATTATTTTCCTTGTTGTCTATTTCTCATTTCTCAAGACCTTAAAGAGAAGCCCACTCCTAAAGAGATGAGCCAATTTCCTTTTCTACACCTTCCAGAGCCCCTTTAATCAGGAAACATCAGGAAAGACCTGCAAACCAAAATCTCCTTTCCACTTTTACCAGGCCCATCGACTCTGGTCTTTTAATTTGCCTGCAGAATAGTACAGCAAAAGAAAGAAAGGGGGCGGGAATTGCCATGATTAAAAGACTGCCCACAGCTCAAGGACACAACCAAAATGTTAAGATGCCTGACTACTGGCCACTAATTAAATGCAAAACAGTAGCATTAATGCAAAATGGGATAAGCAACACTATACTGGGTGGTTGTTTTTGTCTGCACAATGAACACTCCTGGTTACCCATCTCCCCTGCATTTTTCGAAGTGTTTGGGACCAGATGAGCAAGCAAGCAGCATGCCGTTAATCAACTCTTACTCATCTGCGTGTGCCACTGCATTCAGAGAGAATTAATAACAGCTTTAGCTGAAAAACAGAACCGAGGTGCTGCTGGCTCCTATTCAAATGCTCCCAGATTCCTGGCTGTTCTTTTAAACCCCAAGAGATCAAACTCAGTTGTTCTTCTGTTATAGCCTAAATATTGGAAACACTTAAGAATACCCTCTCTGGGCTTCAGAAAACAACTAAAGATAAACCACTAAAGTCAAAGGGAAAGACTGAGTTCTCTTATATTTTCCTCTGGGTTGAATGTTAAACTTATGGATCTCACTTTGGGGGTTCAAGGTATTCTCCCTGGTTCCCAATGCAGGGTGGCTCCTGGAAAAGGCGTGACTGAAGGCACTTGGAGAAGAAACCCTGCCTCAAAATATTTTCCCAGCCCGACTGGCTATCAAAGAGCAACTCCTGAGGTTATTAAGGAATTGTCTGTCCTAGGGAAATTAATATGGCAAGACTTCTAGGTGCTCAGCCATTCATTTAAATGGCCTAAATGACACTTATTTTGAGTAACAACCATCGATATAAATAATAGTAAATATAATGACTTTATATTTAATGACAACTTCTTGTGTGTCAAGCACTCTGCTGTGTGCTATAGATGCATTTCCCATATAATTCTCACCTGGTATTTTTTCTATTTTACAAATGAGAACACCTGAAAGAATTCACGTTATTTGCCCAGGCTTGCACAGATAATTAGGACTGAAGCCTACATAAGTGGCTCCAGAGTCCAATTTTCTAAACACCTTCCAGTTCTGACTCCTCCTGGTGGCCGAGATGGGCTGTGAAATAAAGTTGGCTATTGAGAAAAAGAACAGAGGGCACAGGAACACCAAAGGGCTCGAGACAATGCTTGTTTTATTTAGCAGAATGCTTAAGAGCAGAGTACTTTGCAGCCTAAGTTCAAATTCCAGCTCAAATGGTGAGTTGCCGGTGTTGTATTTACAAGGCATTCCTTGCTTGCCCTTTCTCCAGCACCAAGTCCTACAGAATGATAACCATTTGGAGAGACCAATGTTATAATCCAATCAATGTTTGAAAGACATTCTCAATTAGACAGAGAGACAGAAATTCAAGCTCTAAAAGTCACTAGCTATGTGATCTAAGCAAAATGCTTCCTCAGACTGTTCCTCAGTCTTCTCATCTGTAAAATGAAAACAATCCTAATTAGATGGGCTAATACAGCCAAAGTATTTGGAATAGTGCTTGACACAGGATAAGACTAAAGTGTTACCTATATTTTGTTTTTATTATTTAACAATTCTGGCATGAAATAGTCCTGGCTCAAGTACTCACTCTAAAAAAAAAAGAAAAAAGAAAAAGAAAACAAAAAACAACTAGGATGTGCAAAAGAAACGAGAGCATATGTCTACCAAAAACGCATGAGAATGATCATAGCAGCCTAATGCATAGTAGCCAAGACCTAGAAAAAAAAACCCCAAATGTTCAATACTACAATGGATAAGAGTATCCTGTTAATACTATGAAATACTACACATCAATGGAGACTTAGTGCTACATGCAATAGCAGACACAATGCCGACCAAAAAATTCAGACAGGAGAGAATGTATATTGTATGTTTCCATTTACGTGAAGGTGTAGAGGAGGGGAAATTAAGCTCTGCTGACAGAGATAGACTAGTGGGCACCTGAGAGGGGTGGATATAATGAGGAGGGGGAACAAGGGATTCATCTGAGTGCTGAAAAGTCTGCACTCTGCCTGAGTAGTGGTTTCATGGGTGTGCATACATGTACAAATTCACTAAGCTCTAATGGTTCATTTGGGTACTTGAGTATAAGTTAGATTTCAATTTTTTTAATACTAACAAAAGGTACTGAATCAGTATGGTACCTTATGTGATTTTATGTACAAAGTCATATTTTTCCCACTACAACAGCAAAGTTGAGTAGTTCTAAAAGAGAGACCACGTCACCTGCAAAGCCTAAAATACTTACATGGCCATTAACAGAAAAAGTTTGCTGATCCTGGCTCTAGGAGATAAATTCTGTCTTGCTATTGCTGCTGCCTCATAAAGTCACCTCACTCTTCTAATCCTTTCTCACTGAGAGGTTGATCTCAAACATCCACCCTGATTAGTCCCTTGGCTCTAAATTCTGACTTTACAAAGCCCAGAGTATGTGCCAAGCTCTGCATTCTGACCCAGTGGAAGCCAGAGCCCTATCAGAAAATTCTTGCCATGGAAGATAACAATCACAAACTGTCATGAGCAAATATTAAGAGTTAGCTTCTTGCATCACACTGTAAAACTGTCCATTTTTTCCTAAAATGTTTACTCTACCCTTGGGTTAGTTCTTGCTTAAAATCCAGCCACTGTAGAGTCCTCTTCTGTTTTCAAGACTGTAGTATATCTTTAAAGTATAAACATTTAAGGCTGTTGTTGGAAGTGTATGAGTAAAAAATAATTAGGATGCTAGTTGGCTGATAAGTTTAACTGTCAATGGTGATGAAAAATGAATTTCCCATCACTGTACTTTCAATAGACTTATTTCCTCCACATGGAATATCCTTCCTCCCATCTTCATTGTAGTTAAGTCTTTCTTGCCAGATGGAAAGCTCAGTGAATATGAAATCCATATTAGAATCAAAAATCATAACCAGCACACCACTTAGTGCAAAACAGGCATTTGGGTAATATATGGAGGGAAAAAGAAACTTAAAAGAGAAAGTTCTACCCTCATTCAATAAATGCTGAATTGATCAAGATAGGCTGAATTTATCTGTTCATCTCTTTAGATTCTAAGTGACTATCTCTCTATCTTCAAAAGCAATAGCTATTTTTGACAGACAAGTTCAAAATCTACCAAGGTGAATGTGTACTTTTGGAAATAGGGTAAACACCTGGCAATTTTAAGAAATTATTTCTTGTGAGATGCTGCTTCAGAAAAGGTGTAAGGTTTCTATTGGCTCTAATGTTAAGCATTTATGAAATACTGTGGCTCAGAGCTCAGCAACTGGAGTCATTTCAGGCAGTAAATATACATTTCCTGTCAAAACCCATCAAACAGTAAGATTTTAACTTATTTGAGAATGGGTTGTAACTAACTTCAATATTGGCAATTTGGAGAATTTGCTCATGGCTTTTAATATCCTTGACAGTTTTCTTCGCTTTTTGCCTTCAGATCACAGAGTACCTCTGTTTGATGCTACCCAGAAAGGTTCTCAGTATCTGTGCAGTATTCGTTCCTCCAATTCCAAATCCATTGTGTAGTTTGCTTCCCATCACTCAGGTTTTCCAGAACTAAAGCTATGTTTGCACATAACTCAAAAGAGCAACTAGACTGACAGACTATAAATCCTTCTACCGCATTATGAACTTATTAAGGGTAGGGCCCTAACCTCATTTGTCACTCCACCTGTATTTTTCATCTCACTGCATGGAACAATGACCTAGAAAATAAAGGCTTCAACACAAATTGGTTTGCTCTTTTACAAAAATTAACTTTAGTGTTAGGCAAGCTAAGACAGGTACCTCAGCTCCACACAATCATCGGGGCCTCAAGCTGCTTCTCTCATTTTGTTCTGCGTTCTCTCTCTGCCTTTCATCCCTTGGGTCAACTCTAGTCCACAATGGCTGTTAAAGCACCAACTATTACTTCAAACTCCAGGATTTAAGAGGTCCAGAAAAGGCTCCACTTTTAACTCTAGGAAGACTCCCCAGAAATACTACCCAACCCTTCTACATCTATCTCACATGGCCACCCTAGTGCCAGAGAGGCTATAAAACATAGTCCTGATTCTGTGCAGCACATGTCTGGCTAGAAATCAAGGGTCCCTTATAAAGGAAGGGGGAAGGATGGATATTATGTAGTCAACTAGCATTTCTCCCACAACCCTATATTTTATACGTATCTTTTTGTTTAGAGAGACCATCAAAGCCTAATACATGAAGAAACTTAGTGGTGCCTCCAACATGGTGCCCTTCATCACCTCAGGAAACCTCTCAGAAGATTCTACTCAAATATCCTGGAAGGCAACGTTCACCACTAGTTGTATTTCTTCTCAGACAGAACACTTCTTCTCAGATAGGTCAGTTAACATCAACACAATACTTCCTTCCTCATAATACTTCTCATCATGTTAATAAAATAAGAGATTTCAGATGTAAATAATACCTCAAATGCATTTATTATAAGAATAGAGTATTCTCTGGTTTAAGTTTTCAGGTTGTGTTCTTTGTGAAATTTAATTACAAAACCATGGACATTTCTAGCTCATCCAAAATCAAAGCCTTCCATCCCTGTGTGTCAATGTGGTATAGACTGAAAGTTCAGAGAAATGATGGCATTTTCTCTAGGATCATATGATAAGGTAGAAGCCAAAACTCTGAATTCAACACCTCTTGAGTTTTCACACCAATGCCAGCCTTATGGATAATCACTACACATTGGCAGAAGGCAGCATGGCTTCTGGCAGAACCTCAGGAATGATGACAAGATGCATTTACGCACTGAGCTGCAATTTTTAAAGCATTTCCACATAGTCAGCAATTAGAATGCTTTATAGGAAACCAGATCACTGTTGTTCTGAGTAGGTAAGGGACATATAGACTTGAGGTAAATTTGAGACTTAAAGGATGAGAAGGAGGAAGCCAAAAGAAAAAAAAGTGTGTGTGTGTGTGTGTGTGGCGGTGGGGGTATGGATAGAGGACCCATGCTCCAAGGAATGAAACATCAATTACAGAGCCACTGAAGAAGGAATGGGTTTAGTGTGTTCTGGGAAACAAGAGATGGCTGCTGTGATCAAAGAAGAATAAGCAAAGGAGAGAGAGGTCTCAGATGACATCAGAGAGAAAATTATTCTGGAAACCCTACTCCTAATACAATTTCTGCTTTTCCTATAACCAACTGCTTTTAATACATGAATCTTATCTATCTGCTATCTCCACCATCCTCACTCAATCTACTTCTAAAACGGTCTTTCAAGAAAAAGAAGAAAAGGTATTGTTTTAATGTCAAGGTATACCTAATTTTAAAATATATATAAAATTCCAGAATTATAAAACACCGTTAGCTTTTAAAGTAGGTTTTCCACAAACTTCCTTTAACCGGTGCTTTGAAATTATAACTCCATTTGTGTATTTTCTTTAAAAAAAAAATAAGATGTATCTGTAAATACACAGTTTTATTTCTTATATATTAAAAGCAAACCTTCAAAATATCTCTATGCAAGAACGGAATCCCAAAGCCCTGCCATAGTATTTATACCTAGTAGGTCCTCAATTTCACTGGCTATTTTGACCTGTAAGTTGAAAGGTCCATTGCTTCAACCAGTTAGAAATAATAAAAAAAAAATGTTTACTATCTTGGCATCCATCAACTGGCATTTTCAAGGGCAAGAAAACTACAGCGCCCACAGAGTGTCTGAGGTGCTTAAGGTTAATGGCTGTATTTACATAGCCATCAATTCACTTTGCAAAGAACTGCCTCAGTGCTGTTCAGTTCCCATCAGGCAGTCCAGCCAGGGCAGAGCAGACAGTTTCTGAAGGAGAGAGGGGAAATGCCTGATAAATCTTAACAACACTGCTTGTTTTCATTAGATTATTTCTTTATTTTCAATTGAAGACTCTTGGGCCTCTTATTGCACAAAACAGACTACCCTTCCAACTCTCCATGAGTCAGTTCTAAAACGCTTTGGGACTGAAGTTAAATAGTAACTATACCTCCTGTGATATAGGTGTATACCTTCCACCTGTACTGTCCAAAATAGTAGCTGCCATACCACATGGCTATTTAAATTTAAAGTTAAATTAATTAAAATGAAATTTAAAATTCAGTTCCTTTGTCACAACAGCCACATTTCAACTGCTACACGTATGGCTTAGTGGCTCCCACCGTGGCCAGCACTGATTTTAGAACATTTCCCTCATCACAGTTTTGTTGGAACTCAAAAGATTGTTTATAATGTCCAGGACCTGATCTGTTCTGGAATTTATATCTCTTAATTCTGAGAGAACATAATGATGGAAGAGGCTTTCTGCAGTCCCCCATTTTCTGGGACCTGATTCTCAAGCAACTTGATTCTCTAAAACACATCCTCTGACCTAGCAATTCCAATCTACTCCTCCAAAACACCAGTACAAGGCTACAAAGAGACAGGTGATGAGAGAGAGCTTTAAACAGTAAACATTGCGTTTCAATCAATATCAGGCATGAATTTGTTCAAGAATGTTCTCCTACTCTCTGTAAGAGGGAATAATGGAAAAAAATCTGAATGCTCATCTGTAAATGCACAGCTAAAAAATGTAGTATGTTCATAAGGGAACATTAATGGCAATTAAAGAAATGGACAAGAGCTATGTATGTATCATCAGAGATATGGAAGACAATGGTAAATGAAAAAAGCAAATTATAGAACCAAGATATAGTATGATGCTATCTAAGTGAAAAATTCACACATAATACTATGTATTTAGTAAATGTGCATAATTTAAATAGCATAAATAGAAAAGTGTAATATATTTTGATGTTTCTACCTTATACTTTTTAAATAAAAGTAAATGCCAAATATGATGATCAGTCAGCATTGACAAATCAACTTCAAATGATTAAAGAGAGCCTACCATACGACATCAGTCCATTCTTCTTCATGTTTGGATTTCTTTGAGACATACATATGTTAAATATTTTAAATATATACAGAAGGATACTAGCCAAACTCTTAATAGTATTTGGTGGGGGGGACATAAATGGGTTAGAAGGATAATTAAAGGGGTCTTTACTTTTTATGTAATTCTAATTTTACTTTTATCTCTTTACAACTTGTACAATGCTGGAGGGGCTCCCACAAAGTCGCTGTAATCCTGATCATAACTGGTGGCAACATCCTCCATATGATATAGTGCCAGCAGCTGTAATAACACTGACCAGCCACTCCCAACTGGCAAAGTATACCATCTATACACACCAGGCTCTACTCTAAATCAAATGCCATGGTTTTTTTTGTTTTGTTTTGTTTTGTTTTTTGCATTTCTGCTGTTTAGTCTTCCACGTAAGCTATCTTCTGTCGTGTCCTAGTCTGACATTCAGTTTAGAAGCCTCATCTAACTGTCTGAAGTTGAGTGCTCATCAGGAACAAAGGGCAAAATAGCACGCCGCCAAGGAGGAGAGATGTAACATCTTGACAGTCGGGCAGAGATGACCAAAGTGAGAACCTGCTGAAGGGACAACAGTGATGGATAGGTCCCAAGGAAATGTTAGTACAAACCTAGTCACACACAACGTGCCACAGCCTTCGAGAGTACACCACAGTTCCGCAACCCAGCCACGTAATTAAAACAGAGCTCTGGAGACAGAGGAGGTTAAACGACTCTGACCCAGTTCATCTGCTCTCTTCTTGGTGGCTGTCAAGTCTAACCTTCCTGCTAATACCCACACATTTCTATATATCAGACTATCTCTAAAAAAAATCTCACTAACTCAAATTTTTTAAAAATGAGTTAAGATTTTTAAAAATCAAGCTCTTTACATTTGTTTTATTCAGAAAAAATTTCAGTTTTCAAACTTCACATTTTTTTAATAGTGCAAGACAAACTAATACTCACTGAAAGCTTTTCATGTAAACAACACAGAAGACAATTTTTCCTCCATGTGGCAGGAGAATGCAACAAGCCAGGTATCTGTACTAAAACTTCCCATACCTCTTCAAGTCCTATATTGGTATGTCACCTGCCAATAAGATTACAATTTAAATCAGACTCAAAAGTATATGGAAATAGAAGCTACATTTCTTTTCCTAATCAATATAGACATCAGCTAGGCAACATGACGGTTATGTGCTACATGTAGTAAAACTGCCTCGACATCCATTTAAACAGCTATATAATTCTTATTTTAGAAGTTCTCAAATACACAAAATGCATCTTATTCTCTAAAAGAAACTTAGGGACATTATAAAAATCAGTTTTTCATATATAATACTGATGCAACCAACATCTAATTTGTATTTTTGGCTCAGTAATTTAATCTTCAGAATCATACTATTTAGACAAGCTTATCAGTGTATTACAAAATGTGAAATTCATAACCTACTTAAAAGGATGTCGTTTTACAAAAATCCCTTTATTAAAAATGCTTAACTTTGGAAATCGAACCACAGTTATGCGAAGTGTGGTCCAAGGCTTGGCGGCATCAGTGCTCAGTGGGAACTTGTTGGAAATGCAAATTCTCAGGCTCCATCCCAGACTTACTGGGGGGATGGAGAAAGGGAGGGTGGGAATCTGTGTTTTAACAAAGTCCTCCAAGTGGTTCTTATGCACTGGTGTAAGTGACAATATTAAGAACTGCAATAATACTAGAAATGGGGGACAGACCAAACAAGATTGATAATATGAAATAGATTCTAAATATATAGAGGACAAAAAAAATGCAATCAGTATACACCCTATATCTATCTCCCCTTGTTACTTACTTCGAAGTAAATGAGAACTGTGAAATTCATATATGGATGTAGTCGAGTGCTTGTAAGTTCAAGTCTAGTTTCGCTATGGTTCAGAAACATTTGCACATCAAACCAGAATCTGAGATTACACGTGGGATCCTGAGCCCTTTGTAAATGTGAAGAGAGTAAATTCAGAATCAAATGTCTTAAAGAAACTGTTTTCTAGGAATCTTGCCAGTCCTTTTTCTCAGTGTGACCTTAACTTTCACACTTGAGGAATATTTTCCTTTCCTAATTAATATTTCCATAGGATGATTAGTGTACTTTGTGTATATATCAAGACAAGCTGTTTTTTCCTTGCTTTCAAGAACACCATTGTAAAAGGATAACCAATATCAATATCATTAGTTATCAATGGCAAACTTACTGGTATTCTCTGTTCCCCCTACTCACCCATGAAGAACATGGGGCTGATGTGTTCCAAACATTGGCCATTTTCTTCCAAATAACACAGAAACCTTGCAAATAATCTGCACACAACTGACCAGATTCCAGGAGGACCTGTCCCTCAAAAACAAGCTTATTTCTAGGCCTTTAGAATCAAATTAGAATGCCCTATCAGATGCCTATTTGTACAAACATTAATTTCAAGAGTATTTAAAAGTCTCTATATCTCGCTTTTGCTTGTCACATCCAGCAGTCTCCTCTACTGTGTAATCACAATAATGAATACACATAGGGTGCTTATGAAGGATTCAGGTACCACAAAATAGATCAATTGTTAATTCTATAAAGTGACTAAACATGCCTTCCTCTGCAATAGCTCCATTAAGCTGGGTTTTGGTGGGAAAGACGTCCGCCCGTGCCTCAGCCCACTGTCTCTGTAAAATAAAAGTGCGACCATCACCCAGATCCTACCTAAGGCTTATCTTGAACTCTATTATTTCCTTGGATGTCTCAGTCCACCACTATCCCCCACCTTCAACAAGAAGCAAAAATTGGCATGGCACTTTAAAAACCATGGGACACATGGTTACTAATTACAGAGGATGTGAGGCAGAACTGAAATTAACAGCCAAAATAACCAGAGTGTATATTTATTGGCATCTTATTATTTTAATAAAATACAAATTTCACAATGAGTATTTGATCAATCAAATTTCTCAGTGTCAGGATGAGGAGTTTTAGAGCTTCTCCTTGGGATAAACACGTTTGTTATTTATCGCTTATCCTCCGCCATACCTCGGCCATGTACATGAGGGGTTCGGTCAATATTTCTTGAATTGAAAGAATGAAGGCCCTATTATGAGCTTTGTTGGGTTCAAATTGCCACAAGCTACCTGTGTAGCTTCATTCTGTGTGCCTAAGTTTCCTTACGTACAAAAGAAAGATAATGATTGTGTCTACCTTGTAGGGCTGGTTGGGAGGTAAGTGAGATAGTACATAAAAAATTCTTAGTGCAGCAAAATGACACAGCCACTATAGAAAACTGTATGGTGGTTCCTCAAAAAGTTAAGAATAGAATTGCCATATGGTCCAGCAACTTTACTTGTGAATATATATCCAAAAGAACTGAAAACACAGACTCAAAAGATATTTGTACATCCATATGCATAACCACATTATTTGCAATAGCCAAAAGGTAGAAGCAACCCATGTGTCCGACAATGGATGAATGGATAAACAAAAGTGTCACATATAAATACAATGGAATTTTATCCAGCCTTAATAAGAATGGAAACACTGACACACACTACAACATGGGTGAATCTTGAAGGCATTATGCTAAGTGAAATAAGCCAGAGGCAAAAGGACAAATATGGTTTGATTACACTTGTATGAAGTACCTAGAGCAGTTAAATTTATAGGAACAGAAAGTAGAATGGTAACTGCCAGGGACTGGAGTGGGTGGAAGGAATGGAGTATTGTTCTTTCATGAGAGCAGAATTCTAGTTTTGCAAGATGAAAAGAGTTCTGAGGATGGATGATGGTGATGGTTGCACAACAATGTGAATATACTTAATGCCCTGAACTGTATACTTGAAAATGGTTAAGTAGGTAAATTTTACATTATTTTTATTTACCACAATTTTTTAAAAATGTTTAGTGCAGTACCCATCAATGTCCTTATTCAATAAATCATAGCTATTGGTGTTACTATTAATTTCTACAAAATCAACAAACCTAATATTTAACAACTATTTGTTAATGTAATTTGTCTAATGTAAAATGGCAAATAACCACAGAAAACTCTAGTGAAATAGACATTTGCTGAGGTCTAATTCCATTTCAGTGTCCCCTTGCCCACCCACCCCATTCCCCCACACCCACCCACCCCCACCCCACCCCCTGTGACCTTATTGGGGATGTTTAAATAATAACCAATTAGTTTCTCAAATCTCAGCAGCACATCGAGGTGGGTGGATATTCAGCACAGGAGGTAAAACAGACTCTACTGAAGGAGAGACTCGCAGCCATGCCCCAGCTTGCTTAAAGGATCTGCATGATCCTAGCAGACTTAACATCACAAAGAGCAGGACAGAGAGAGAAGAAAATTCTAGTTTCATCTGCAGAAAACTGGGCCCACAGTAACCAATTTTATGGGTCTTTTGATTTGTGCCCATGGATGTGTGTGTGTGTGTGTGTGTGCGCGCGCGCGCTGAGAAGGAATTAATCCAAAAAACATAGATGAAGAAAGCTATGTGTCTCGGATGTGAAGCCGGGTTGCATAATCACTTCTGAAAGCAGAGAAAAGGTAACAGATGTTTACATTACAATCTGGTTGCTTCTTGAAGGGCTGCCAAATGATTTAAATAGTCAGGAAGACAGCAGGCCCCAGTGGTTTGTTGCCCACACTAACGCAGGCAAATAATTCACCCCAATAACATTTTCTTTGTATTAAATACCCCTACAAAATACTTACGGCTTTCAAGCTACTTAAAATTTTAAACTGCACACCAATAAAAAAGGTAGAACAGAAGGACTTATTCACTGACATTATGAAATTTGCTGTCTTTGGTAAAGAGGGATGCATTAAAAAATAATTCAAAATACCTTTTAACTTTTGGGTGTTCCGTAGCTAATATTAAGATGAATTTTTAAATAGAATAACATACAGCCAAGAAAAAGAATGGCATATAGCTCTTTTCACTAATTTGTCACCTTCCCAGAATGACTCCAGAAGATATCTGGGTCTCATATGAATGCATGTAAAATACTCACCAGTACATGGGACTTCTCCATAATCAAGGAGGTTTTTCCTGACCATGGGGATGTCGACAGACCCCATGCATGTCAGCCTCCTTTCCCAGTCTCAGGTTCACCACAGACCCTCCTGTGGGCCTTTGTCAGGTAAACAAAGCAGGACACAAGTTATATGATGTATAACCCCATTTAACAAAAATGATGAGGTCTAACTGTCTATATGTGGATACAAGCAGAAAGAGTAAATTAGATATTTACCAAAATATGGAGAGAAATTTTCTTGGTAGCAGTATTGGGTTCATTTTTTACTTCCTTTTTTAAACTATTCTAGTGTTTGAATTTTCTACCCCAAGCATGTGTTATCTTTATATTTTTTTAAAAAAAATTAAAGAAAGAAATCTTCAAATCAGAAGCCTAGAGTAATTAAAAGAATCTTGGCTAATGCATTTAGAAACCTGGGTTTCCTGCCAGAAGTAAGGAGGTGGCACTGGATAATCCATTTCATACTCTGGGACTAAAACTTTTCACTAGAGCAAGATTTCTTAACCATAGCAATTGTGGCATTTTGGTTCCCAGGTTGTGGGAGCTGTCCTATGCCTTATAGCATGTTTAGCAGCATCTCTGGCCTCTACTCACTAGAGACTCACCCAGTTTTATCAACCAAAAATGTCTCCCAACATTACCAATTTCCTCTGGGTTATAAAATTGCCCCTAGTTGAGAACCACTGTACTAGATGGTCTCTAAGTTTCTTCCGTACTGAAAATCCTCTTTGATTATTTAGCAGACTTAGAAGTATCTAAGTCTGAGGTTTTAGGGCCAAAAGTACTTATGGTATACCAAGAACTCAACAATATTTTCATGATTTGTTAAGTTAAGGATATGAAAATGAATAAAATAAGAAAATAAAACCATGAATTTTCAGAGAAAACTTTAGGACATATGGCATAGACACAAAACTAAGAGAATTCAAGCAGACACAATGGTCATTAAAAAACTAATAATAATAATAATCCTAGCTTTTGACAGTTCCACCTTTAGTTAAGACAATTCAAATGCTGCAGAAACATTCTATTGCTTTCTAGTTTGGAATGAACTTATAGCACTAAAGAGCCAAATAGATTATTTTGTATGAAATATCATATTTTTATTGAAAAAAGCCTATTGTTTTCTCTTAATTTTATAAGAAATACACAAATATCTTCTAAAAGGGATACTTAAATCTTCTATACTAACAATATTACAAACGATCTCATGAAAGGAGAAATATTATCCACATCTTTTTCTAAATACAGTATTTTCTTTTTATTTGCCATGCTAACAAGAACTTCCTAACGTCTGACACTAGCATACTTCTGAATTAAAATTATTTATACTCATATTAATGACTTGCTACTGTAAGATACTAACATCTTTTGAATTAAAAAATGACCCAAAAAAAGATTCAACATAGTTTTAGATTCATGACTCTTTGAAAATCAGTAGCTCGTGCATGCACCAGAATGTTTCATCAACAACACCCTACACCTGGCACATTAAGTGTTCAACAAATATAAGATACACTTACAATTATGCCAGGAAGTAGGGTTTTATTCCAAATTATTAGTTTGGTTTTACAGCAACTAAAAGGCACAAAGTATGAAAGAGGAGACTATCACACAGCAAGTTAATATTCTGAGTTCTCTTTCACAAGTAAGTCTTAAAAAATTACCTACAACTGCCTCACCATCATTTTAACATCTGTCTTTCAATGTGTTCGAAAGGGTCCAAATTTAGTCACTCCACCCAATCCTCTCCCACTGTCATCTCTCATTTAAATTTCTCTTTTGTAACTGCCATTACTGCGATAGCTACCACAGAGTGACCCAAGCTAACTAGTGCATACAGTCCCTCAAATCCTTGAGGTGGGTTCAACTGAGCCTTGATAGTGAAGGAAGTGGATGTGATCCTCCTCTGCAGAGACAGCCAAAATGGGTCAAGGGTCCCACCCCATCACAACAGTCATCCTCCGCAGGTCTCTGCTGGAATGGGCACTAAGCTAGCAGTTGGGACCCTGGGACTCCAATCCCAGTTCTTTTTATACCACAGTGATTCAAGTCACACTTCCTACCCTTGAACTTCTAGAAAACTGAACTCTGAGGAACCTTCCAGATTTAAATTTCTGTGAGCCTTTAAGTCTTTCTTTAAACCAGATTGTACAATTAAATTTAAGTTAAAACACACACACATACACACACACACACACACACACACACATACACACGCGCACGCCCTTTTAACTGACTTTATAGAGGAAAGAGATTTAAACTTGAATGACAACTATAAAACAAGAGGAGTTACTTTTATTTTTTCCGCAAATATCAAACAGATGGGAAGCCAAAGTTAATTTTATCTTGTGAGAGGTGGGTTGCCAGAGATCACAAGCTGAGTGGGCGGACCATCATTACAAAGCTTGAGCTTTGCAATGTTTTTATAAGTTCGGGCTACCTAGGACTGACATGAGCTTTTTAAATAACATTTTCAAAACAAAAAATTATAAAGTGATGAATGTGGCCAAGATCACTTCATCAATCCCTTTGTGAACACCTTTTTCCTATTGCCTATCCACCACCCTCAATCCTGAATCTTCTCAACAAAATAAGATAAAGTACACTATGATTGGATTGCCTTCAGGACTTGAAGTCATTTTGCTTATCCTAGCAAATTTATAACCAACACCTGATGAAACCCACACATATACACAGGGGAAAAAAAATGCAAAAGGCTAGTCTATGTACTATGATGGCTCTCTATATATGTAAAGAAACAGAGCCAGGGTAAAATACAGGGTTAAAAACTCTCAAAGAGGAAGAAGGCATGAGGGGGAAATGTACTTATGCAAACTCTAAAGAGATCTATAAACCTGCAATCTGAGAATTTTATTATTAAGCTAAGCTTCTTAGTATAGAAATCCCCAAAACTCTCCAACTGGGCAGCTAATTGAGAGTTAGGAAGAGCCAAAACAACTTCTCTCTTCTTCTCTCTTATCACTGGCAATATAGAAACCCTTGCTCAATATGATAATGTGACTTTTGTCAATGCAAGTTCAAATCAGATAGAGGATTGGCTGGTGATGATGTCATACCCTGGGTTAATCCCCAGTGAAAGCAGTTTTAATATCATATGTATCAACACTCATTTACATAACAGAGTATTATATTAAGTGTAACAATAAATGAGTTGTGCAGATAAAAGCAGCTATTTAGAGAAAGGCTATGTGCCACTGAAAAGGGGGTAATGGGATAAAGAATAATTTTTGTCTGTGACTAAATTCAAAAAATGGATATTGAAATTCAAGTGACCTAGAACATTCTAGTACTAGAAATACGGAATGGTTGCCTCTGATAAAAAATATTCAATAACCGAGTAGAAATATTTGTAGGATTTTTGTATGGTGAGGTGAAAGTAAAAAAAAATTAAAGTCATTCAAAAATACTGCTTTGAGTGGCAGCCACTGCTTTTCTGAGAAAGGTAACTGTCTTATCTTTAACAGATTAAACTAGCCAAGTCAAATCATGACTTAAAACCTTATAATAAATTTTAAAGTGTCAAAGCGTAGTTAAGATGGTACAGAGCAGAACAATGAGAGAGAAGAATTGAGAAAGAAAACCTTGAAATTCAGCTTTAAACTATGAAAATATTGATCAAGAAATGTACACACAAATGAAGAAACCTCTCTGCAGCAATGCCAACTCACACGGTCAGTTTGGGAGGACATAAGTCATCATTAGTCATGACTCTGAAAATTGCTCTCATGTTGCCTTATTAAGATTTTTATTTCCAATCCAAAGGAAGCGTTGGGCTTGCACACTGATTTATGCCTACAAACTTGGCAGAAATGCTTCTCACTATAAAACCCACAGTGAGCTGTTGAAGAATTCTTCAAGTCATACATACATTCATCTGTTCTCAAATGACTTAGTGGAAAATACTGATTATGTTGTGAAATGTATGTTCCTAAATTATTTTAGCCATTTTTTTAATCCACTCCTTCCCTGGACAGGGCTCAGACCCAGAGACAAATTGCTTCCACCTTGCTGCCCCTCAGCAAGTGTGATCACAAAAGGGGGCCAGTGTGATCAGAAAGCTTAGCCATCAAGTATGCATGTTTGGGTGTCGCGATCTGCAGGTGGGGTCTTTAGGTTGTTGAGGACAATCCCTGTACCGAGGACAGTAGAGAAAGACCCAGACTAAGGCTTTAAACATGCCCATCTCCACACACTGGGATCGCCTGTCACATCACATCAACCTTGCTCATCTTGGAGTGACGGCCGTTGAAAAGTTAAAGGGAAAAAGAGTTCAGGGATACAAATGCTTCCCCAATGGCAGTGGGGAGTCCTTAAACCCTGGGGATAGTCAGGCACACGGTGGATCTCAGCGAGGCCATGAACCTGCACATATACATCTTGATGAAAAGCTAACTCATAGCTCGTCTAAGGTTCTCAGAGGGGTCCTTGGAGCCCTCCAAACGTTGAATGATACTGATTCAGGAGAAAAACACATCAGTGGCACCGTGTCTGGCTTGGGCGCCTTCCTAGGGGAGGGTTATCAGGCTTTCCACTTCTCATCCTCCGCAAGGATGAGCTCATGGTTTAGGATTAAAGCTGTTCTCCCTTTCAGAAGCGAGTGACAGGGCAAATGAGACAAGAATAGGCTTGGAAGGAGAGGAAGAAATGTAGACACGCTGGCTTGGTGGACAAATCCGAGGTACCCAACTCGGAAAAGAGAACTTCCAGAACCGCTCCAGTTCTGCACTTGCGCGGGAGCTTTGCTCTCCCAGCTGGAAGATCCGTCCCGGGAGCACGCTGCGCCTTCCAGCAAGAGCCCTGCAACCAGTGGTTCCGGATGCACGGATGGAAGCCCCAAGGGATGAAACCCCAAGGCCGGCTTCTCCAAAACAAGAGCTCACGGAGAGTTCGCCCTTTCTCTTCGTACCAACTCATTAAGTGGCCTTGCCCGCAGCCACTGAGCACCACCCACCCCAGGGTCTCCGAATGGCAGGCAGGAACCCAGAAGTTGGAAACGGCGCTACCCTTCCCCAGCCACACATCCTCACTTCAGAGAGACACTTCTAACTTCAGGGGGCACGCCAACTACCGTGCAGGTTGCCCTGCACTCCAAGGAACCAGGATGGGGGGCGGGGCGGGGGAAGGAGGCTCCCGCGAGCCGAGTCCTGTCGGTATCAGAGCGCAGCTGCTGCCCACAAGACAAAAATTGAGCACAGGGTCGAGAGCCATCCCAAGCCCATATTCCAGCCCCGCTTTTCCCCATTCCAATCGGTCTTACTTGACTAAGAGTCGACGGCCAGGTCTGCGCATCCAGGATGAGGCACCGATCTACGCACCAAAGCCGAAGGACGCTGACGGCGCCGCCTCCCCGCGAGCCCCCGGGGAATGGCCCATCACCTCCTCAGGACCGCTGCAAAGAAAGTTGCTACGTCTCTCCAAAAACGAGTCCGAAATTGCCGCGGAAGAAGTAGCCCCTGCGATTCTGACTCCAAGCCTGCGGTCTGGCGGCAGCGGCGCTTGGGGTCGTTGCGCCCCGTCCAGGGTGGCGCGCAGCGACCAGGTCGGAGAAGAGCCGGACCAGTGAGCCAGAGGTGAGGGGCTGGGCCCGCCGCTGGCCGCTCTGATTGGCGGGGCCGGCCGGCTGCCCCAGTCCGGGCTGGACCGGGTGGTCCACGTGAGCCAACCCTCTCCCCGCCCAGTGCCCCTGCTCGGTCTCCGCGCCTCCACTCCTCCGCTCCCGGCGCCTCTCCAGAGCGCCTCTCTGTGGCCACCACTCCGCAGGTGCTGAGAAGGTACTCTTTCTGAATACCTGCGAGCCGCGATGATACCTGCATTAAGGGAGAAAAATTTAGGATTCAAGTCGCAATCGAAAACAATCTCACGCATGGTGTCTCCATCCGAGGACTCAAAGCAGTTTGCAAATAGGCTTACTTAGCCGCCTTTCGCGTAGCAAATGCATAACTAATCTGGCTTCTTATATAACTTGTTTGCATGGGAGAGGAGGAAATTCCACACACGTCAATATCTGAATACTTTCTTTTTAAAATTATTAAAAATGCAGCTAAGACATCTTTGACTCACTCCTCATGGCAAACCCTCCTTTCTTCTCCCTTCCCCAAATGAGGTAACATTAATAATCGGTGACTCTTAAACAGTATTCACTTTACAGAGAATACATCATCAGATCTACTTTTTATAGATAAGAAAGCTGAGGAACAGAGAGGTAACATAACTTACTGAAGATCATACAGTTAATTGGTGGTCAGTGTGTAATTTCAACCCAGGAAGTATCTCACAGAATCTATGCTCTTTGACATTCAGTGTAATCCAGAAGAGGCATCCCCGGAGAACTTGTTAGGAATGCAGACTTTCAGACCCCACCTGAAATCAGAATCTCCATTGTAACAATACCCAGATGGTTAGTATACGCATAAAGTTTGAGAAGCATTACTATGCCATGAGCTGTCACTGGTTTGCCTTACAATCTTCTGGTCCTCTTACTCGGCATCGACATAAAATTAGGCGTCATCCTGCCCCAGTTGCACGCCAAAATTTGCCTTTCTTTAAGCTTGCTGCTTGAACTAATCTATGGCAGGCCTCTTATCTCTGTTCTACCAACCTTTGTTCTATAAACACACACGTACGCACGCACACACATACTTCATATTATTTCATCATTTAACAATGTCAATCCTTTTCTCTTTCGTCTCAAAATTGGGGCTCAGCAGCCAACCATAGTCATGTTACCAAGTTGTCACTTACAGGGAATTCAAATGCTGAGATTCTACAAAGAAGACGACAGATCCAAGGAAAACCTGAAACTACATGCCAGGAGATGCCAGAGCTCTCTCTTGGCACCATTCATTCATTCATGCATTGGATAAAACCCAGGCCATACCCTGTGTTAGGCACTGCAATAGGTGCTGGAATATGCAGAAGTAAACAAAACAATACAATGTCCTGCTCCCTTGGAGTTTTTCTTTTACTAGGGGAGACAGGCAATTACTGCGATAAATAAGTGAAGTACACAGTGTGGTAGGCATGTTACAGAGAGAAATAAACTACAAAAAGGGAGATGAGTGCTTGGAGGCTGTGATTTTAAATGTATTCAGGTTAGTTCTCACTGAGAAGGTATCATTTAGACAAAGACTAGGAAGAGCTAAGGGAGAAAGTCCTTTAGAAGAATTTCACATTTATTCATTCACTAAATATTTATTGATTCAACACTATGTGTCAGATATTGTTCTGGCCTGGGTCTGTGTGTTTACCTAAGCCCTGTTTAGTGTTTTATCTCCAAGTTTTCCTGTACTGAAGTTTCCTAATTCTAATGGGGAAAACAAAATGTAATCAATTTTGTGTGACTCAACCTAATACCATATTCTCCCATCCTGAATGTCAAGTGTTGTTAGGAATCTAAATGTGTCCCAAAAAATCCATATGTTGGCATTGTAACCCTCAGTACCTCAGAACATGACCATTTTAGAAAGAGGGTCATTATAGAGGTAATCAAGTTAAAATTAGGTCATTAGGATGGGACCTAATCCAATGTGCTAGTGTCCTTATTAAAAGGAGAAATTTGGAGCAAGATACAAAAAAGAGAGAATGCTATGTGAAGATGAAGGCAGAAATTGGGGTGATGATTCTACAAGGAAAGGCATGCCAAAGATTAAGGGCAAACCACAAGAAGAGAAGAAAGGCATGGAATAGATTCTCTCAGCCTTCAGAAGAAACCAACCCTTCCCACACCTTAATCTTGGACTTCTAGCCTTCAGAACTGTGAGTCAATAAATTTCTATGGTTTAAGCTACTCAGCTTGTGCTACTTAGTTACAGCAGCCTTAACAAACTAACTCAAGTATGTATCTAAAGTAATATGTGGTACAGTTAAGTAACTCATCTACAAATTTCCAATTACCTGATGTCTTTTTGTGCAATAGTAAGAAGCCAAAATGATCTGGTGAATTGAAATTTACTAACCAAATTCACCACAAGGAAGAGCAAGTTGTGTTTTAAAAAATAAGCATAATGATCCCTAATTATTCAATTACTTTTTAATCAACTATCAAAAAGTCTGCTGTGTGGCAGACTCTGAGATAGAGTGACAAAAAAATGGCAGATGTGGTCCCTGCTCTCATGTGACTTGTGCGTATTTCAGAGCAGAATAAGTGCTTTAAAGAAAATAAAATAAGGCTAGAAGATTAGAAGAGAGGAGAATGGGTTTAGTTTAGATTGGCTGCCCAGGGAAGGCTCCTATCAGGTGGGAACATTTGAGCCAAGACAAAAGCCATCCAAGAAAAGATCTGACAAAAAAAAAAATTGTTTTAGGAAAACATAACAATTCTCCTTATAAGAAAATATTCCTGTCTGTCATTCCATAACACCTTTCCTTTCTCTCTTTGCCACCCATTTTGCATTCTTTGAGGTTGTGCAAAATCAATGTCTTTTTTTATAAAAATGGGGTCAATTTTTATATTTTCTAATGTAAGAACCTGCAAAGGTCGTGCCATCAGGGTTTTGCATACACACACACACACACACACGTACTCACAAAACACTCTTTGACATGCTTTCATATTTGTAGATAATGGCACCATGTGACTTAGACATTATGTTTATTTTTCCTCATTTGTATAACATTCAGAACACTACTGGGCACATCTTGGTGCTTAATCAATGCACTGGTGACTGACTGTCCCTGCAAAGGAACATTACAACTCTCCTAGGCCTATTTATAAAATCCTCTTGCTATCAAGTGAAGCTTCAGTTTTAAATTTTGCAATGCTCATGTACTTTGAGTATAATTTTTACTTAGGAGACTAATAACAGCTAGCATTAATTGTGGGCTTGTGTGTTGCTCACTAAGCTAAGTGTTTCACATGGATTATCATCTTCATAACCCTACAAAGTAAATTCATTTATTGTAATCTCCATTTCACCAATGAGAAAACTGGGGTTTAAAAGAGGGTAAGTAACATGCCCACAGCTGAAAACACAATTCAATGGCAGGATTTATGAGAAGTGAGCCGGTCTCTTTAATTGCAAGACTTGTGTTAGAGTGAGTGAACAAAAAGCAAAAAGCATTTGCCTCTCCCTTCACATTTGTCATTGCAATTTTCATGGCACTGTTTTCTAACTTTTGATACTTACCCCAGCCCTTTAACTTTCAAGTTTACTTTTCTACCCAGATATTGCTTTGCTTTCCCTTGCCTAAAACTGGGAATGTGGAGAACTGTAATAAATGAAATAAATGATGTATTTTTTTTGTTTTCAGTCTGTGTTTTTCAGCAGCCTCTGAGGAAAGTGAATCAAGTTTCCTAGATCTCTGCCTACTTTGACATACATCCGTATCTCATACATTGACAGCTCCTCAACACAAAGGGGTCCCTCCCCTCACTGAAATAGCAGACAATATCACGCCCCTTGCCAGACTAAATGCTGTGTGCAATGCTCAATGCCAGCTCTGTCCCTCTTTACAGATACTAATAAATCCTCCCGCCTGAAAGTGAACATCTAAAACTGGCTTCAGCTGGTCTTTGTGAATCATTTTCTATTCTGGTGGCCTCCCACAGTCCTGGTCAGGGAGAAAGCCCAGGGAACTTGCAACATTGAAAAGAGGTAAGGTATTTTTCATTGGATCCTGGATTCCCCCGCCTCACTTAGGAAGTGGGCAGCTGTTTTAGCTATTAATGACTTCCTGCCTGGGATGGCTTGTTCAGGCTTGCTTTGGACTTCTGGAACTCAGACAAGTTGTCTGGCCATTCACTTTGGAAGGTTCAGGTGGGTTTCACAATCCTTCCTTTTCCTGACCGCAACTGCTTCAATAACGTATGCCCTGAAAAAGAACAGCACTTCAAGGCAAATTAGCATAAGAAGGATTTGTGAAACCACAGTGGGAGAGCATTTTGAGAGATCACTCAAGAGCTGTTGGATGGAGCAATATAAGCTAGTTCCAAACAGGACCAGCCTCTGGTAGAATCACCAAAGAAATTATGTTCCTTTTAGTACCAAGTTTCTTCTTCCTAGGCCCTTCACCTCAACATTTCCCAACGCGGTCACTTTGCCCCCAGCTACACAGAAGATTGCTATTGTCATTTATTAATTCATTGTTTCATTGATTCTTTTATTAAGTCACTGTGATTTTTTGTCAAAGAGATATTTGTACATCTATGTTCAGAGCAGCATTACACACAATAACCAAAAGGTATCCACTGACAGATGAATGGATAAACAAAATGTGGTATATATATGTACAAAGAAATAGTATCAGAATTAAAAGAAAGGAAATTCAGTCATACCGTACTATACAGATGAAACTTAAAGACATTATGCTAAGTGAAATTAGCCAATCACAAAAAAAAACAAATATAGTATATAGGTGGTTGCCAGAGTATGTGGGAAAGGGTATAGGGGGAAGAACTTAGTGTTTTAATGGGAACAAAGCTTCAGTTTTGCTAGTTGAAAAGAGTTCAGCAAATGGATGATAGTGATGGCTGCACAATACTGGGAATTTATTTAATGACACTGAACTGTACACTTACAAAAGGTTAAAACAGTAAATATTATATATGTATTTTACCACAATTTAAATTTTTCGAAAATAATAGTTCTAATTCAATCTTAAATGGAAAAATTTTAGAGCTTAAAATGTGAGATGTGATTCAATTTGTAAACAAATGACCAGACTTAGATTAAACATTTTTTGTATAAACAACAATTTTTTTTCATTTTGTTTGTGTGTGCTAGACACTTTAGATGCAGTTTAAAAAGACATTCATAATCTCTGAACTCAAAGAACTTACAAAATGTACCACATGACCTAGATGGAATACTTATTCAGTTCATACTTTCTTCTCCAAAAAAATATGTATTCAGTGTCTACCAGATGCCAGGCTTTCTGCTACCTGCTAGGATTCATTGCTAAACAAGAAAAATACAAGCCCAACCCTCAGGGCTGCCAGTCTAGCAGGGGAGAAAGATAGAAACAAGAAATTTGTGTTTCTCTAACCCTTGTGCTCCTTCAAAATGTACTGGTTCTTGGAGAGGGAAAAGAATGGTGTAGATGATAGAGGCTCTGTTCATCTCTCTGGTGACCAAATCAAAGTTGTGATGGAAACAAGGAGTAGCGGCAAGAAAAAATAGCTTGGGATCTAAATAAACAAGCCATACAACTAGGGAGAAATCTAAGAACTCACCCTGCAACAGCAGAAGGTAGGACAGGGTGAGGACACAGGGCTGCCCAGTCCTAAGCAGGTAAATAAGACTGAGGTTGCACCAGCAGTGGCAGCAGACACCTCCTAAAGGGACCATGTCTGCAAACAGATTTACGCAGTGATGGACCTGAGCACCAGTGCCAATTTCACTGCACGCAAGGGGCTCCAGAGACTTACAGGAGACATTGTCAGAGTGAGGGCCAAGGTGAGACTTGCTCTGTACAGAAGTGCTGGCAGTATCTATTGTTCCTTGTTCAGCCGTCCTCCTCCCCGCTACTCCCAGTGTGCTGACACAGCTCCGCTATAGCCATGACATCATCAAACTGGAAAACAAAGGTAGCTCTGCCCAGAGGATTCCCTGAAACCACACCTCCCCCAACTTGCCGCCCCACCCAAGCCACATCCAGGTATATTCTCAATAAGTCAGGTGCTCCTCGCTGAGCAACACTGAGACTCACACTAGTGGCAACTAGCCTTGGATTCTAATGTGGCCTTTTGAGGCAACTATAAGCACAACATCTGTTGATTGCTTGCTGAATCTTAACAGGTGGCCCCAGAGAAGTAGAGGCTTGGGCTAAATCTGGCCTGCAGCTAAACTCCCTCTCAGGACTGTGTCACTGGACACCTACTTAAGATCAGGAGACTTAGGAGCTTTGCTTAGTACATAGACACAGACATGGAAAGCAGCCAAAATGAGAAGACAAAGAGGCAGAAACCATATGAGAGAACAGAGATCTAGATATAATGGAGTCAAGTAATCTAACAGATGCAGAGTTCAAAACACTGGTTATAAAGATGCTCAATGAACTTTTGGGAAGTGTAGATAAATTCAGTGAGAACTTCAACAAAGAGATAAAACCATAAAAATGAAAATAGAAATTATAAAAGGGAACCAGTCTGAAATGAAGAACACATTATCTGAAATGAGAAGTGTTTTCAATGGAATAAACAAAGTAAATAAATAAAAAGATCAATTGCCCTATTTAGAGGATGGGAAAGCCAAAGACACTTAATCAGAATGGCAAGAGATAAGATGTCAAGACTATAAAAATAATTTAAGGAGTATATGGGACACTATTAAGGGTCCAAATATCTATCTGATTGGCATAACTGAAGAAAATCAAAATGTTGAACAGCTGTTTAAAGAAATAATAATGGAAAACTTTCCTAACCTGGTGAAGGAAATGGATATAAAACCCCAGGAAGCTCAGAGAATCCAAAAATCAGGGATTCAAAGAGGCCCACACCAAGACACATCATAATCAAAATATCAAAGATTAAATACAAAGAAAAAAATCTTAAAAGCAGCAAGAGAAAAACAGATAGTTACCTATAAGACTGGCAGCTGATTTCTCAAAAGAAACTATGCAGGACAGAAGGGCTTGGCAAAAAATATTTGATATGATGAAGACCCAGGATCTACAATCAAGAATACTTTATCCAGCAAAGCTATCATTTAAAGGACAGATAAAGAACTTCCCAGACAAAAATAAACTAAAGAAATTTATCACAACCAAGCCAGTATTACAGGAAATGTTGGAGAGACTTTTCTAAGATGAAAACACGTGTATCAAAAACAGTAATAAAGAATGGTAACAACTACATTCCTATCAATAAGTACCTTAAATGGAAAAAGAATTAAGTGCTCCAACCAAAAGACAGAGTGGCTTAAAGGATAAAACAAGATCTCTACATGTTGCCTACAAAAAACTCACTTCAGAGTAAAAGACAAACACAGAGTAAAAGGAAGGGGATGGAGAAAGATATTGCTTTGATAGATATTTCTTTGATAAAGAAAGATAAACACTATATGATTTCACTTTAATATGGAATCTAGGAATAAAAAGAAAAAACTAATCAAGAACAGACTCACAAATATAGTGGAAAATTTGGTGACAGAAGAGGGGAGGGGTTTGGAGGCTAAGGGAAGGAGGTGAAGGGATAAAGAAGTGCAAATTAGTAGTTGATGGATGGTCATGGGGATACAGAGCATGGTATAGGGAATGCAGTTAGCATTATACATTGGTTAGACAGAGGGTTCGGGGAGAGAGGGAGCAATTGGGGGGATCATTTTACAAACTATTTAGATATCTGACCAATCAATGTACTGTATACTTGAAACTAATTAAAATAAATGAATTTAAAATAAAATAAAATAAAATTTTAAAAACTTACTGGTTCTCACCTTCTAGACTAACACATGACATTATGAAGTCTGCTAACGATGTTCAGACATAAATTTTCTAACTGTGATTCTTTTCAATATTTATAACATATTAGTGTAGTAATACAAGAAACAATGTATTATCCTGGTATTTTTCAAAATGTGGTTTGCATCCCACAGATGGTATGCAAGTGATTTTAGCTGAATCACAGAAGAATTTTCCTTAATAGTTGTAATTTATTTTAATATATGTTAGAAAAAGCTAAACAAGAACATCAAAGGTGATTTCATGGATATTGTTATTTAGGGTGAGATTAAAAAGGGATTCCAATTAAAGAAAAATATTATGATAATAATAAAAATTTAGGCAAAATCAAAAAGGTGAAGCACAACAAAATCAATAATAGGCTGACATTTGTGAAAATAAGAGTACCTCTTGGCAGAAATGCTTGCCCAGTGACAGGGTGACAAGAATGATATTCTGAGAAAATCATTCTGAGAAAAAAAGGTAGGTAGTCACTTTCATATCCCACCTTGTGCCTAGCCTGGCTCCATTGTTAATATTCTCTTCCTTTTCTAACTCTGCAACTCTTAGGGGGCAGCCACCTCACATCAGCAGAGTGATGTCATGTATTGAGAACCTCTACCTTCCCTACTCATCAACTCAGTTTCCCCTAAACAGACTCAAGGTACATGAAGATGGTAGTAAAGAGGGGGAGATAGTCAATTATCTTTAGACTTGGGTTCTGAGCATGTTGATTTTGTATCATAAAAGTTGATATTGTGATGAACTAATGGTGGAGAAAGAAACCATGCTTTCAGTCCTTAACCTGTCCTATTTTCTCCCCTAGACCTCTAGTACAAAACTTTGGAGAAAGCAGAAATATAAGTATTGGGTTTTATTCCCAAGTTCTTTCCATCTGCCCTATTTTAATACAGGCCACAAACACACCATGTGCTATTTGACTTTTATTTTTGGACTTGCATTTTATACCTCTACCTTGGAACAACTTTATTTGGTAAAAGGTCATAAATGTTAAAGTAGGATTTAAGAGGCTTCACTTGGACATCTGACATTTGGAATACTCTTGATCAGAGACTTATCCACTAGGGAAGCCAAATTCATCAGTAGACCTCAAATCCCATGGATTTCAAGCAAGTTGCAATACTAGATATTTGCCTGCCTACTGAAAATCCTCTTCCAAGAAAGCATACTAGCTACAGTTGTTGACTGTAAGTGACAGAAACTCAACACAAACTGAAGTAGGCAAAAAGAGGAAGCGATCTATTTACATAACTGAGATGTTCCAGAAGTGTAATTGGTTACTGGTACACAAGGGAGGGTTTCACTATATATGGGTGCCTTCCCCATCTCTTAGCTTTTTTTTTTTAATGGATTGGCCTCATTCTTTCTTACCAAGAGAAGCATCTTCCAAAAAGCAGGGAAGATGCCCAACAATTCCAGCTATATCTTTCCATCTCTGTGACCCTAAATGCAACAAAAATTATCCTCTGGCTTCAAGTTAAAGAAATCTGTCCCAGCCTGTTTCACATGCTCAGGTCAGGCAAAGAAGATGACTAGTAGTCCCACTATAATCACATGGTTATAAATTCATATGTACATTGCTCTGATTGAACATCCCACATAACAACAGCTAATTAGATTAGTTTGTGCTCCTAAGCCAAGAACTGCCCATTCATTTAATACCTCTAACTTGTGGTCTGACTGGAAAGGTGGCATGGGACAATCAGATTTTCCTCATGGAATTTGAAAATGGGAACCTAACAGACTGAGCCATTTACTTGGGGCACTTGAGCTACACGACATGACATGACAGACAATTAAGGGCATGTGCAGTTGAAGATATAAAGAAGCCAGCCTATAGAAACTGCAGATCTGAGCAGAGTTAAACATTGACTCTTGAGACCACATAACCTTTGAAAGAGAGGTTCAGTAAGTTGGTGACTCGGTTTACTAGGAGTTCCAGTGCCTGGAAATTTTGTGATATGAGTAGGGTATCCACGTAAGACATGACTAACACATTTAGTGCTTTTACCCATGTTATCTCATTTTCTCATTGTTGTACTACATTAGAATGTCTTTATTTTCTCCATTTTACAAATGAAAAATGAAAAACTGAGGTTCAGAGAACCAGTCTGATCTTTCTTAATGTGATTTTTCATGTTAGAAAGCCTTTGAGTTGAGAATGCTTCCTCCTCTACTCTAAGTTGCCTCAGCACCTTGAGTATCAGAAAAAAGTCTAGGCTAGAGACATGGATATGAACATTATCTACTTAGACTCTTAGAGATACTCACTAAAGCCATGGAAGGGAATGAGGCTGCCAAGTGAAGGATAACAGCCAAGGAATAACAGTGAGAGCCCTCATCCATTGAGCACTCACTCTGTTTGAGGTTCTGCCCATTATGTGCTCTATCAACAAAAGAGAGACTGAAGTAGAACTTGTAAAGGTAACAGGGATCATGCTTCTAGGTGGCATAAGATGAAAGGGACTTCAAATAGTTCATTGTCTAGATCTTGGTAATTTTCCTGCCATGCTTACATTGCATGTCCTCACATTGAGCCCAGGCTGAAAACATTCAAGAGAATCCCTCTTTTATATAGGCATTTCTAAACAAACCTTGCAATTTAGCACAGGCCTATAGAGCCAGGCTAAAGAGAATAAAGTGGAGAAAATCAAGGAGTGGGTGTCAGGCTGAACAGGGTGACTTTGAAGGCAACTCCTCCACTCAGTCTTGATAAACAAGGTTTCACATTGAGAAATTTTGCTTATGGTGAAGACAGTAGTCAAATTTTATTCTTTGGCATGTGGTTGTCCAATTTTCCCAACACTATTTACTGAAGAGACTCTCCTCATTATATATTCTTGGCTCCTTTGTCATAAATTAATTGACCATATCTGCCCCTGGGGAATTTAGAACATTCTAACATTGTAATAAGATATTTTTTTAACAGCAGCAAATAAAAAGGAAAGTGAATTGACTGGATTGGAAGATCGATATTGTGAAAATGTCCATACTATTCAAAGCAATTTACAAATTCAATGCAATCTTATCAAAATTCCAGTAGCATTTTCTAAAGAAATAGAATTAATAATCCTAAAATTTGTATGGAACCACAAAAAAACCCTAAATAGCCAAAGCAATCTTGAGAAAGAAAAACAAAGCTAGAGGCATCACACTTCCTAATTTCAAAATATATTACAAAGCTATAGTAATATAGTATGGTATTGGCATAAAAAAAGACACATAGATCAATGGAACAGAATAGAGAACCAAAAAATAAACACATGCATATATGGTCAATTAATTTATAACAAAGGATCTCAGAAATATACAATGAAGTAAAGAGAGTCTCTTTAGTAAATGGTGTTGGGAAAATTGAACAGTCACATGCAAAAAAAATAAAACTTGCCCACTATCTTTACCATTCACAAAAATTAACTCAAAATTGATTAAAGATCTGAACATAAGATCTAGGATCATACGACTCCTAGAAGAAAATATAAGTAGTAAGCTTCATGACACAGGTATTGGAGATCATTTTTTTAATCTGGCATAAGAGCAAAAGCAACAAAATGAAAAAAATAAGTGGGACTGCATCAACTGAAAAGCTTCTGTACAGCAAAGGAGGCCATTAACAAAATAAAAAGGTAACCTCTGAATGGGAGAAAAAATTTGCAAATCATATGTATAATAAGAGACTAATATACAAAATAAATAAAAAAACTTATACAACTCAATAGCAAAAAAAAAACTGATTTAAAAATGGACAAAGGATCTAAATAGACATTTTTCAAAGATGACATTCAGATAGCCAATAGGTATATGAAAAGATGCTCAGCACCATTAATTATCAGAGAAATGTAAATCAAAACTGCAGTGAGATATCACCTCACACCTGTCAGAATGGTTTTCTCAAAAAGGCAAGAAATAAGTGTCAATGAGGGCGTAGAGAAAATAGAACTTTGTTCACTGTTGGTGGGAATGTAAATTGGTGTAGCAACTATGGAAAATAGTATGGAGTTTCCTCAAAAAAATTAGAAAGAAAACTGCTGTGTGATCCACTTTTATTTCTGGATATTTATCTGAAGAAAACATAATTACTAACTCAAAAAGATATACCTACCCCTTTGTTCATTGCATCATAATTTACAATAGCCAAGAGGAAGTAACCTAAGTATTTATTGATGGATGAATGAATAAAGAATATGTGGTACATATATACAATGGGATATTATTCAGCCATAAACAAAAGAATGAAATTTTGCCACTTGGAACAATATGAATAGACCCTGAGGGCATTATGATCAGTGAGATAAGTCAGACAGAGAAAGATAAATACCATACAATATCTTTTCAATGTAGCATCTAAAAAAGGAAGTTTATTGAGGAGGGGTCAAAAGGTATAAAGAAAAACAAGCCATGGATAGTTTGATTTACCACTGTATTGTCAAAACTAAACTGTGCTTTTCACAGCAGGTGAGCAAATAATATTTGCTGAATGTACTAGCTCCTCAACCCTTGATTTAAAAAAATGAGAAAAAAACCCTTCTATTATATACTTTATATTGAATGTGGGGAGTAGAGATAGAATGTTGTAAATATAACCTATAAAACCTATTTGTTTAAAAAATAAAATTTACAATAAAAAAGTAAAGTATGATTCAGTATATCAGTGCTTTATTTTGTAATGTTATTAGCACACACTGACATAAATTTTAAAAAACAAATATATGTGCTGAGGTGACTTTTTAAATATTCCTTTGTACTTACTTTTACACCATGACCCTTCTTTCTGTCCTCACTCCCAACAAGTCCGAGCAGCTAGACAGTACATTTACAACTCCACGGGAAAACATACCAAACAAAATTTGTAGAACAAAGAGACAAAGCCATGACTTATAAGTTTCAAACTAGGCTGCTGAAACCCATGTCAGAAATAATAGTTTTGAAAAAGTTTTTGAGCCCCAGAAACCAGGTCTTTGAATATCAGAAAGTCACAGTATACCTTAAACAATAGATTGGGGAAAAAATAATCTTCCCTCTAGCTTTCAGAGTAGGTACAGATTCCATAGGCTGGCTGAAGAGACAACAGTTTGAAAAGAAGTAAAATGGGGATGAACATTACCTAAAGAGGCTACTGTGGACAGTGGTCCTCAAATTGTGTAAGACCAACAGAAGTCTGGTCTAGGCTGGAAATACTCAAGACTTCTCAACCTTAGTGCTACTTACATTTTAACCAGACAATTCCTTGTAATGGGAGCTGCCCTGTGCACTGACGGATGCTTAGCCGGATCCCCGCCCTGTACTTAATAGATGCCAGTAGTACCACCAAGTTGTGACAGCCAAAAATAACATTGCCAAGTATCCACTGGGGTGGAGGGGAGCTGTGTGGAGGGGGGCAAAATTTCCCCAGCTGAGAACCAAACAAGATGGAGTGAGAGAAAGAAAGTAAGAGAGAGAGAGAGAGACAGAGAGAGACAGAGAGAGACAGAGAGAGACAGAGACAGAGAGACAGAGACAGAGAGGAGACAGGGACAGGGAAGAAGTTTGAGATTACACACACATACACATATATCTTTATAATAAAAAATTATAAGTTCTTTGTACAGAAAACTTAAAAAACACAAAATAATCACCAAAAAATATCAAGCTCTACCCATTCAGTAATAATCATTGTTAATATTTTGTCTATACATGATTATTCTAATATATGTATTTTATTTCAAGAAACCAAAAAGTGGGGCCCTGTAACCATATGTTATATTATTTTGTAATCTGAAATTTTTTTTCCTTCACAATATGTCATGAATTTTCAGAGGCATATCATCCCTTAATATAGCCATATACAACCTATTTAACCAGTGCCTTATTGCTAAACATTTAGGTTGTTCCCAATATTTCACCATCATAGGTAATGCTCTGATGAACATCATATATTCTTTTGACTATTTTCTTAGGATAAATTCCTAAGGAATTGTCTCAACAGAGAAAATTGATATTTGGAGAGTTATATCTATAATATTTACTCTCTTCCTGGTTTAAGTCATAGGTTAGTGACTCAAAATATACCTTCTGTTTTTTTAATTCTATTATCTTTCCATGGTGCTTTCCACATTGCCACATATTCAGGGCAGCTACCAGTTGTCCCTTTTTACTGATGAGAAAACTGGTGTTCATGGAAGTTAAGTGATTTACCCACAATAATACAATTACTTGGCAACAGAGGATTAAAACCTACCTCACCTGAGTCCTGGGCTTTTTGCTATTAGTGCTCACATTGGTAGCATATATACTGCCAGAATTAAAAATAATCTAGAGAAAATTAGTATGTCTACTGCTATAGAAGATATGCAAATTTATGAGCACTAGGATATTAGAATAATTCTTGATTATGATTTCTAAGTATAATTTTGTGTAGATGCCAGAGGTTCCAAAACATAGTCAAGGCTGAGACTTTGGGTGAGTGAATCTGCTGCTTCCCATGCAAAATTCCACAACCAATCTCATCTCCACATGCTGTCTTAGAGGGATAATATTTAAAGATTCTAATTCCAACATCTGCTTCATTCTTATCCCTAAAGCCAAATTGAGTTGGTACAGTCTGTTTTTACTCCCAGTTACACTCTAACACAGATTTATTACCAATTAATTTCTTATCAAGGAAAAACAACCCCATCATAAGTATTTTAGATAATAATGTCTAAGTATTTTATATTGCTTTAAGTCTAAACAGAATAGAGAGTGCATCCAATGGTCATTATCTCTAGATGCTTGCATTCTTTTTCATGTTTTGAGTCACAAAAAAAAAAAAAGAAAAAAGAAAGAAAGAAAAAGAAAATGCTACCCGCTGCTTAGTCATTTTTTAGGTTTAATGTGATTAAATAAATTCTGAGGTAGAAAAGAGTACAGCTTAATAATATTTTAAGTGGTTTGTAGAAACATTCCTTCTACCATGGGCACAATTTTAAACCGAAGCCAACTTCTGCAGTGCTATTGAAGGCTAATGAGTGCCTTAATAATATGCAGAGGAAAAAGCAGTGAGTCGATTAGATACAGAAATATCCTAGACCTCTGAAATACAGTTAGGAAAACAACTCAATTGTACTCAGAGACAGAACTCATTACATAGAATTATCCTAACATCCCAGTGATCCATTAGTTACTCATTAATAATTAGTGATCTTGGCAGCATATGTGGAGGTAATTGACACTCACTGATTTGAGGGTTAGACGTTAAAGCTCCAGATAAACTTTGAACCAATTTCTCTTAGTTATAGACAATAACCCTTTAAAATATCACATAACTTCTATTTTCTGGAACTCAGTTGATGCCACTCTTTTCTCCTGTTAATTAAAATTTTTTGGCAGGTATGCACTTTTTTTAAAATGAATTATTCAACAGACTTATCTAGAAATTCTATTTTACTTTTCCTGATTGCCTACCTTGTCTTTGTCCTGTATGTGCATGTCCCATGTGCCTAAGATGTTATCTTCAAACATACTTGCTTTCTAATGGTTAAGCACCCTATTGTGTGAATATACATTACATAGCCCTGAAATAAACAGAGTTTCTTAGGTTATGGCAAATTCTAATTTGGTTGTTACTTGATCCTGAAAGTTGCGAGCAAAGGAGTACGTTAGATGTGACACTGCTTGGGTAAAGAAGGCAAATATCAAGTAGATATCAAGTAGCAGGGGCCATCTGAACATATATAACATTATGGAGCTCAAAAAGAAGTGAAGAACCAATAGCCAGGAAAAAACAGGCAGAACAACAAAAGCAATGAAATACTGATACATGCTACAACATGGATGAATCCTGTGAACATTATGTTTCATTTTATTATTAAATGAATTAAGCCAGGCACAAAAGACTGCATATCATATAATTCCATTTATCTGAAATGTCTAGAATAGGAAAATTTATAGAAAAAGTAGTCTAATAGCCAGGAGCTGGGGAAGAGAAAATGGGGAGACTGATTAATGGGTATGGAGTTCCTTTTTAGAGTGATGACAAAGTTCTAAAATTAAGTAGTGGTGATAGTTGCACAACTCTGTCAATACACTAAAACCATTGAACTGTGAGGTTTAATTATGTGTATTTTATGGTATGTGACATCTCACGAAAGCTTTTTTAAAAAAACAGGCAGAGACAGAAAGAAGTCAGAAGAAAAAAGCTAGGAGACTGAAAGGTACAGGAGCTCAGTCACTAAGAGAAGTTTCCGTTTTTGCTGGTCAGTTGTCAGTGAAGTTTTCAGGCAACTTTGATGCAACTAATAGGAAATTTTTAAAAAAGTAAAATAAAATCAACACTGGCTCTTGGCCAGAACCAGTGCTGATTTAGAAAATATTGCTCAAGAACCAGTGCTGATTTAGAAAATATTGCTCAAGAACCTACTATGTATCAGACGCCTAATCAGGAGATTGCTGACCTTTCGGAGTTATAGGATTTTAACTAGAAAAATAAAATATTTTAAAAATAAATAAATTAAGAGTACAAATATTAAGAATAATTCTTTCTGGGTAATAAAATTTTATTATTTCCAGTGATCTAAACTATAATGACTTTTTATATTACAAAAAGAGAAAACAATTTTAAATTTTTTAAAGCGTTAGAGAAAAATATAATGAGTGCTCTATTAAAGCTATGGAAACACAGTGGAAGAAGAAAGGAGTTAAGCCTGAGGAAAGTCAGAGAAAACTTGACAGGCAATCATTTGATGTGGCCCTGTGGTATGGGAGTAAAGGTCTGAGGATGTTTCTCCACTCTTCATCCCTGATTTGAAGGACATGAGAAGGGCTAAATCTAAGGCAGAATTCTTCAAAGTCTTAGAGCCTGCAGGAGTGGGCTTCAAGACTCATCAGCCCCCAACCCCTACCCCAGGCCCACCCTGGGAGAACCTAAGAGCTGTAGGCTCTTCTGGGCCCTGCAAATATTGTCTACTCCCCCACCACCTCTGCCTACCATTAGGATCTGCCTTTTGTTCCAATAAAGGGCAGGAAGATTGTTAACAAATAGGAATCATTAGAAAGGAATTAGCTTCTGCATATGGGCCAGTGGGAGCCACTTCAGACTCTTCTATTATTGCCAAAGCACATAACATGGTAAGACAATTACTCTAACAGCTTGCTAGAGAAGTAAACACGGAGGGCTTTGCTATTAATGTACACATAGTGTATGGCAACAGGTGGAGGAAAGCCTCCATTGGTTTAGTTACTGTGTAAGAGAGGTGGTTGCTTTTTCAAAGCTGTGAGTAGAGTTCATTTATTATTATCAGCTTGTTCCTCTCCACAATTCTGACCTCATCATCCTTTGCCATTCTAGCAGTTACCCCAGCAGTCTGTGGAACAAAAGAAAATAACCAAAACCATACTGGCTCAAACCCATGGTCCATCCATCTCTGCACTCTGAGTGTGACAGGGAGAAGAAGCCTATTATGACAAAAGAACATCAGCTTTGGGTTTGAATCCTAGCTCAATCAACTATCAGCTAACTAGCTTTGGTAAAGGTATTTTAGCTCTCTGGTACTTCATATGCTCCTCTATAAAGTAGGTATAGTGTTAATACTGCCCTCATAGGGGGATTGTGAGCACTATTTGAAATAAGATTCACAGAATTATCAGGCTCCATAGGTATTAAACGCATTTGAGGGCATTTTCTTAGTTCTCTTAATAGAAGACTTTATAAAGTGGGATCTCCAAGAGTTTAGAGAAATTACCTATGCATTCTATATTTTTCTTTGATTTATTTAGCTAATAAGAATATATTTATGCATATATAAACAAATAATATACATATATGTGTATACATATACATATGTACATAGCATCTACTTTATTGAAACTCTCTTAGTTGCAAGTGACAGAAATTCAATTTGGCTAAGAACTCCTCAAAAAATTAGAGAATATTAGTTGATTCACATATGTGAAAAATCCAGTGGCAGGCTAGTTTCCAGCATAGCTGTATGCAGATACCCAAATAATTCTATTACCAAGATGTCTTTCTTCGTATTTTAATCTTTGCTTTTCTCTGACTGGTTAAGTGAATCAACATACATAAAGCACTTAGGACAGTGCTTAGCTAAAAATGAGCACTGTATAAATATTTTTTCATTTAATCTATTATTTTATTTAATCCTATTTAATCCACCATCCTATGAAGCACATACTTCTGTTATCCTACCTTTACAGATAAAGGTAGTAAGGCAAAGGGAGGTCACGTCACTATTCAATAACTAAGCAAGGCCAGGCAGTCTGATTCCAAAAGCTTTCTTGACCAGTTCTCTTGACTGTACCCTCTTGAACTGATTGTGAAGGGTTAGAAAACATAAACCCTAAAAGGCAAATACTTTTAAAAGAAAGCAAATAAGCAAGAAAGTTTATATCTCCTGCTACTTGATAGAGTACTACTATCCTTTTAAATCTGTTTTTCTTTCTTTTTTTTTCGATTCAGAAAATAAGTTCTTTCTATAATTCATGTATAGATTTCATTAATCCTATACAAAAGCTGGAATTACACCCACTTAAAAATTCTAGAGATGGGAAGGAGTTGAAATATGAGCCCTAGTATTAGTTTTTCTTTGTTGATGACCCAATCTCCCATCCCAATCTATTTTTTGCTCTTCTCCATCCTACTCTGTGCCCCACAAGTCTGGCCTGTATTGACTAAAACTCTGGTCTACCTTCTCCTCTTACTTCTGGTTTGGTTTGGCCAATGGTCTCCGCCCTCATCCATTCAAGCTAAAAAATGATGATTGTTCCCATGGTTGCTGGGTCCTGAGTGCTTCACTCACTACCTCTTACTGGTTTCCTTAGCCCAAACCACCTTTGCAAAGAGCTCCTTTGCTTTATTCTCTTCAATTAAAATTTTTGAGTTTGTCTCAGTTTCTAGCTTTACATATGAGTTTTGTAACCTCTTGGCATTTCTACCTTCATGAGCTTCTACCTCCATAAAGAAATATTAAAAATTATACTTTATGACTGCATTGGTATAAAGATGAATATAATCTATTCTGGATCATATTCATGTTTTTCTTCTGATTTTAAAAGAAATTAAAACATTTTCATGAGCTCCTAAAAGATCATGGGCCCTAGGCACTGAGCCTGCTATGCAAAATCGAGGAGTCAGCCCTTGCTCTTTCCTGCCAGGACTCTAACAGATGCCACTCCTTCTACCTACATACCTGACAGACAGAAAACAGACAGGTGCTCCCAGGAAAGTAGGCTGCTATCACGTTAAAATCACGATCCTCGGGTCAGATTTCCCAAACAGCCTGTTTCCATTCCAGTGAGCTCAGCATCCTTGTCCCTAAGCAGATCCTATTTCCAAGTCACAGCTAAGATGACAAGATAATAACAAGGAAAATGGAGTATCTAGGGTTGAATTAATGCCTAATTTATTTATTACTCATTGTATTCTAGTGCCGATGACACAACAATCATATATTTTATTAATAATCCTCACTCTCCCTTATGTAAATAAATATATCACTTTATAGTTGTGAAGAATAGAATGTTTTCTCTAAGTGCTCAGAAAGATCTCATTTGGCTCCCAGTATTGAAGCCAAAGGTTGGAGTTTATTTTTAAAAGAGAAATGAGATTTTTCTTAACGATGAATATTGCCACTATAGGAAATGTGTTGAGTATTGATGATATTAAAGGTTATATTTAGGATTCTATTTGTTCAGCCAGCTCTCAGTCTGTGACCACCTCATAGACCAGGCGAAAAGAAATGGACAGTATAAATCATGCTGGGAAGAAGACGTAGACAGACGGAAGTATTTTTAAACCTAAAACAAGCAGTTATTGATTTTGTGTTGGAGGTAAACACCTCATACCCTACACAAATCTGGGACCAATGCAACATTTTGCCTTTTTAAAATCTTCAGTTCAAATTTCAAGTTAAGTCTATGGCTATGCCACCCTGAACATGCCCAATCTCATCTGATCTTGGAAGCTAAGCAGGATCAGGCCTGGTTAATACTCAGATGGGAGACCAACAAGAAACACCAGGTGCTGTAGATGTAAAAAATAATAATAATAATAAATAAGGGATTGTAAGATGATAAGGTCCTTGCAATCTGTGAGGTCAGCCAAGGATTGCCTCACCTACAAAAATAAAAATTAAAAATTAATAAATAAATAAAATTTTCAAGTTAATGCCACATTTAAATCTCTAAGTCTCTGGATCTTTCTGTACCCCCTTGCCAGTTGTTTCTATGACAGACGAGAGGAGTAAGGAGATCTCACCAAGGACAAGGGAAGCTGAGAATTTGCCCCTCAACACCGTTGATATCAATCATAAAGCTAATGAACTGTGGCAACTGAATTGTCTAAGTTCATTCCAAATTATGTTTTGGTAAAGTTCATCTTTGTTTTCAATTATTCTGGAATCGTAAATGTTGAATCTGAGGTACAGTTTCTCCACATTCTGAATCTTGTTTGCGTTCTTCTTACTGTTAAGCTTATATGTGATGGCCCACTTTACTAGATACCTAGGGGAAGGGGTCCTCTCGTGGGGTAAGAAAAGAAACTATTTTTTTTATAAGGAATTAAGTCTGAAAAGATTGCCCTGATTCAATGAACCCAAATTTTGACATATTGCTGAGATAGTGTTTTAAAGTATATCCCCCTTTAACTCTTCATAACCCAGTTATAAATTTGTGTTTGTTTTATATCTTTTCATCTCCATCTTCTTATGACTATATAATATATACCCTGACAAGTTTATAAAGACTATTGAGGTTGATACTTGCTGGTCTTACTAGAAATTAATCAAAATCCATCTGTTCCCTTCCTAACCTGGACAATTTCATTACAACTAAATCAGGGATTATAGGATTCTTACATCCTTTTTTTTTTTTTTTAACACAGTTCAGTCGATTTAGAAACAATGATTAAAGCTTCTTTACTTTAAGGAAGATTGTTTCCAATCTTCCCTTCTTGCAAGGCAGAGAAAGATGAAAGCATCTTGATCCTGAAATATTTATATCTAAGACTAGAAATCTGTATCAGAAGCATGATGAACGATTGCAACCAAAGACTTTTTATTTAAAAGTCATATTTCTTATCTTCACTCTTCATTTTCTTCAAAGCTGGAGGAAATAAGTCCTAAATACATTCATTGCCCCTTATCCCAGGTAGATGTTCTACATTTCTTTAATTGTAAATTCAATGTCATAATAAAGAGACTCAAAGATAAAGATTACCTTTCTGACACTGACTATGTATAGAGATAAATATCAGTTATCCTTATGTGGCTTTAGAATGACTGCTTTCAAAGGAATGCAGAATACAAATTAGAGGAATGAATTTAAGCCGCCCTCAAGGAGATACCTTGATCTGGGATTCAAGAAATCTAAAGAATTAGAAGTGATTACTAGAGACTAATTATGGATTTACCCAGCCTCAAGCAGGTGCTATAATTAGCTATTCTCTCTCTTTTTTTTAAATCTGGTTTCCATATATTTCCCCCTCAAATGCCCTTTTAATTGAGGTAAAATGCTCAGATCTTAAGTATACAGTTGGATGGGCTTTGACACTCATAAAACCATCATTCCATTCAAGATCTAGAACATTCTTTATGCTTAATATTTGTATGTGACTGCTTTAAAAAATGAGAATTAATACAGCCTTTTGCTACAAGGAATGTCTCCCTTCTAAATTCCTAAAGGAATAAAATAAAACCAAAGGCCTGTGAGCTGGTTCCCTGTGGAGCCAAAGGCTGTTTGAAACCAGTCCATGTCCAGGGCCTTTTAACAATGTAACACAAAAAGGAACTGATCTTGACCGACAGGCAGAGAGGATGGCGTCATGGCCCAAACATCACATTAGAAACAATGATTCCCTGGGACTGGACGCTAAATCCTGGCAGACGATGCAGCCTTTCATCTTCTGAAATGGAGAAATTGAATGAAGCAAGGCCAATTCTGGGCCAGACTGCTGGATGAGATTTTTTTTTTTTAATTTCTAACTATTCTACATAGACATTTGAACTTCAGTTATAGCAGACCTAGAAATTGTCCTTCTGTCCTTGACATTTACCCTTTCAGCACTAGTTCTTGTATAGCAGGAAATCAGTTATCCACCCATATTCCCAGCCCACAGGGCACTGCACCTCGGGGATGCTTCCCTGTGTGGCAGGAATTCTGCTACATAAAAGAAGAATTATAACACTCATCCTTAGAAATTTTGAAGGGAATATAGGTACAGCCTAAGGAGTGCAAAAGGCTCTTAACTTCATTCAGTAATTGCTGCTTAGGGACCTAAGTACAAAAAAATAAGTAAATTGTGTGAACTGACAAAGTATAACAAAAAGAGTTGAGTTATGGGGAGTTGTTTCTGCTGATTTGTTTTTAAAACTAGGAGTTTTGTGCTGGCAAGTTTTATTGTCAATATATTGTGATACCACAATGGAGTCAAAGAACTCTGAATCCAGACTGAGTTCAAATTCTAGTTCTGCCACATATTTGATACATGACTTTGAACAAACTACTTATTTCTCTGTATTTCCATGTCCACCTCTGTAAAGTGAGAACAGCAATAGTACCAGCTCAGGGGTCAGCGAACATACCAAAATACTTTAAGCTTTAAGGGCCATGCAGTCTGTCTTAACTGTTCAACTCTGTCACTGTAACATGAAAGCAGCCATAGACAGTATGTAATGAATGGGTGTGACTGTTCCAATACAACTTCATTTATGAACACCAAAATTTGAATCTCATATAATTTTCATAAGACTTTATTTTTTTAGAGAAGTTTTAGTTTTACCACAAAATTGAGAGAAAGGTAGAGAGATTTCCTACATATCCCCTGCCCCACACATGCATATCCTCCCCCATGATCAATATCACTCACCAGAATGGTACTTTTTTTTTTTTTTTTTTACCAAGGACGAACCTACGTTGACACTTCATATATCCAGAGTCTATAGTTTACTTTAGGGTTCACTCATGGTGTTGTACATACTATGTGTTTGGAAAAATGTATAATGACAAGTATCCATCATGATAGAATCATATAGAGTATTTTCACTGCCCTAAAAATCTTCTGTGCTCTGCCCATTTATCCCCTGCCCCCAACTTCTGACAACCACTGATCTTTTGACTGTGTCTACAGTTTTGCATTTTCCAGAATGTTATATAGCTGGAATCAGATTGGCTTCTTTCACTTAGTAATGTGCATTTCAGCATCCTTCAAATCTTTTCATGGCTTGATGGCTCATTTATTTTTAGTGCTGAATAATATTCCATTGTCTGAATGTACCACAATTCATTTAACTATTCACCTACTACAGAATATCTTGGTTCCCAGTTTTAGTGCTAAAGAATAAAGCTGCTATAAACATCCTTGTACAGATTTTTGGGTAAACATAAAATTTCAAGTCCTTTAGGTAAATACCAAAAAGTATGATTGCTGGATTATATAGTAAGAATATGTTTAGTTTTATTAGAAACACCCAAACTGTTTTCCAAAGTGACTGTACCATTTTGCATTTCTACTAGCAATGAATGAAAGTTCCTGTTGATCCATAGCCTCACTGGAATTTGGTGCTGTCAGTGTTCTGGATTTGCCAGTCTAATCAGTGTGTAGTGATAGTTCATTGTTGCTTTGATTTGCATTTCTCTGATAACATATGATATAAAGCATTTTTCATTTGCTTATTTGCCATCTGTATATCTTCTTTGGTGAGGTGTCAAGGTCTTTGGCCCATTTTTTAATTGTGTTGTTTGTTTTCTTACTACTGAGTTTTAAAAGTTCTTTGTATATTTTTGGTAACAGTTCTATATCAAATGTGTCTTTTGCTGACTCTCATATAATATTCAAGTGTCAAGAAATATTCTTCTTTTGATTTTTTTCAAACACTTAAAAACTGTAAATGAGATTCTTAGCTCACAGACTATACTAAAATAGATGGTAATCAATAGTTTGCCTACTCCTATATTGGCTCATATTGCATATTAACACATGTAAAGCTCTTAGACCAGTGCCTAACACATCGTGAGCACCACTTTCATGTTAAGATTTATTGTTATTATATAGTAGAAGGTGATAAATGGTCGCTCTTCACGGGTCTGGTAGTACTATTTCCCAGAATGTCGGCCTTATGGGCTTCTAGTTTTGAGAAAAAGAGATGAGGTCCTAAGAGAAAAAATAATCTTAGTGTCTTCCCTCAATATCCAAGAAAAATATAGTGAACACTGCCTTCAGATATGGATCCAATACACAGAATGTGCTACTGTATGATCCCATCATTTGGGAAATGATTTTTTTAAAGCCATTGCTGTCCATTTTTGCACTTTAAATCCCACAAAGAGATTTATTTACAACATTAAATCATTTTGTTGCTGCCTGGCTATATTTTTAACTATTAAAATATTCATCACACACTCTAAGAACCTAATACCAAGTGTTTTATGACCTTTTAAAAGATGTCTTCTTTTAAAATCACCTTCAAATGGGGATGTCAGTTTCCAAGCAGGTCTAATAAAGAGTGGTCCATTGTCAAATATCAAAGGAGATAAGAAATCACTGCCCTGGAAAAGACCACCAGAGATGGATTGATTAAGCAGAAAGTGATGAACAGAGCTGTGGGTTGGGAAGGTGATATGAGATTTTGAGAAGAGTTTGGGGCAAAATTTGTTTGTTTCCCTAGTACAAACACAGACAATTGTCTATAACAATGGTTCTCAACAGGGGGCAATTTGAGCATCTATAAGATATTTGGTAACGTCCATAGACATTTTTGGTTGTCACAGCCAAGTTAAGGGGTGGGTATTGCCAGAGAATCTGCTAAATATCCTACAATGCACAACATAGCCACCCACAACAAAGAATTATTTGGCCCAAAATGGTTAGTAGTGTTGAGAGTGAGAAATCCTCATCTGTAGGAATCACTCCAGCTGACCCCCATCTCATATCTGACTTTATTTTGCTTTTACTTTGAATTGGCTGTTACAGGCATGTGTCAAAAAGATAAATGCTGCAAAGCATCCCTCCCTATGTTCCTATTAAGGATCACAATTCAATTTGAATTGTCCATCCACCCACTTTTTCAAAGGCATCATGATGGAAAATTGCAAGAAAACCTTTATTTAAATTACACAAATTAATTCAATTACCCTGAAGGAATCTGGTACCAGATCACCAGATTGTTGAACAACTGATGCTAATTTGGTAATTCAATTTACTAAACAGGTAATGTGACAAATATTTAAAAGCTAGTCAGCTGTAGCTAGCACCAAGCCTTCCAAGGAAGTCTGAACCTGCTGTGTATCAATTTGGATTCATTTCTATTTCTTGTTCTATACCAAACTCAATCTGCTCAATTTTCTAAAGTAAATAAGGCCCTTTGTGTATCAATACGAGGTGAATTTTCATCTTTTTACAAAGAATCAAAAAAAGCAGAACTGATAAAAAGCTTTCAAATCAATTTATAGAGTCACAGTAATTCTAATTAATCTTAATGTAACTTAAAATCATATGTACACTAACATTGTATATTTAACACTAAATCTGTAATGTCAGTTTAAAACTTTTTTTACAATAAAATTCTATTTAAACTGTATTTGTAGAATGCTATTTAAATTAATCTCTATTTATAGAGTGCTTTATAATTTATGAAGTGCATTCATATATGTAATCTCACTTGAGCCCTAAAATAATTCTGAGAGGAAGGGATGGCAGGTGTTATCATCTTTGATTCACAGATGAAAATACAGGTTTTAGTCCGATGTATAAGTCCCTTTGAATTAACAGAACATTCAACAGAAGACATCATGTTTTAAGAAATTGGATTAGGATGGAGACAAACCATTGTCTCAGTTCTCTGTTGCTGAATAAACAACCCCTAGGGTCACTTCCACCACACGGGAGTGGTCAGAGTGGTCACAGAGCCCACCGAAATTTAAGAGGTGAGGGGAAGATGGGAGGGAGTAGACCTCACCTCTAAAGAAGAGGAATGTCAAAGACTATGTGGTCATCTTTAAACTGCTATAAGATCCAACTTAAATGTTGAAAAATGTCCCAATGACTCTGACACCTTTCTTAACATTAAAAGTGATTCTCCTTATAGAAACTAGTTATATCAGGGGAAACTGCAGCCCCAAGAGGGCTGATATAAACAGGGTTCAGCTCCTGTGCGCTCACCTGTATTCTCTGTTGACTGACTGCTATCTTTGATCCTATTCATTCCTATGACTTCAATCACCATTTCTATGCTAATGACATCTCTTCTCCCAAGCTACAAGACTCCTGCATCCACCAGATACTTTCAGCTGGATACCTCACAGCTACCTGGAACTCATCACATCCAAAGTGGAACTCATTTTTTTTCCTCCAAAACCTAACTCTCTCCCTGCCTTCACTATTGCAAGTAATACAATCAGCTACCCTTTTTTCCAAATCTGTATCCTGAGTACCATTCTTGACTTCTTCACCGTTACGCTCTGCATTAAATTGATAATTATGGCCTATAGATGTGAACTCTTAATACCTCCCACTTTCCTCCATTCTCACTGCTGTTATCCTAGTTCTTGGACTTATACACTCCTCTCACAATTCTCCTGCTCCTGCCTTGCTTCCATACAATCCAGAGTGACCTTTCTAAAATTCAAATATGATTAAACATTTCATGTTTTAGTTGGGAGGCACATTGTTGAGAATAAAATCTAAACTCTTTAATGTAATTTATAAATTTTGTTCTTGTGTGATTTGATGTGAAGACACAAAATGCCATCCTGCCCCAACATATTTCTCTCATTGGAATTGCCAATAAAATATTGATACTACCCATTTCTTTCAGTCAAGGCATCTGAAGTCTCTATTAATTGCAAATGGTATCTAAGTGGATTAGCCCCCATTAATACCTTACCAGCGATTAACTTTTTTATTGGGGTTCATTCATCAAAATATCTCTGTGGCTAGCCAAACCTTTCGGGGTGGGCCACAGGATAGATAAGTTTTGAAAAAAGCAAGGGTTACCTAAGTTAGTGCCTGGAGCCATTTCTTATGCATAAAAATTTAAATTGACTGATATACATAAACTATTTAAGAATCTGAAGAGATTCCATTTTGCGAAATTATCCTATATGCCATTTTTGAATGAATTAGATAGTGACTGATAGTAAGAAAATAAAGGAGGTATCCAATAAATGGAACAATGGATATAATCACTTAGATCCAAACTTTCAAAGTCATCTGAAAAATCATTTAATAGTCTTCATTTGAGAAGAGTAACATAGCTAGAAAACCAATAAAATCTCCCAAAATTAAATTCCAGGGGATGATTTACATGCATTAGTCACATAAATTTGCATTATTGATTATTTCTGGAAATTAGGAACCCATCAGGCAAGACTTTAAAATTGTTTCTGTATATAGCTCAACTTCTTCATTGCAATAGTATTTATGGCTATGACAGGACTTGACCTTTAATAGAATTCAATATTTTTTGAAACAAGTTCTCTGCTTCTTCTTCATCCATCTTCCACTGATGTTCCACTTCACCAATTTCCTATTCTGTTGCCAAGAAATGGAGCACCAACTTGTGGCCACCACCGTCAGGATACCCATGCCCTCACTGTCCTACATGCCTAAGCTACTGGCTAGTTCTGCTGGTGCTCCTTCTTCACATATTTCCTGCTGTACTCTTTTTTCTGACATACATGCGACATTTTCCATCTTCTTTCCCAGCAGCTTCTTAAGCCTCTACTTAGCACTTATATTTTCAAAGCACCCACATGTCATTTGCTTATAAAATCTGCATTCCTGTGATGATAATGGCATTAACAATTAGTTAACATTTTTCAGCACTTTGATGTTGTTATCTTAAACTCTCTTCTGAAGTTCTCACAATACCACTACACTGTCTTAGTATTATTAGTATCTCTTTTACAAACAGGAAACTGAGGCTCAGAGAAGTCAAGTAATTTTGCTAAAGTTGTCCAATTAATCAATATTTCACAAAGATAGTCTGATAATGCTAAATCAGAAAATTAAATTGATTAAGACTAATCACTGAAAATCATTTTATGCACTAAAATATTTGTGATTAAAATGATATGATGTTAATGATTTGCTTCAAAATAATCTAGTGTGAGAGAAGATAGGGTATAAATAAATCAAGGGCAGCCATGAATCAATGATTATTTGGGGCGCTCATTGTACTACTTGCTCTACTTTTGTGTACATTTAAAATTTACCAAATAAAAATTTCATCTTTTTTTTAATGTCACTTTTAATACAATTACAAACAACCCAAGCCTGCTGATCAGGATAGTCATTCAGAGTTTGTAGATAATTTCAAATTGTTTCATTACGCATTCAGGTCTAATAACTAGTATGGGGATATGGGAAGAGCACTTCAGCTTTAGATACAAATGTCTCATCTTTGTCACACAAGTTTATTTTTTTCTAGATCTCTGTAATATGCATTGCATACTTGTCTTAGTGGAAGAAACAATTACTCAGGCACTGTGTCCAACTGCATGGTGTTACCTTTTAATTAACCTGTGTAGCCTTTTTCACTTAACCTAGTTTGAGAAGTGACAGCCACTTGAACTGTTTAAATAACGTTTGCCAATGTTCCTTTATTGGGTATATTCAATCAAAACAATCATTCCAAATGTGTGGTCCAGTTCTCCAGAGCTGGTTATATTTTCTATTCAGCCACGATCCTTGTCACAAACATCAGTGTTATAACTTGTCTTGCTAACCATAGTGCTTGGAATTGTTTCAATGTATGAAAACCAGATCAAACCAATATGTCCTCCTTTCTCAGTGTTTCTATGCAAAAGCTATTGCACAACTCTACTTTAAAACCCTGCTGCCAACATATAATATCTGGTGTTGTAAATATGTAGAAATGTAATATACCTGCATATCTGCTAAAGGATTAAATAAAAAGCACCACATTTCTGAGGGAAATTCATTAGTATGTTATCCAATCTCTAAAAATGCGCATGCCCCGGACACAGCAGTACAGTATCTAGAATTTACCCTAGGAAAGTAATTGTGTAGATGCACAAAGATGTATGTGCAAATATATTCAAGGCAGTGGTTGTTTTTAAAATAATATTGAACATTTAGAATTTAACTGCCCAACAACATGAGATTAGCTCAATAAAATTATCTGCAGACACTTTAAATGTTGAAATAAATATTTTTATGGTAATGCAGAAGTTCCTTAAATTCTGTTAGTAAAGAGCAAGTTACCCAGAAATATGCATAGTGTGTGTGTATGTGTGTGTGTGTGTGTGTGTACATACATACATACATACATATATTCTAGCATGAAAAGGTTACATCTGTATATGTATATATATGTGTATATAAAATTTGTGTGTATGTGTTTGAGGGAGTGTTGGGGGGTGTGCAACCTAGGTCTGGACAGATAAATACTATAGTTTTCTTCAAATAATTTCCCATCTGCATTTTCATATATTTCTACAATGAACATGTAGTAGCTACATAAGAAAAAAATAAGAAAGAAAATTAACAGATAAAAATCTACTTGCCTAAATGTGTTTCAAGTGTTCAGATAAAAGGAAAATGAAATAACCTAGAGAAGTTGTAAAAAACCTTTGGGAGCATTGTTTCAATAAAGAGAAGCCTTTCGGTATTAATTATTGAATAGAAATAATGGAAAAGGTAATGGGGGAGAGATGCAGAAAGCAGAGTCAAGAGTCACTCTGCAGTTGGTAACAATATCCCAACTCAAGGCTGGGATCTCTGAGTGAGATGTGACCCAGTGAAACATTGTAGCATGCTTTCTCTTCGTTTTTTGGAGTGCCACCTCTTCTGACAATTTCTATTGTAAGCCAGGTATTATTCTCTGACCCTTACAGCAGCCCTTCAATGTAGGTCTTTCCAAAGGGTGGCCCAGGGGGTGCAACTCCTTGCCCAAGGTTATAGCTGGTAGATCTGAGCTGAGATTATGAAGCCAAATGTGCCTTTTATCACCATGGTCTTTATTACAAAAAGAAGAGGGATGGAAGCTCAGAGAGAGGCATCATCCTGTTATGCTAGTGACTAAGACAGGACTTTGGCAATGTCTGTGTAGAATTTTCTGAAGAATGGGGTCAAGCTGAGTTGTGCAGGCAGCAATGACTTTTTAAGGAACAGAAATGAGCCTCCGTGACTCTAAATTATTCAGGCTAGATGTTTACAGTGAGCGGTTTAGCTTCAGGCCAATATTAACTTCCCTTCCTATTACTATCAGATTAATTACATTTTGTTGCTTTTTCTAAATACATTTCAAATCAGCGTACCTATCATTCAGCAGTTAGTCATTAAAGTAGCAATGAGTCTGCAATTGAGTTATCTGAAGCTCATTTACAAAATAAAACAAAATTCCAGAATCTTTTTTTTGGTATCTAAATAGAGCATTAATAATAAGTGACTAGGATATTGTTTTTAAGTAGAAACATTTAAATTGAAAAATTCTTTAGATTACAAGAGAAATCAAGGAAGATATAAAAAAGAAGACTGATTGAACATGGGTAAATTTGCATTTTAAATAATGAATCTATAAAATATACATAAAAATACAGTTACAAAAACTGTCATTTTAACATTTATACAAACCATAAACTACCTAAATATTTTGTATACTAGTATGTTCATGTACAAAGATAAGATGGATTTAAAGAGAATTAGTATTATCTGACAAATTTTAAATATTAAATATTAAAAAATCATATTTTCTATGCACTTCAGACTAGATATATAAATATATGCATGTGTATACGTATATATACACATACATGCTTATAGAGATAGAGATAGAGATAGAGATAGATAGAGATAATTGTCTTCATTTTACATTGTTACCCATGATCTCATGCCTTTACATGCAGCTAATATCAAGGACTGTTCCACAGCTGATCAATAAAACACAATTTACATCAAATGACGAGAGAGTTGTCAATTTTTTTAAATCCCAGCCTCTCTTGTGGATTGCTAACTTCAAAGACTTGCATTAAGATTATTAAGCAAGTAATGATTGATTTATTACATAACATTAAGAAATGTTTTCTTTGAAGCACAAATTAAAAGGTCATGGATGCCAGAATTTTTCTTCAAGTTGGTTGTTAAAAATGCAGAATAGATCATTTAGCTGGCCGTGAAGGACACATGAAGGAGATTTGAAGTAACTCTCTTTCCCAGCAATATTTCATTGAAATGCTTAATATTCTGCAGTGGATTAATGAGGCCGTTATCTATTTTCAAACAATGGGTGAACAATTAAGACCCAGTCCTGAGAACAAATTGGTGTGTTATTTTGTGATGGTATTTAAAACGACCATTGCTATAACAATGGGGCATTATTTAACAGAACAGAAAATAACCATTTACATCTAGATTTGAGAAGACGAAAATGTATGTGGCAGCTGCTGTTCCTAGAAGTAAAACTGACATTTTAGGATGAAAGCAATTTGACCAGCTGAAACCTAAACATGCTTTATGCCATGTCCCGAAGTCACCCAAAATGCACACCAATGCGCTAATCATTCATCATAAAGCCAGTGAATTATGCAATTTCTCACCCTGGTTTCAAACTATTAGGGGGAGAGGAGATGGGTGCAAATCTTTGAAAAGATCAGACTTGAGAATGAACAGAATTAATTAGGCACATGAATAGTATTAAAAAAAAACATATACCAAGTATGGGTAAAATAATCTACATATGAAAATTAACTGGGAAAAATTGATCTTCCAGTTAAACTCAAGTCCAATCCAAGACTAACCACCTGTGTGTCCTAAATAATGAGGAACTACATTAATCAGCAAGCTTGCATCACAATGCAAACAGGATAATAAATTATCTCACATTTCCCCAGTGCATTGTTATGGAAAATTAGGATGAAATTTTGGTGTCATTCTACAGGTGGCAAATAAGAATAAACTATTTTTCATGCCCAAGAGTCAAATAAAATCAGGGAACTTTTTTTATGCTTTTGTGAATTGTAATTGTGTTTACCTCAATATCTTCCCCAAAGAATACTATCTAATTCTACTTCTCATAGCTCTAGTCTTTCCTTCCCAGGTTGCAAAGATATGTTGCTTGCTATTTTAGGTAAGTTCTGTAATTTAGTGGTTCCCCTCCCCCGCAAAAAAAGAAAGAAAAGTCTATATGGCCAAATTGATGTGATGAAATGATAGGTTTAAAGAATAATTTATTATACTATCAAGATCTTGGCATGCCAATCCTGAAAAGACTATTTTGAGCTGTCACTTCTAAAGCACATATTTTTTCATTGACTGACATGCCAAATGCTTGATGGAATAATGAATTGTTCCCATTGACATCACCATTACACAAGCCCTTGGGTTCCATGCAGCACTTTTCAGGGTGATAAATAACATTGCTGCTCTTTCCATGATGTGTAAAACTAGGAGGTTAAGGTCAGGTTCAGAAATTTGCTGAGAAGGGGATGTTGGTTTAGGAGTGGAGAGAAGAACGAGGTGAAGGTCAGCCATGAGTGTGGTATATATCATAACACTTCACAATTAAAATATACATGAGTCTACATTTTGACACAACTGCAACAAAACACCACTTCTAAGTATTCTACTTTGTTGCTTATATTCGTGTTTTCGGTTTTTTCGACTCAAAAGCTATTTGCTATTACTGTATTCAACTAGACACTAAACTCCTCTGACTCAGAGACCAAAAAAAGATAAAAAGGAGGTCCCCAGATTCAAGTCTTGGGGCCATTGTCCTTAGCACAGGTCATATACATGTTCCCAAGTTACACTCTGCCCTAAGGTATTCAACTTTGTATTTCTAGGGTAGGCCAAGTCCAAACCATTCCGGGGGAGGCCTTCCAAAGGCTTCAGACCCACTGAACAAACTTGTCAGGAGTCCTTGGTAATACTAGTGGCCAGACTGACAAAATACTGAGTACTGACAAAGGTCACCACCCACAGAGGCCATAATGCATGAGTACTTCTCATTTTTGCAAAGTCTTTAAAGACAGGCTTAGGCCTTCATTGACATCAATCTCTCCTTTCCAAGCCATGGCCTTCACTCCACATGCCCCTGAGCAATGAGCTCCCCTCTCCCTTCACTAAACAGCAATTCATTTCATTTCTTTTTTCACAAAAACCAGCTTTGGTTTGCTGCTCCCTCCTGATAGTCATCATCCTATTTACAATTGAAATTTTGAGACAAAGCAGGATTTCAGGAGGTGTCTTCCCATCCTTAAGCATTTCAGCTAACAAAAGAATCCCACTCTGATTAAGAGCACACATATTTTGTAAAAAGACCTTATAGTAAGGCCCAGAATCTCCCTCCCATCAAAGCCACCCATGGCTACTTTACATAACTAAACTGTGGGTTTACATATGTGCACATATCTGCATGTATGCACATACCACTTGCCAAGTACTCAGAGACATAATTACCAGAAGCACAGGTTAGAAAGAGGTCCAGACTCCGCCCTCACCAGCTGAGAATGCTGAGGCTGGGAAAAGGAAGGCTCCCATTTTCCTTTAGCGAGGTTCTCAGGTGTTGCTGAGAAACCCACCTGAAGCAAGGCAAAGTTCAAGTAACACAGCCCTGGAGCCTCTGCACCATCTGTCCTGGCACCTGGTCTCCCTCAGGCCTTCTGCCTCAGGTTGTCTCCCTCTGAGACTGGCAGCCCATCACTAGATCAGATTTCTGGGGTTGCAGACCTGGGTGGCCCTGTCCTTGGGGCATTTCAGATTAATGTTGTCACTTATGCAAAGGCTTCTCTGGTGCTCACAGGCACAGAACCCTGGCTCCCTATGTCTCTTCCTCTTTCTCCTTGACTCCCTGCTCCTCCCCGCATTTATTGAGGCCTCACTGTGTGCTGGATATTAAGTGTGTGATCTGGGAATAACCTTCCCCATCTCCTCTACCCACTTCTGGAACATTTCCCTTGCTTATGGCATGTTCCTTCCCTTCAGTTTATCCTTATATACCTTCACTCCCTGGTTATCTGATTAATAAGTCTCCCCTATTCCCTCATTGTTGTTTTCTCAGAAAAGTGTTTTGCACATAGAATGAAATAAATCCTCATAACAACATTGAGCCTGATTCCTTCAATAGATCCCATTTATAATGAGAAATATAAGGCTCTGTGAGTATGATTTGCTTTGGGTTGCTCGGGCAGTAAGTGGCGGTGCAGGGCCTGTTTGAGGCTAGGTCCTGTAACCATCACGATTCTACCACAGCGCCTCTGGTCATGGCTCTGCAAAGCCCTCTAATTTCTTATAAGACTTCATATACATGCACTTGTCATTACCCTACAGAAGACCTTTGGTGGGTCTCAGAAAGTCTCAGAGGGTAATGCAGACACTAACCACAGGCTACTATGGGTTCTCTTCCACGGAACGGCCATGGGCTGACAGAGTAAGTCCAAAATCGGCTATAATGTCTTCCGCCATCGGTGATCACTTGGAACCAACTAGTCAAGACCTTTCTGCAGGATTCCTGGCTGATGGGTGTTACTTACTTCCACCACTAAACAGACTTTTAAATGCTAATACTAGAAGGAGGATGAGGAGGAGGAGGAGGAGGAGGAAGAGGAGGAGGAAAGGAAATTGTCATGGAAGAAGGAAGGAGCATCAAAAAGACAAAAGCAGAATATAACATCTTTCCTTGGTATTGGCCCTTTTCACTACTTTAAAAGTAAGGCCATAAAAGAATGGGTTCCTTTTTCTGTGTTACTTTTATTCTCTGTCCTCCAGATTTATTGCTTGCCCAAAGTAGCAGCCACCATAAACTCTTCTTTCAATAGAATGCTATTTGAATTGCAAAAGTGAGGATATCCAAGAAGATATAATCTAGAAAAAGTAAATATGATAATATTACAAAATGATTTTTAAAAAGCAATGTATTTGCATGGAGATACCTGACAGGTGGAATCAGAATTCCATCTTGGCTCCATTGTTCAATTTTGTAATGGTAGTATGAGATGTTCCATCATCACATGTTGTTACTTTTAATTTTACAGAAAAGCAAATCTAGTAACAGCCTTCTAAACCAGAGGAGGAAAAGCTCCAGGTTTTATTTCTATGAAATGAACTATAAACACTTCTAAAAGCAACTCTGTAAATTCTCTCCCTGAAAGTTACTGGATATTCCCTGCATTTTTTAAAAAAATGATATGTAGATAAATATATTTCTCTAGAGAATTTACATTTTTCTATCAGTATAGCATTGCTCTTATTGTTAATCAGTGCTTCTTGCTCTCTTTCCCATTTTCCACCTGTCTTAAGAGTTTGAAGGGTTGCTATGGTACTAAAGAGGAATTTTCCATTCAAAGGGCTAACCTTGTCATCAGCTCTTTGTTCTGCTCCTGTAGACATGCTTACCACATAGGCCGAAGGGCAGAGTGAACTGGAGATCAACTGAAGCCTCACCATCCCCTAGACAACAGATGTATTGCCTAAGTTCCTATCTAAAAATATCATGCTCTGTTAACTGCCCATAGCCCATAGCAACTCCCACGCTCTGTAACCAGCTGAGGACTAATTAACCAATCAGCCCATATCAGCTGTAACTGCACGGATAAGCCCTATAAAAGTGAGGTTACCCCTGAGCTCGGGGCCCAGATTTTCAGAGCACTAGCTCTTCTGGGACCGCTGGTGTAATAAACCTGAGTTCTCCAACTTTCCAAGTGCTGCTTGGTTTCTTGCTGGTCTGATTTTTCTGCAGCAATACTAGTGTACTTGTTCTTTTAGATTTCCCATTTCCCTCCTTCTGCTGTTTCCTTTTTAACTAGCTTTTAATTGTTAATCCTGGCCTCTCCCTGCCTTGCCATTAACCTGTTCAAAATGTGTCTAGTACTTGCCTCATTTTACTCTTGTTGTTGGGTTTATTTGCATGTCCATAACACTTTAATTGTGGGTTTTCTTCTGGGACTTGCAACAGTCACCTTTAACTTTATCTCCCACTTGCTAATTCCTCATCCAATTGCTTCATAGCGAACTGGTTTGATTTCTCTGATACCTTATTTAACACTCTGACTAGCTTAGATTTCCACCCAAGGCAGTAGGCATTTCAACAGAATTGTGTCCTTGCAATTTATTTTTCTAGACTTTCCTAGAAACTACAATTACTTCTTACCTACATTTGTCTTGTTGATTGAATGACCTCAGCTTGGGAGGCAACATGTTAGGGTAGCTGGATGGCATCAAAGTGTGACTTGATTACACTTGGATATAAAGGCCTGAAACAAGCCCTTTTATCTTCATGGTATGCTATGGAGATAATCACAGTTGGAGTGTTAGCATGGTTGTGTTACTTAGGTTGTTTCAGGCTGCCAGAAAGAGGTATTCCAGTTTATGAGCTGAATGTACAAGTGGCCTCATAGACAACTGAAAAGTGGCTCAGAGTTGTACTGATATAAGAGAAGCAGCAGTAGCTCACATCTGGGACTTTGGCATTCTCCTTGCATCTCACATCCCAAAGTCCCCTGCAGAAGAGATCTGGGTGGGTCATTTATTTACCCTTTATCTTGTAGCTTCCTGATTGAATAGACTTTGGTTCAGCTATTGATCCCTGGTCAAGCAACTGTGACCAGGTAGAAAGTTAACTCAACTCAGGAACAAGTTGCAGCTGACCAAAGCATCTTCATGTGGGAAGTACTACCTTGTGCCCCTTTCCCCAGAATGGAGGCTGTGGTCACAGTAAATGTTTATGACAGCCTGCCTGCAAAGGGATTCTTGCAACGCTGATACTCACACTCCTTGAGAAAAGGATCCAGTGGTCAAATAAATTTGGAAACAGCACATGTTACCTCATTCTGTTTAGAGAGTCACAATGCACATTAGTATATCAAAGATGTGGAGAAGCCCTGCAATAACAACTCTTTAACTTGGTAGGCAGCACTACCAAGTAAATTCTTCTTACTTAACATCTCGTTGATGCTCAATAGAAGATACATTGACAAGTGTTGATTTAGACCTCATGAACTGCCTGGTGCCACTAGCTTTATCACTGTCTCCCGAACCAGCAGTTCCAAGTACTGTGCATCAAAACCACCTGGGGACATTTGACTAAGTAGAGTGAGCTAACTGTACCCCTAGAGATTCTGACTTACTTTGGGGAGAGGCCTAGAGATCAGAATTCAAATGCTCCCCAGGAATGAGAGCTTCAAATAATAGTAGTTCTATATGTTACAGTATACATAAAAATAGCATTCACTGAACATATCCTATATACCAGGCACTAATCAGGTGTGACTTTATTCTCTTATTTTATTCTTAAATCTACCCTGCCAAATAGATATTACTACCACTAGTTTACAAGTAAGGAAATTGAAGTTCCATGAGGCTAGACAAGCCTATAATCACACAGTTTATGTGGTATGAGGCTAAGAAATCAGAAGCTTCTGATTTCTATATCCAAATTCTTTAGTCTACATGTCTCTCCCAGGAACCTTCTTCTCTTGGTCTGAAAGTGCCTGTTACTGGTGGACAGTTAACAAATTACTGTGGAATGAACAAATGTCATGAAGGACCTGCAAGGTCTTTTTCAGCAAAAACATCCCAAAATTCTGTGACTCGATGTTGTGAAGAATAAATGATACCACACAATTTGAGAACTGCATTAGGTCATATCCACGTAGATGCTCAATATTAACCCTCTTTTGTTTATGCTGAGAAGCATTCCTTAATTAACATTGCACAATTCCTAGTTGTCTAGCCTTCAATGAACTCTTCTGCTTACATTTTGGCTCTATTCAAACTAAATGGTAACAGCAATTGCATATGCAATAACCTATAAAGCTAATTCAAAAAAGACATTAACTCCTAAAAATGATTGAAGAGCAAATGTGTTATCCATAGATCCTAAAATAGAGCTCCCATTCTAAGAAAATTTCTTTGCACATCAATGAAAATGTGTACCACTAAACAGCTTGTTACTAAAAATCATCTTCCTGGAGTTAAATGCTCTTTGCACAGGTGTTCAGGAGATATTACACAGGATTCAGGCATTGGCTGCAGCTAAGAAATTCCTCACTTAAATCTGAAAACTTTCCATGATAATTTTTCTATTTTCTCACAAGTAGGGAATGAAAAAATCCATCACACACAGAAGCAAGGCCTTACTCCTGGCGCTTAGGTTTCTGGAATTCGTAATGGGGATGTTAACACCAAGCTTCAGGACACAAAGCAGCCATTTGGAAGGGCTTTACTGCCACAGCGTGGTCAAAATGTGCATTACCGTCCAAAGCAAGGGCCACACAACCTGTGCACTGCTCTAAGCCACTTCTTTTATGACAAATGCTTATGACATCTTTTGACATGCCTCGATAAACTAAGACAGAAAAAAAAGGGTATTAAACTGTCTGGCAATAGCCCTTGGTTGGGAATAGGTTCTTTTAAACTGGGTTCTTCCAGGCAATCATACCTGAGTTTGCTTATATGCGCCTAGTTTCAAAAAAGTATTTTTCAAATTCTTTTTCCATTGACTGTGTTTGAAGAAAACTATTTTGTAACACAAAGAAAAGGCCTTACTCCAGAATTATTTCTTCTATTTTCTATTTCAACCAATTTCTTTCTTCTCTTCTCCTTCCTTTCTTCCATCCATCTTTCCTCCCTCTCTCCCTTCCTTCCTTTCCTTCCTTCCTTCCTTCCTTCCTTCCTTCCTTCCTTCCTTCCTTCCTTCCTTCCTTCCTTCCTTCCTTCCTTTCTTCCTTCCTTCCTTCTTTCCTTTCTTCCTCTCCTCCCTTCCATCCTATTATCTGTAAACTTCCATGTTTAACTTTAAATTCCTTTACAAAGAAATTCTTATATCCAATCCATCTGTTACTTATTAGCTGTGTGGTTTTGGGCAAATTCCTTTATCTCTCTGCTCTGTTACACATTTGGTAGAAGAATGGTTTTTACATTTTCAAAAGACAGGGCTTGCCAACAAATAACATTATGGGAGAGAGAACACATATTGCCCTCAAAGTCTACTCTAGCTTTGTACAATATGAAGTGCATGATATTGTCTATAAGTAGTCTAATACAACCTGAATCTAATGAAGGCTTTAGATCTTTCCGTTGTCAGGCAGTAGAAGGGAGAGTGGAACAAACTCAATGGCACTGCCCTTGCCCCTAGTGGATACTTCAGTGGGCCACCAAGATATGTCCCCCCCCAATATTCCACCACTTGATGGCTTGCTGGGAATGTTATCTGCTGATAGATCAGAGCTTGATGGATCACAGCTGAGTTCCTCTCCAGGAACTGCCCTCAGCTGAAGGGAGCCGCCCTGTCCAAGGTTATACCTCTATGTGGGGATGGCCCATATTTGAAGATTCATTAATATGAGAATCTTTTGCCTTATTTGGGAACCCCTGTGAAGGACCACCCAGCTCTACGCCTCCCCTGCTGAGCCTTCACCTGCTACTGCATGGCAGTTCAAATTCTCCCTCAGCCCAAGACTAGGCCCTTTATTCACAGGTGTTGATCCTAAGCACCTTTGCCAATAAACTACCTGCAGACAAATTTCCATCCCAGAGACTGTTTTCTAGAGAACATGACCTAAGGCATCCCTCTAGTCTATTTGCAATATAACAGTTAAGAGTTATCCTGTTCAAAGTAAGTCAAATCACTACTCTTTTGTTGATATCCCTTCAATGACTCTATCTATTCAGACTCAAAGCCTTGTTATCAGCACCCTAGTCCCATTACTTTTTAACCTCTCTCTACTCCTCTGGTTCTCGATCCTTCCAGCTGCACTGGCTTCCTTGCTGTTCCTCAAACATGCCAGGCACGTTTCTGCCTCACAGCCTTTGATCGTACTGTTGTCTTCCTGGAATGCTGTTTGCCTAGTTATCTGCTTTGCTTGCTGCCTCACCAACTTTAAATCTTGATTCAAATGTTGCCTCAGTAAGGACTTTCCAGACCTTCTGCTTAAGCCTGCTAAACTCTACCTCATCCTTCCACGTCCCTCATTCCTGCTTTACTTTTGTCCATAGCATATTATCAGCACCTGGCACAGTATTTTACTTCTTTGTTGTTTAGTGTCTGTCTCCTCTACCAGAATGCAAGCTCCATAAAGGCAAAGGCTTTTTTTCCTGTTCTTTTCATTGCTGTATGCCTAGAACCTAGAATAGTAACTGGTACATAGTAGTTGCTCAATTAACATTTATTGACTCACAAGTGAGTGCGTGAACAGAAGATTATAGATGTGGAATAAGACCTGTAATCTCTAAGGAAGTCCCTTAAACTGCATCTGATTTTCTTCAAAAGAAAAATGGGAACAATTCTTATATCACCTTTGTAAGGACTATGCAATATAACATTTGTGAAAGTATCATATAATTAACTGCTGAATATATGTGAGGTGTAATTTTTATTTAAACTGAATTCTTCAGCAAGCTACTTAATCGTTATAATCTAGAGCTACTAGACTGCCAAAAGTAAGCATATAACTTTCAGACACAGAAAACCTTGAAAATGTTCTGGTATTCAAGTAAAATATAAAAAGATTTATTCCAAAGCCATACCCAAAATGTACAAACTATGAAATATATTTCTTTTAAAGACAATAAAAAGAGCAGTCTTTACATTGTAAATTTTATAATATTTGCAGATTTTTTGCTACCATAAAAGTCTGATAAAATTCCATAAAGTGTCAAATGTACTTTCTTGTTTCTATAAAACATACTCTTAAAATGCAAAATATTCAAAGATAACAGTTCTATTATTAAACTGTCCTCAATTTCTGAAATTCTCACCAGTCTACTAGTAAACAGAATCACATTTCCACATGCTTCTTAAAATGAGGTAAGATACATTTTTTTCAGGTGTTTATATATCTCTCTGACTAAAAGTGCAACATTGCCTTTACAATTCCTTCCTTGTGAAATATTTTCCCAGTAGGTATTCAGTGTTCTGCACAAAGAACAGTAGCAATATCATTCATTTAAAAATTTGTTATAATTCTTTTTTATACAGTTTTAAGGTCCAGATCAAAGCTATTGCTATAGCAATTCACTATTTTGTTTGTAGATATTTTAATAAATATTCCTAAACTCTAGCAGACTGTTCATAATCCTTTAAAACAGGGACAGCAAACTTGTTCTGTAAAGGTCCAGATAGTAAAAATTTAGGTTTCTTAGGTCAATTCTCTGTTACATATTCTCTTTTTAAAAAAATAACTCTAAAATGGGAAAAAGAAAATATTAGCTCTGGTGCAATCTGCTAATTTTTTAAAGTTAACTTTAAAAAATAGTCACTAGTCTCTAAATTTGACTACTCAAATGTTAATAAAATGTAAACATCATCTCTCGCAGTAAAATAAATCCAGGACTTTCGACTGCTAAATAGAAAGTTGATAGACAGTAAGAAATGATTCCCATTAAGAGTGGACTGCATTTCAGATATGCTTTTCAATCAGTGGGACTTTCTTATGGCTTCCTTTTCATTTTGAATTGGATAATTCACAAGTGTGATTTTTTTTGTGGGGGTCTCTATTTTTTTACAGAGAAAAATTCTCTTCATGTAGCTAATTCGAAGTTAACAAAATCGAATACTGGAATACTTCCATGCTAAAAGAGGTAGATGCAGATACATAGGTATATGCAGTTACAAATAAATGCATAATGGAAACCACTATTGGATATATAAATGCTCTCCACAGCTAAGAAGAAACCAGTGGAAACCAGCTAGAAGGTAGACAAAACAGTGTTAAAGAATGTTCTAATTTTTTTCTCATATGTAGTTGTTACATTTCGGGAAAAACATAATTTGTATATATGAAATATATGAATATAAATTAATACAGCAGCATGATTCATTCAGGCTCTTGATGCATTTTACCTGGAGCTGACAAAAAAGATATAGCAGAGATTTCAGTGGGAGTTAGTTCAGCGAACTTTAGCTTGGTACTGAGAATCACAACTCGTGTGTGTGTGTGTGTGTGTGTGTGTGTGTGTGTGTGTGCGCGCACACATACCTGTGTGGCGCATGTTTTCTTTTCCCACCACAATCAGTTCTATGAATAAATTATGGCAATTAAAAGAGTCATTGTGAATTTACTCAAATATATTATAAACAGCTGGAAGCCTCCAGAATCACAATCCCACAGTATTCTATAAAAACATTTATAAATTCTACAGCTAAGCTGAATACTTTGGTATCCCTAAAAAAGAAAGCTCAGTTATATCAACCGAGCCCATGCCCACTTTTAAATCATACAAATTAAAGTTTTCAGTGCAAAAATAGTATCTTGATAAATAGCAATGACACAAAAATCACATGAAACAGTTAAAAACTATAAAACCCATAAGGAATATCCTGAAGGTATGTTTTGGTGTAGAAAAGATAACTTGGGGGCTAGGAAATACCTCGTTGTTTTACTAATTTAACTATGAATAAGTGGTGGAGTGTTAAAACATTTCCTTTTAACACATTCATAGCTCATCATGTTTTTTCTTAAACGGCCACTTCGGGTGCTGTAATACGTGGTCTGCAGCCTGAAGGACAAGGTGCATAAATTCTTCCACATCGAAAGAGTAGTTGGTAAATTTCGGATGTTCTCCCAGCGTTGGGTGGTGGCCCTGCAAAAACAAACCAGAACACAAATCTGTAAGTCATTGAGAGCATGGTTTTCTGAACAAAAAAATTATTTTACTTTGGCCAAAGCAATGATTTTAATTCACATTCTACCTCCGAGGTCAGAAAATTCTTCAGTAAAAGTACAGATATCATGTATTTTCTGCGTGGACCATACACTCTCTGTCACAACTGCTCAGCTCTGCCACTGAAGGGCTCAAGCAGCCACAGACAATACCTAAACAGAGAAGCAAGACTATGTTCCAATAACACTTTACTTATGAAAACAGGTAGTAGGTCAGATTTGGTCCACTGGTCCATAGTTTGCTGATCCCTTCTATAATTTAATAGATCATTCTAGGCCCAAATTTCATTAAGTTGGCTTATTAACATTAAAGAGATAGGTGCTTAATTACCCTTTTCCCCTAATCTACAAATATAAGATATAACTCACTTCCAGAGAACAGTTCATCTTTGAATTAAAGTTCAATCATAGATTTTCATATTAATAATTAGATAATTTAAAACAATTAAAAAGCAAAACAAAGTGAGTTTTGCCATTGAACTTTACCTTATCTTGAGGAAAGACTTTGTTCTTTCTTTGCCAAGTAATGTAGTATACACCTCTCAGCCTGGCCAGGTCCAGGTAACAACGCTCATCTTCACAGTTGTACCTAAGGATACAAGGGCATCCACACATGAGACATTGGTCTGTGGATTTTGCCAAATCCACAATTCCCTGGGGAAAAAAGTACACCTTCCAAATAGGTTCTTGCAAAAGATTATGTAAACAATAAACAGGATTGAGGGAGATTTTTTAAAACTATTCTTTGATGCACCACATAAACAAAATAAAGAATAAAATCATATGATCATAATAATAGATGTAGAAAAAGCCTTTGACATGATACAGCATCCATTTATGATTAAAACACTTAATAAAATAGGCATAGAAGTACATAATAAACATAATGAAAATCACATGACAAACCCTCAGCTAACATTATACTTAACAGTAAAAAACTAAAAACCTTTCCTTTAAGATCAGGAACAAGGCTGTCCACTATCACCACTGTTATTCAATATAATATTGGAAGTCTCAGCGAGAGCAATCAGGCAAGAGAAAGAAATAAAAGACATCTGAATAGGAAATGAAGAAGACAAACTGTCGCTATTTGTGGATGACATAATTCTCTACATAGAAAACCCTAAGGTTCCACTAAACAATACTAGAATAAACAAATGTAGTAAAGTTTCAGGATACAAAATCATTGTTCAAAAATCCATAGCATTCCTATTCTCTAAAAATGAATTGTCAGAAAAAGAAATAGAAAAAATGATCTCCTTTGCAATTGCAACAAAAAGAATAAAATACCTAGGAATAAACCTGACAAAACATGTGAAAGACCTATACAATGAAAACTATAAGACCCTATTAAAGAAATTTTTAAAAATACAGTGAAGTGGAAAGACAACCCTGTTCTTGGACTGAAAAAATCAACATAGTTAAAGTGACCTTATTATCTAAAGCATTATACAGATTTAATGCAGTCCCCATCAAAATCCCATTGTCATATTTTTTAAAAATAGAACAAAAAATGATCAGATTTGTATGGAAGCACAAAAGACCCTGAATTGCCAAAGCCATCCTGAGAAAAAAGAATGATGCCAGAGGCATTACTCTGCCCAACTTCAAGTTATACTACATAGCGACAATAATCAAAATGGCATGGTATTGGCAGCAAAACAGATACATGGACCAGTGGAACAGAATTAAGAGTCCAAAAGTAAACTCATATTTATATGGGCAAATAATTTTCGACAAAAGAGCCAAAAACATACAATGTAGAAAAGAAAGCCTCTTCCTTACATGGTGTTGCAAAAGAATGAAACTAGACTGTTTCCTATCACCACACACCAAAATTAACTCAGAATGGATTAAGGACCTGAATATAAGACCTGAAACAATAAAATACATAGAAGTAAACATAGGAACTAAAGTTATGGACCTTGGACTTAAAGAGGATTTTATGAATTTGCCCTCAAAGGTGAGAGAAATAAAAGCTAAAACAAATGAAAGAGACTACATCAAAATAAAAAGCTTCTGCTCAGTAAAAGATAAACAAGGTAAACTCATCAACAAGGTAAAGAGACAACCATCTGAATGGGAAAATATATTTGCAAGCAATGCCTTCGATAAGGGTCTAATATCCAAAATATACAAAGAACTCATACAACTCAATAACAACAACAACAACAAAAAGGTCCAATCAAAAAATGGGCAAAGGATCCAGACACTTCTCCATAGAGGACATACAAATGGCCAATATATGAAAAGATGCTCAACATCTTTAGCTATTAGGGCAATGCAAATCAAAACCACTAGCTATTAGGGCAATGCAAATCAAAACCACAGTGAGATACCATCTCATACCTGTTAGAATGGCTATAATCAACAGGACAAGTAATAACAAATGTTGGAGAGGATGTGGAGAAATAGAAACCTTCATACACTACTGGTGGGACTGCAAATGGTACAGCCACTATAGAAAACAGTATGGAGGTTCCTCAAAAAATTAAGAATTGATCTACCATATGATCCAGCAATCCCTCTACTGGATATGTACCCCAAAGACTTGAAAACTCATATTTATAAAGATATTTGCACACCGATATTCACAACAGCATCTTTCACAGTGGCCAGGACATGGAAGCAACCAAAGTGTCTATGATAGATGATTGGCTAAAGAAGCTGTGGTACATATATACAATGGAACATTACTCAGCCATAAGAAAAGATGAAATACTGCCATTTATGACAACATGGATAGACCTTGAGATAATCATGCTAAGCAAAATAAGTCAGACAGAAAAAAATTGAAAACCACATATCACCCATATGAGGGATATAAAACTGAAACAACAAACAAACATGACAAACAGACTCATGAACATGGACAGTGGATTAGTAGTTACCAGAAAAGAGGGAGGGAGGGGGGAAGAAGATAGGGGTAAAAGGGGTCAAATTTGGTGATAGAAGGAAATCTAACTGAGTGATAAACACACAATACAAACACATACACAACATACTGTTGAATTTACACTTGAAACATTGGATTCTGTTGATCAATGTCACCCCAATAATTTTCAATAAAAAATATTCTTATAACTAGATTACCTTCACTTAAAAAACAGAACAGAATGGAGGAGACTGACCTTTATCAACAGGGCTGACTAACTGTGAAATTGAGATACCATCTCATACCTGTCTTTGCACATATGGAAGTGGACTTGGGGTAGGTAGCACATGCAAGGTCTTAGAGCTCGTGAAGCAGAAACTGAACCCAGGTTTGTTGAACTCCAAGGCCAGAGCTTTCTCAGTTACATGTCTCTACTTCCTCTTTCCTTCCTGTTTTCCCTTCCTCCCTCTCTGTCTCTAGGAGAAATGAAGAATTGAGATAAAACCCAACACGCATATTTTTAAAATTTTTGGCATGTTGTTGGAAGTTCATGACAACTTTTTTCTAAATAGTCTTCCATTTAAATCCTGAGTCAAATCATTTTTAAAGTGACACCATAAAATCAAGATATTCAGATACAAAGGGAAAGCTGGTAACAAGTGCTTTGTCAAGAACTAAAGGTAACACATAGCATAGAATTATTAAGGGAGAGAAGGCCCACTGCTGAGTTAGAGGAGCACCCAGGACAATCATTTTTGCCCCAAGGCGTCAGTGTCCGTGGGTGTGGAATCAGTGAACACTAGGCAAAGTGGTTGGCTTGTGTTTTGGAGCTATGTTCTCCATGAGACACATAGGTTCTCAAACTCTTTTTTTAAGCTGTGGTAGAAAATAGGTAACAAAATTTACCATCTTAGCTGTTTTTACTGTACAGTTCAGTAGTGGTAGGTATATTTACATTATTATGTAACCAGTCTCCAGAACTTTTCATCTTGCAAACTTAAACTCTGTACCCACTAAACACTAACTCCTCCTCTGCCCCCCAGACCCTGGAAGCAACCATTCATTCCACTTTCTGTCTCTATGAATCTGACGACTCTAGGGACCTTGTAGAGGTGAAACCACACAGTATTTGTCCTTTTGTGAGTGGCTTATTCCACTTCACATAATGTCCTCAAGGTCCATTCATATTGTAGCATGTGACAGGATTTCCTTCTTTTTTAAGGCTGAATAATATTCCATTGTATGTACTATACCCCATTTTGTTTATCCATCCAACTGTCAGTGGACATCTGAGTTGCTTCCACATCTTGGCTATCGTGACTAATGCTGCTATGAACATGGGTGTGCAATACACAGGTTCTCTTTTAACACAAAAATTATACTGAATGCAGGAAGATGTTCACAGTTTAAGGGGCACATAGGAATGAACTCAGTAAAAAACGCAGAGTCACATCTCGCAAATCATGCTGAGACTGGGGAGAAAAAGGTAGTTTGCTTGCTAAGAGTAATGGCAGTCTGCAGACTTTACCTTTTCAGCTTTAGGTCTTTTTTCTGTCTACCTATTTATAATGTGACTTCTCTGTAATGATTAAATATTAAGCCTTTTGATGCTCTGAGTGAGTCTGAGCATGTATAAAGAGCATTATGAGCTGCCTCAATGTAAAACTGTCCCAAATACTTACAGTTCAAATACAGCAGCCCAGTCTGGAAGGAAAAGTAAGTGAGTCAGACCAGCTCCGTGCATTCCAATAAATATGTCCGTGTTATGAGTGATCCTTAGTTGATCTAAAAACCCAAGTTCCCTGTGAACATACAGAACAAAAGACAGATGGCGAGAAGAAAGTATAAATTGAGTTCAGCTCATGACTCATAGTAACAATATTTATACAATGTCTTTCCCAAATTAAATCACATTCCACCATGACTATTTTTGACAATTTCAAGCCTACTCCAGTAATTAATAACTTGATGACTCAATAATTTAACTTTTTTCTAAGTAAACTCAATTTTTAAAAAGCTTATGCATTTATTTTAGAAGCAAATTTCATAGCTGTCTTGAATGGAAAATCAGTAACACATGACATAAAACTGTAAAAATAGACATAATCGAACTAAAAAGTATTATTCAAATCTAGGTAAATACCATTGCAAGGCAAATTCTTTGTATTTATCTGAGCCTGACACCTTCTCTCTCTTTATGAAAAACTAAAATTAGCAAGTGTTGAAGAGATTCTATGGTATACTAGCAACAAACCAAAATTTCCTTAAGATGATAGAATGATTTTTTAAAAAGGAAATAAATTCCTCCTGTGTGAGCTGTTATTCAATGCCATCTGAATAAGTAATGCTATCTCGATACCACTAAGCATTTTCTTGCCTTTGCAACAGACTAATCCACAATTTTATGCATGTTAGAATTATACAAGTGTCCTTTGAATTTAAGACACTGAAAGATGTTCAAACTCTGAACCAAAATCAGTACCAAAAAAGTTCACTGAAGTGAGTCTGAGAAGAAATGCTGGAGTAAGGATAACATTCTGAATAAACATAATGGAATTAATCTCCCAGTCTTACCCAAAGTAAAGAAAAATAAACAAACAGGATTATTTGGGATCTAAGAAGGGAAAGTGAATTTCCTCTTTGTCAGCTTCTCCTCTCACAGTACAACAAAAAGCCAACACCCACACAGAGAAAGGAGGACAAGAGGCACCACTGTGCCTCGCACGAGGCACACGGACTTCTATTTCTCTAGGAATATCAACTGATGCTGAGGGAAAAGGTGGGCACTTGCCCAGGTAAATACACCGTGGAGTCGCTAGTTACAAGAAACACCTGTGGGTCAGGCCTCACAAATCTCCATGTGATTATGTTACTAATAGTGCTCTCAGATTGGCGATGTCTGAATTTACAGTCATTCCTCCTTTACCTGGGAAGCCCCTACGTATCCTTAAAAGCCAGTCAATGACAGAGTCTCAGAAGTGCCCTTCCCCCTTTGTCAGCCTGATGCCCGACCCCTTCTTGCTTCCCATATTTTTTCATGTGGCAATGAGGGTAGTCACCACAGCAGTGTAATTTGTAGGAATAGCTTTGCAAACCTGAGTGAGATGAGATAAAGCAAAGCATAATAGTAAGTCTCAATACATGGTAGCTGTTCTTACAATTGCTATTTATTTGTATTGTCTGAGGTATTCAAGACCAGAGCCTTGCCATCCTCCAAAACCGGATTCCTACTGCGAAGCCTGTGACCAGCCCATGGTAGACACTCGATAAAGATTTGTTGTATAAAAACAAAAATGTATGATGAGTGAAATGTAAAACTCCCAAGCTTACCAATAAATTCCAACCTTTCTAAATTAGGCACACTCATCCTGGCAATATGTATATTTTTTAAAACTGAAATAAATTATAGTGTTTAATTTGGAAAACGAGACTATGATTGTGGGTGGACAAGATGAGAAGACGAATGTTTTCACCTTTCTTTTGGAACTTTCCTGTACGGCCTGAGTTTCCACTAAGAACCTCCTTTACAGCATTATTGGTTTACATGGACTGGGGTCACTTATTAAGTGATGCAACATTCTGTCTTTGTAAGCCCTTTACTGCATCAGAATTAAAAAAAAAAAACTACAAATTTTTTATATTTCAAAAACTTTCATATTATTCTATGACACTCAAACTATTTATATGTAACTAATTTTAGGTCAAAAGCAGCTAGCAGGGTGAATTAGGCCTACAACATTTTTTTAAACTCAGAATTTGTTGCCAACTTTTTTCACTGATGGCATCTGCTTGTCTTGACCAGGTCTAAAGTGCCAATAACTCAATTTCGAAAAATCCTTTCTGTCCCCCATTAACTCATACAAGAAAAAAGATGACAGTGTCGGCCCATGGGTGATTACTTACCTATACTTGTAATCGACAATCTGGACTTCAAATGTAGATACTGTTTTCAGTGCATTTACAAGCTGGGAAAATAACAGAAACATTTAGAATTTCTTTTCCTTCCTTCTCCTAGGTTTTACTTTCCCCTGATTCCTCACATTTCTTATTTCCCATGTAAAATGTTTTTCATGTATTAAATGTCCTTCAGGTTTATTGTTTTAACACTAAACTGAGTTCAAATGCAGCCACCATCCCTTGGACACATTATGTCCCTAAAATTCCACAGCACTGGGTTGTTCTGAGGCTGCAAGGAGACAGTTCAAGGAGCAAAGTGCTCAGCACAGAGGCAAACTAAGTTTTAGCTGTAATTGTTACATTTACATTTACATGTTACATTTGCTAGTCATTCCCTCAATTTTCAACATATATTTGCTGGGCACTTACTTTGTTCCAGACATTATGTTAAGAATTTTTTTTCTATCCATTACCTTATTTCAGACAAACTACTTTGGACCTTATCCTCTGAAAATATAAATTCTTGGCAGAAAAGCATTTTAAATATTTCTACACAGAAAAACAATTATTCTTCAAGCAAACAGAAAGAAAGCATTTTATCTAATTTCAAAAACATAGCTATGATTCTCTTCATCCTTCAGAATTAGGCCACCTTCATCCAACACTGTGGATCACTACTACTGAGAAATGTCCACACTTGTATCCTGTAGCTTTGTGGCATACAGCATGCTACAATAGCAACACCAATGGTTACGAAAGCATCATTAAACTGTGCTGGCATTTCTAAGTGCTTTAGGTTTGTGTCACTTAATCCTCATAAAAAATCATACCAAGGACATATTAGCATTATGCCCATTTTGAAAATGATACACTAGAGGCTGAGAGAAGTTAAACAACTTTCCCAGAATTGTAACTGCAGAACCAAGTACACGCCCTTTCATGTATCTAAAAAGACCTGGAGCCAAATTTTAAACCTTGAATATACCATTTATGAGCAACACTTGTGAACCCTTAACTGCTTCCCCCCACGGAACCAAACAACTGGGACGTGACTGGAACCTAACACCAGAATGCTTTCAGAAGCAAAGGGTCCATTATCCAGGATGATATGCTGCTGAAACCCCAGAAAATCCTGCCCTGAGACCTGAATCCAGAAAACAAATCTGAGTGGTGCCTCTTCTCTCCTCGCCAGTAGACTTCGCACATAAAGCTTTTTTTTTTTTCCCTCAAGAACTGGTACCGTGGTATTGGCTTTATGTGTATAAGGCAGCAAGCCCCTGCTTGCTCACAATTTTGGCAACCACAAAGGGATTGGGGGTCTTGTGACCACCTGCCCAAGGCACTGTAGCCCTCAGCAGAACGTGGGCCCTGACAGTTGACCCTGAGTGGCCACCTAGAGCCGTTTGTCTAGAGGCTCAGCTGCTGGGGTTCTGCTTCCCCCGCCGTGGCACTCCAGGCTCCTAGGAGCTACTTCCTGCTTTCACTTTTGAGAAAAGAAACAGCTTCTAGATCAGATGTCTTTGGAGTGAGTAACCACATTAAAATGTGCTTGTGCCTAAATTGTCTAGTATCCTCATCAGGCTTGTGGGTTAGAGTCTCAGTCTAGGATCATGGGTTAGAATCTCCCCGAAGAGAGACAATATGAAAGGTTAGCACTGAGGTACCCAAAAGATTGGGTTAGAGTCCCAGGGTTTGGATGTCTTTGTCTGAAAGAGTACTCAATCTACTTTACTGAAGGTGTATCAGTCTTATTTTGTGTGAATTTTGCTTTAGATTAAAGGTTCTGTATTTTGTCACTCTTCAGCAAACCCTAAAGGAGCCATCAGCGGCATCCAGGCAGCCCTAACTCAGGACAGCTGTTCATTTCATTTCGACCATACTAATGGACCGCTTGCTCGATTACCAACTGGGGGTCAGCCCTCCCCATCTTGAGTGCATTGAAGGCGTGTGGTGCTGGCAAGGATGAGCCAGGGTCATCAGCTGGCGCCCATTGAGAAGAGTCAAACTCAGGATCCGAAGCACTGTGGCAAGTTCAGATACCGTAACTCCACATTAATTGGCTTAAAAGTGGAAAGTCATTAACCCTTAACCTAAGCTAACAATATCGTTGATATCTTTTATTGTCACTTTGGGTAAATGGATAACTTAATATTGTTTCATAGTGATAAATGATCATTTTGGTCAAGTATGTTTAACAAACTGCCCACAGTTTGTTTTAAAAGGAGACATTTTCTCAACCTGGAAATGGCTTTGGGTTATTCCAGTAGGCCCCTAGAATGCCTCAAAGATTTGTTCTCTCTCTCCCCGTGAAAGGGAAATTTTAAATTAATTAGGACTGTTTAATATGCTACAATTACATGGAAAGCTTTGTCAAAAAAAGAAATAATTCTAGTTGCTATCTTAAAATATTAAATATTATTGTAATATATGTTCAAATTTCTTTGTCAATTGAATACTGAAGGCAGGACTCAGAGGTAAATTAAGAGTGCCCATTTAGAAGATGTTGTGTGAACCCCACCAGTGATGGGCTCAGACAGCACCAGGCTGGGAGCCCCTGCCTTGGTCCCTGGCCTTGGCTCCTGCTGTGGCATTGCTGTTGCCAAGGCCAGCCCCAGGGCTCAGCCCAGGCGGTGTCAGCTCTGAGCTCCATAAGGACTCCAGACTGGCTTGCGGACTCCCAGGCTCTGCTTGAGGAGTGCCAGCCCCACCCTCAGTGGAAATGGATGGTGGGTGCCTTATAATGAGACTTTATGCAGGTGCCTAAACAAGAGCCCAAGGAGAACCTATCACTTTCTTTGAAAGGACTTTTGAGGCTTACAACATGACATGAGACAACAAGCTGCACTGCTCACCAGAGCACTTAACATTGTTCAGTCAAGACCCAGTAAGACACCTCCTGGAGGAAACAACCAACCAAGGGTAAGACTCCTGGGACCCCAGCTGAAGGGCTGTCCACCTTTAGAGCGGCAACAATGTACATATTGTAAAGAAGAGGGTCATTGGAGATGAGAATGTCCTAACTACCCCTGAAGGATAGGAAAAGGAACTTCCCACAAAACAACCCACCAGATACAAGAGTTCCTTGATAACTACCAGGAATGCCAGGGCCCCGGGGTTCCTTTAGCTTCTATTAGCTCTATCAGCATTTCTCGCAAGAAACCCTGGGTGACAAGTGCTGCGGGAAAGAGGCCTGTAGACTTTAAACTTCATGCAGGTACTAAGACTCCCAACTGGAAACAATACCCTTTGGAGAGGTGTGCGAAAGAAGATATAAAGCCTCTGATAGCCACCTTTCTTAAATGCCAATTAATCTGACCCTGTCAATCCCCATATAATACTCTCATCCTGCTGGTGCAAAAACCTGGGGCCAGAAATTATCATTTTGTACAGGATTTGAGAGTCATTAACCAAACTGAAGAGGAGCTGGTGGAGCCAAATCCTTATATTTTGCTTACAACTTGATTTGGATATCTTTGCTAGTTTACTTATCTGGACTTAAAAGATGCCTTTTATTGCATATCCCTAAGTCCTGAGTCCCAGGAACTGTTTGCCTTTGCATGGGACGATCCAGAGATAAAATAAAACAACAATGTTGCGGAATGGTAACTCCCACAAGGCACAGCCAAGGAAAGACTGAAAAGATGCTGGGGCCCTCAGAAATTACCACCTTCATGGAGGCCTCAGTCTACGGGAAAGGCTGAAAAGCTGAATATGTCAAGAAACTACCTTAACTTGGGGTCAGGTCTTACCAGCTGCCCTGCTTAGGGTAAAGTGGGTCCCAGAAGCAAGCTCCAGTTGGGCCTTATGAGGTATTATATGGGAGACCCTTGCTTGAGCATATTGTACAATTTAGATACTATAAAATATGTGTAGTCTCTAGGTGCTACATTATCTGCTCCTCAAGGCTTGTAAAAATCATCACCCTAAGGGTCAGCCTCAGCCTAAGTGTAATGGACCCAATGAAGTCCCTCTAGTGTTGCTTTTCAAATGAAACAGGATGACTGAGAACCCCCTAGCCAGGAAGAGGAAACGTGAACATTTCAAAAGTATACTGCTTCTGCCCAAGGGGCCAGACCAGGTGTACCACTTAGGTATAACACTTGTGAACCCTTATCAGCTTCCCTGCCCACTCAGAGAATCAAAGGACCAAGAATGACCAGAACCTGAATACCAGAACCATTTCAAAAGAGAAGTGTCTGTTGTCCAAGAAGATCCAGTTATGAAACCCCTTAAGTCTTGCTCTGAACTCTAGATCAAGGAGATAGATTTGAATGGTGCCTCCTATGTCCCTGCCAGTCAATTGTAAATAGAGCCTTATCTTTTCTCAAAAGCCAGTGTTATAGTGTTGGCTTCTATGTACGTCAGGCAGTGAGCCCTTGCTCAGTAACAGGATCTCCTGGCTAGCCAATGTCAGAGACAGAATTAAATCTAGGTCATCTGTCCCCAGAACCTGTGTTCTTAGTGCACTCTACTCTCCTGCTTACAAAAAGTAACAGGCAATAACCAAAATCCAATCCCTGATCCCATCTCTCTCTCTCTCTTGCACGCACGCGCTCGCGCGCTCTCTCCCTCTTTCCCCCCCAAACACACACACACGAGCGTGCACAGTCATAAAATTAAAGTTTTTCTGTCTAGACAACCCTTGAGCTCCCACAAATATACTGCTTACATCAAGAAGTTAAAGGGCTGAGGATGTAAGATCAGAATTCTGTTTTCCAAGAGGGAAATAATCAGATGGCATAAGCCCTGGTCTTGTAATGAGATGGGATCACATAAAAAGAATTGTGTGTTTCAGAGTCCCATGGCAAGCATGCTCTTTTCCACAATTTCTATTCATACCAGAGAATTAGCCATATCCCTTCTGACATGATTATTCTGACCCTGAGGTTGGGCAGGATTGCAGAAACTGTCAGTTAACAAGGACATCTGGATTTTATTGTCTACTCATGAGTCAAGGTATAATCTGAGGTGCTTTCTTCTCTACCTGGTAGCTGCCTTTTCAAGTGATGCCAATCCTGACATGAAAAGTAGCTAGTTAGGTGCTCTTTGGCTTGGAGCTGGGAGCTGAATTACCAAATCTCACCTTTGGGCAACATCATTTGGCCAATCTGTACGACTGAAAGTGAAAACACCCATGGTTGCACTGTAGCACCCACTGGCATGACCCCCTTTCTACTGGACTTTCCAGTGGCTTGATGCTGTTCCTTAACCCCACACCCTCCTGAGAGACTGGGAACCAGTCTAAGAGCTACGTGTGTTAGAGGGCACAGCAGTTTGTTTAAGAAGCATGCTCAGACCCTGACTGCCTTGGCTCACCCCCATTACCCTACTCACTAGCTGGGTGACCTTTGGCATGTTAAACCTCTGCAGTATCCTTGTCTAGAACAAAGAATAATAACAAAATGCCTACCTCATGAGTTTGCTGGGAGGGTTGGGGGACATGCCTTGGAAGCACAGGGTAATATGTTTGGTACATCATCAGCACTCAATGTGTTACTCTACTAATACACACTATTACTTTGACTGCTTGTGAAGCTTCCCATCCGTCTACCCCAACATTGCATTACTTGATACATTTTTATTTCCAGGACTGTAAAACACGCACACTTTGCTCATATCTTTCATCCACATAGCTTATAGTCAATGCCTCATTACACCACATGTTCATGTCCTCCATCACCCATATATGGGTCTAAAGAAGAGATGCTAATAACATAATTTTGATCAGCCTTGGAGAAGGAAGATTAACCAAATTAATCTGTGTAAAACATTTTACCCATCAAAACCTGCCCACTGTCCTCCTACTACATTTTTCTCATCTCTAGTTCACTGAAATACTTAAGTTCAAAGCCCAGGAGTTCACGCTGGATTCCCACTATCTTTCCTGCCCTTACCTCATACACTAACTGTACATTCCAGCAGTGAGTATCAAAGGCTCTAACAATAAGATACATCTTGAATCCATTTATTTTGTGACATCTACTGTCATCACTTTCATCTAAACTCTTATTGGAACCTTAGCAACAGCTCTTAATCAATCTCTCTGCTCCTACTCTTGCAGCCTGAGTGATTTAAAAACAAATAAGTCAGTTCATGCCTCTCCCTGTGTATTCATTTTCTATTTGCTGCTATGAAAAATTACTACAAATTCAGCATCTTAACAATACAATTTATCCTCTTACAGTTCTGTAGGACAGAAGTCTGACACAGTGAGATGGAAGTCCCACTGGGTTAAAATCAAGGTGTCGGCAGGGCTGCACTGCTTCTGGAGGCTTTTGGGGAGAATGCTTGGCTTTTCAAGCTTCTAGAAGCCATCTGCACTCCTTGGCTAGAGGCCTCTTCTTACTTCTCCAAAGCTAGCAACTTTTTTGTTTCTTTTGCATCTCTCTAGTCCTGTTTCCCCATCATGTCTTTTTTTTTTTTTTTTCTACCTCTATTCTTCCACTTTTAAAGAAGTGCTGAACTGAGAGCTCATCAGTAAGAAGAATCCAGCTACAAAAAAAGCTTTCCTGGCAGAGGCAAAGGTTCTCAGGTTTAGTGAGCGTAAATCCCATTTGTGACTACACAGGACTCACCTGGATAGTTCTGAATGATCTCTCCATTTCAAAGCTGCTGATCCGCAACCTTAATCCTGTCTGTGGTTTTGATTTCTCTCTACCATGTTCCCTAACCTATTCACAGGTTCCAGGGATCAGGACCTGAGTCTTTGAAGGGCCATTATTTCTCCTCCCATACCCTGCTTAAAACTTCACAATGGTTTCCCCTCACACTGGAATAAAGTCAGTCTTCTCATCAAGGGCTATGGGGCTGAAAGGATCTGTGACTTCTGCACACCACGCCCGACCTTTCTTATTTCTTCTGGTATCACTCCGACCTCTTTTGCTGTGTTGCACCACATTGGTATTCTCTCCATTCCTGGAACATCTACAGCTCTGGACACTAGAGGACATTTGCTTCTACCTAGGAGGCTCTTTCCTTGGCTAGCTTCTTCTCTGATCAGGTCATAGCCCTCAGACACCTTGCCTGACTGCCTCTCCCTTCCGTCCGCATTCCCACTCTCTACTGAACTACCTTGTTTTACTCCCTTTGTAGCGCTTATCGCTACCTAAAATCACCTTATAGACCTGTTTACTTTTCTTGCCTGTCTCACCTGGAGAGTGTAAGCGAGGGCAGGAATCTTACCAGTCATATTCTCTACTTCCGCTCCAAGGCCTACAATTTGGCCTAGCACATGGCAGGTGTTCAATACATTTCCTGTGGAATAAATCTTACTATTTTGAGTACATCTTCCAGCCATGCTGTTCTAGACATGGTGATCTTATTGACAGCAAACATAATTCATGAGTTTATGCTGTTGAAATAAGTTTGGGAGGTCAATAGATAAATGATTTCTAGGACACACAGTCATGAAAAGGATGGAGACTTCCAAATTAATCTGCCACTGGAGTTCATAGGATTGCCACACTCCATCAACCATTTCCCAAAAGACACTCTCATATTTTTGCTGCTAATTTTTCTAGAGAAAGAATGTTTGGCAACCCATGGCAGTAAGGGCAGGACTTGAAGACAGTTTCTGCTGCTTTTCTCATAATGAGTTGGTACAGATGAATATGTACAGTAAGGCAAAGTTAGTGTGGGGATGGACGGTTTGATGCCTTTTGGTAAAAATCCAATAAATGGACTGGGCACAGCCATCAAACTTTTCTAAAGGCTAATAATTTCAAATCAAAACTCTTAAAGCTAAGTGAAAAAATAAAGCACAATAGTCACAGGAAGTAAAATTCAATATGATGGTATTAAAAATGCATACCAAAACTAACCTCATTTTGGTTTAGTATTTTCCGGTACTCTGTGCTCCGTGCAAGAATGGTGACTCGAATTTTTCCACCCTGTATTCAAATAGAAAAAGCAAAATAATGCTGTGTATGCCTGGACAGATGAATGAACACCTGAACCTAAAATGTGATTTTCACAAAGAGATGAAGCTCTATAAGGGCAGATTTATGGAACTTTTTTTAAAAAGGTGGTTCCTTCAGTTTTCTCTGGAAATAAAAATGCATCTACTTTTGCCACAAAAGATAAAACTTGTTCGTGACACTTCTGTTTGGTTAGTTGGGTAGTCTTTTTCAGCAGAGGTTGTGTGGCCTAGGCAGGGATTTAGGGGAAGATGGAGCGATATGGCAAGAGGAAAAGAAAAGGAGAAAAAAGCACTTTCTTTCACTATCCCTAGTTTATCTTTCATAGGTTGTTGACATCTGATTTCAGATTACTACAGGTAAGAAGTTGTTAACACAGAAACGCTGTCTTCTAAGTATTTCTTTTTCTGCAAAGGTGGTATTGATTTTTATTCAGAGCAAAAAGTCAAGCCCACCTCAGAACTCATGATGCAGTGGAGTCCTCAACATCACCTCATAGGTTCTGTGACTTTAAGCAAAATGGCATATAACAAAACCAATGTTACCAAAGGCTAATTGATATAAACAAGAGTTAAATTCCTACAGCATCTATCTCATCAATGTTATAACAAAATGGCACTGAATGAAACAATGTTATTTGAGGACCTGCTGTGTCCCTCTTTACCTTGGGTCCCTCTTGCATGATGTTAAGTCTGTGTAGAACATGCTGGGAAAATGCCCTAAACAAGCCAGTATTTTGACAGCCAGATATCTAGAACAAAAACAATAGTTCGTATTACAATGAGTATTTGTATATATTATTTAAGATAATCTCAAGTCATATATAAATGTTATCTTTAAATTATCAAGAATAAATTATTTAAATATAAACATTGACAACAAATAACATGCTTACCAGAGGGGTGTTATAGAACAGTCCATATCTCATCCTGGGGAGTAGTGAAAAAATAGCTTCTTTAAAACATACCTAACAATGAAAATATTTTAAAAGGTAAGAAAAGGCAATTTGTACCCTTCACACTGAAATAGCCCTTATAATTACAAAAAATCAATTTTAATTAACTTACATTAAAATATTTTGAATAGCAAACTATTTCATTCAAGTGACATTCATGTTTTTAGAAAAGCTATGGAAAAATGTTTTTAAAAGCTTCATGGTAAATAACAATGAGGATTCTAGTTGTAAAAAAAAGTCATATATTAATGGTAATGGCTAATAGAAACTCATATTAAGTATTTACTTGATGAGTGAGTGATCTGCAATGACAATTATTTACAGACATTTCAGTAAAATTTCCAGTACCCTTTTGGAATCATAGGTTTTCAGATGTATAACATCATAATCAGTAAATGCTTTCCATGTGTCAGAGAACAGATCACCATATCCATAAGAGCTCTGAAAATAGAAACACAATAAGTTAGGGCAATAAAAGGAGTCAACATCGTTTTTCAAGAATGCACAAAGTACCCAAAGTAGCTTGTTAGTGTTAAGAACTAATGATCCTAAACAAGCTCATAAAATCCATATAAGAAAAATGAAATTTTTATCTTGGGATGTAGTAAGTACCTAATTTGATATAATATCAACAAAAGTAATCACCACAATTATAATCTTAGTCTGCTAGAAGTATTTTGTTTTTCCACCCTAGCCTTTTGTATTTTCATGTCTGAAACTGTAATTGTGTGTGGGAGGCGGGGAGTACGGTTCTGTGAGTTTTCTATACAAATTACAGATACACATAACACATGCATATACCACCATCTATCCACACTCTGATATGCTCAGCCAGCAAAAACCATCTGCATAAATAGAATATGCCTTTGGAAATAAACTTCAGAGCAAGAAAACACCTTCAAAGTTTTAACATTAGAAATACAATGTATGTAACGCTATGATCTACCCATTATCTATTGAGTAACATAATTCCCCACTAACATTAATGAAAGTAATAATAATAAAAATAGCATCTTGCAAATTCCTGTCACAGACACTAAGCACTTGACATTATTAACATATTAAACCATCTCACAAACTTAATAAGCTAGGTAATATCCTCATTTTACAGATGAGGAAACTGAGACACAATTTAAGTAATTTTCCAAAATCATAGAGCTGGTGTGTTTGCAGGGCTGGGATTAAACCCACAGTGTCTGGTTCCGGACTCCATGTTCATAACCTCTGTAGGGCAGTTGCCTCTCAGCAAGAACCAGTCCTTTCTAGTACATTTACCAAATGCATCTCATTTCTAAAAAGTAGAAATTAATTATGCGCTCCATCAGCTAAAGAAAAAAGATCAATTTATTTTGAAATGGTATAACTTAGATTGAAAAATTCAGCCAACAGAAATAAGAAACGTATTGTAGAATTACAGTCGAGGTCTCAGCTGGTTATACATTTTATTCATTATGTTCATGTCTTTTTAACCATATGGAATTTTCTTTTTTCAGGTTATGAAAATTTCATGTTGCACATTTTAGAGTTATTTCAAAGTTATTGAGAACTGTTAAATGTGATGATAGGAAAAAAAACCTTCTTTTGCTGCTTCTCGACTGCCATTCTAACAAAGGCCCTTCACACCACCATCACAAGTAAAATGTCCCTGTTCTGGCTCAATAAGAAATAAGGGGCAATTAAAAGTGACTCTAGACAGATACTTGAGATAAAATACCTCAGATAAAATAGGATATTTTTAAAAGAAAAATTTAATTACAAAATATATTAATCCTCATTGATCCCTTTTCAGGATAATCATGTATTATTTAGCAATAACCATCTCTAGAAGCTTCTTTTCCATGTCCTTCAAATTCAAATTATCTGTCATGGGGGAAGGAAGGCCTTCTTTCTAGTCTCTTATAGCACAATATTTGGATATTCTTAAAAATAACAACACTTCCTCCTGTGCATGTGTCAAATTCAAACATTCATATAACCTATAACTTAGAATTTCTACTTGTAGAGATCTATCCTATAGGAATGCTAGGATAAGTGTGTAAGGACATATTTATATGAGAAGGATGTTCACTGTAGCACTTCAGCAAACAGCAGAGAACTGGAAACAAACAACGTGATCTGGGTGGAGACAGAGATAAATGCACGCGCCAAGCCAGGCATCAACAGCAGGTATCAGGCAGGCATCCATTGAACAGAATACCACTAGCAAGCAATAACCCTAAATGTATTGACCTGGAAATATGTCCATGACATAATATTAAATTAATAATGTTAAAAGTTTAACAAGGGATTCTCACATGGTAACTGCAATTACCTTTAAGGAAAATAGAGAAGAGAAATATTTTTAACATTATATACTTCTGTGTTGTTTGAACTCATTATAACCAGATGTTACTTGTGTAATTAAAAATAATAATAACGCTAAATTACTTCTCAGTGCAAGAAAATATGGAAAGCCTTCAGTAATCCCAGCCTTTTAGTAATTCTATTAATAAGAGCAACGCTTCTATGCCGAGAAATTCTGCAGAAGTGTCCATTATTCATGTCAGGTTGGTAGTCTTACCCATCCCACCAAGGAAGCCATGTGCTTAAAGGGAGAGGCCAAACCGCTAAACTTTGCAAGGGCTAGAGGGAAGGCCTCATAGGCTTCTTTCTGGGCACAGTTTGTGAAAGGTCACTAAGATCTGAACTGCAGCCACAGCCACTTCTCTGCCCTTCTCCTGGCTACAGAGATCATCTGAGGCCTTGAGGACTGGCTCTGAGGCACCATTGTCCACTAACAGGGATTCGAATCACAGTCTGCCCAGGAATCATAGTGTTGTTTTATTCAAGGCCTTACAAGCAAAAGAGAAAAGTCAGTGGCCACATAACACCTTACCACTATCCCCATGCAACCTTCAGAATTCTGTGAGCCTCATTTCTGGAGCAACCCTGCCTGTCCTGAGAACTTGAATGAGCAACTGGTAAAGGCCTCTCTGACCAAGACACAGGTTTAAAATGGAAGCACAGAGAGCAGCAGAGGAGGGAGGTAACATCGGGGCACCCAACCTGCTGGGCTAAATACTACGTGTGTGTCCAGGCCAGTCGCAGTCCAACTGCCCTGACATCATGTGCCCCATTACCAGAGTAACTGAGAACTTCGCAGGGGCTGTGCATCCCATTTACTCCAACCCAGCAGACACAGAGAAGGGAGAGTTGGAGAAGCTGGCTCAGTTTAACTTAGTTCATTTGAGTCAGACATAGAAAAGCAAGCAACAAGATATAAAGAGGCTTCTGGAAAGTGTCTGGAAAAATTTCCGTCAATCTAACTGGTTCTGCATAGAACTGTAGGGAGGCTATAAAGCACTGTGGATTCCGGATATTGGTCTGGGCTAGACTTTCTGGAAAGGAACCCTTGACTCCACCCCTTGCTGACTGTGTTACTGTCGAACAGCCCAGAGCCTCAGATTCTTCATCTGTAAAAAAAGCTAAGAAAAACCCTCATCCACAGAGAAATGTGAGTATTAAATGAGAACATCAGGTATCATTTTTTAAAAAGCACAATCACCCTGAGTTAATCATTCAAGGCTACCTGTGGCCTAGAAGCGCTTACACAAAAAGAAGAAAGGGACTGTTGTGATCTTTGCTCACAGAAACATTTTCAGAAATGTAACTGTGTGTGGCAATAAAACTGGAACGCAAAGGGAAACGTAAACACATGCAAGGAGGGAAACCAAAAGTGAGCATTAACATTCTAAGAATTAAAGAACCAATTCTCATCTGACTTCAAATCAAACTACTTTCTAGGCAGCTCGACTATGAGCTTCATATAAGTGAAAAAGTGTTAGCAAAACCATTTCCCCTTCTGCACAAGAATCTGACCTTCAGTTAACTATCTAGCTCTGCTCTCTCAGGAAATGAAGACAGCATATGTCAACTGTGTTTCTAGGTGCCATTACTTATGATTTAAAAAGATGCTTGATAGGTAAATTGCACCTGGACTAGGAAAGGGTACACTGACTCTTGTGACTGGCTGGATCTCTTTGTGGGGATCCTGGGACTTTGCCAATGAAGTTATCCCAGGAGAGACTGTATCTGCCCCAGGTGGATCCCATCTCCTTGCACTTGAGCTGTGCTGTATGCACTGCTAGAAGGACTCCTTCAGGAAGAAATGCCTAATGCTGCCCTGCCAACAAGCTGTGGTTCTCCTGCAATAGCGTTCTAAATAGACTCATGTCAAGAGGGAGGCCAATGAGTCTTGTGACTTGGAATGTTTAGCTGAACCTTAGATGACTTCTTGCGGGGCATTCCACCTTCCCAGTTTAGGCAGCCTCTTTCATGTATACTACAAAACACACACTTTTATCATTGTCTTTGTCATAGGGTAACATTCACAGTGCACACGCTGTGTGTCAGGCATTGTGACTATTCATACACTATATGGTTTATTCTCAAAATGACACTGAAGTAGATACTATAATTACCCCATTTCACAGTTGAGAGCACTGGGACAAATCTTGGTGAGGGTTACCTTGGTAGGTGGAGGGGCCAATATGCAAAAAAAGACTAGAAGGCAGGGAAAAAAGACTAGAAGAAGAAAATAAAAGACAACGCTAAAAACAAATAAGCAAATAGCAGGTGTAGTATTTATGTGCATGATCAAGTCTTGCCCTGTGTAGTGAGTTCATACACATAGCATAATTGTCATGACACAAGCAGCAAGAGGAAAGCTGCAGGTAAGCAAAGGTGGACAATAATTACAGCAGGCCAAACTGTAAATAAAGGCAAGCTTCTCCACGTGAGTCATGCAGTGAGTGGAGTGGTCACAGAGGTCAAAAGAACCATAGTCTTTGTACACCTGTCTCAGAGGAACATTAAGCACAGGTTTTTGGTCTCTGGAGTTCCAACTGCCCAAAGGTGGGAAAAAAATCTTCCATTGCCTCACTCTAAAATTCAAAGAACCAAGGTATGTATACCTACCTATGTATCTGCCCATATGAATATGTATATATTTACATATATATGTAAATACATGTACACAGACACATTCCCACTCACTGCATATGTTTATTTAAATGTGTGTGCATTAGAAAATTCTATTTCCCCACATCAGAGTAACAGATTTATTGAGCAAAGCAAAGATAGAACTGAAGCTGACAGCATACTTTCACTTACCGTGTCCCACATCACAATGTACACATCTGTACTGAATGAATTATTAATGTGCTGAGTAATATAAAGATTAATAAAGTCACAGAAGTGGTGATACATGTTAACACCTAGTATTGGAAAAAAGAAATCTAAATTAATTAAGTCCAAAGAACAAATGATTATACAGTTTCTATTCTACCTCATCTATTTATAATGCGATGGACTTTTAGCTAAAATAAATGGGGAAAAAACAAGTTTTTCTAAACATGAAATCTTCTAATATCAGGTAGTACTCAATTTACAGATTGACTGGGTTCAAAAATTCACTTTAAAATTGATTACTTAGAAATCAAGAATACATTTCCCCCCATATACACTAAATAACAAATGATCATAAAGTTCCCAGAGATAAGTAAGTAAGTAAGTGAATAAATAAATAAAACAGTCGATTTAGCTCAAAATTGCATAGAACTATAGGATCATAAAGACCGATTGTTAGTTTTTATGATCATTTATTTTAAAAAATCAATCAAGTGACTCCTATCCATCATAGAACTATTGAAAATGATAGTAACTATTAACATTTTAGTACCTTTCATTTCTGTCTCCTTTTCTTCCTATTTAATCACTACAGCACTGCTTTTTGAAAAAAAGGACTGAAGGGCTGAAAGTCATTTAGAAGGGCCGAAAGTCTCATGTCCTAACTGAAAGAGCATGAACTTCAGAATCAGAACTGAGTTGAATCCCAGCTCAGCCATTCACGAGCAACATTCCCAGATAAAAGTCGCTAAGCTTCTCTACTAGAAACAGGAAATCATTATACTTAGGTGCCAGCTTTGTTAGGAGAAATGCAAAGATTATCTAAAATTACCCGGCCCCAGAGCTGGCACATAGTGAAACAATGAAGATGAGCTAGTCCTGCTGGGTCAGAGAAGATTGGGGCACAAGTGCTGCTATTTGTAAGTTCCTAAGTCCAACGTTAAAAAGAACTCCCAAAATAAATAAACAAACAAACAAACAAAACACATTCACATTCTCCCTCCCTCTCTCTTCTGCTGACTTAGGTGTGCAGGACGCAAAATTCAATCTGGAAGTGAGCAAATCCAAAATGATAAAATTCCAAAAATTGACATTTAAACATGCACCTTAAAGGGAGGAAATGTTGACTGAAGGAAAATCAGTGACTCTTAAAAGTAGAAATCATAAAATATTCTGACTTCAATCCCACGGTAAATAACAACGTTGTGTGCCAGAAATTAAGAGCTAAAAAATACTCAGTTATTTTTAGAGTGGCATATTAGATGAATGTTTGGAGGGGCTCCTTTTTTCTCCCAGAGAAATCTTGGCAAAGAGCATATTTTCAAATAAACAACAAAAAAAGAAAGTTGTATTCCAATTCCCCTTGCCCCAGGTGAGCACATCGTGCACATTAGCTTCCTCTGAATGTATCACTGAGCAGGTTCATAACATTTCTTGAGGAAGGTGACATGCACAAAATACTTAGTGCTATGAGGATTTGTAAATGAAAAAGAAAGCACAGGTTCTGTCCTTAGGAAATGTGCCCCCTAGTGAGTCTTGCTCTGTGGAATGCTCCTTTTCTCAAGGCAAGAGTAAATATGAAAAGGAAATGTTAACAGCGTAAGTTAGAAGAAAAAAGTAGTTATGAATATAGTTATGATTATGAAATGGCATATGTCTACCATGGCCTCTTATACCTACTTTACATACTTCATTGTATAAGTATCTACATAAATTGAACAGTTTACTTTTATAGAGAGATCACAGTGTTTTCTTTGCCCCTTTTAATTTGCATATTTAAAAAATGAGTCAGGACCTCAAACAGTATTTTTACTTGCTCTTATTTCAAAAACTTAAACTTGTCTGATTTCTGAACTGAATACTTTGTAATATAAAAATTATGACTTCAGAAGGCAAAGCATATTAAAAATATGATCAATAAATTATAGTAAGTCTGAAATATTCGTGACAGAGGGCTCTCTATATTTCACTGTAAGCCCAGCCTCTCATGAATTTTGATACAGTATGACATCTTCATGTCTTATGATGAGAGAGATAATGTAGTACAATTCATGTTTCTCCTCTCCAGGAAAACCAGTTCACAAAGTTAAAACTGTGTTTGCAAGTTGAAAGAAGCTATAGACATAAATGGGAGAAAAACCATTGTAATTTTAACTTTTTTCCAAGAATAAACTTCAGAGCTGATGTTCAGGGGAATTTTAAGTTCACTTCAGTCATGGAAACAGTATCAGAAAGCTTGCCGCAAGAGGTCATTGGCATTCCTTCACCACCCACAGTACGTAAAAGGCTTTTGAAAAAATTTCTAATGAAGCACAATCTAAACCAAGTGATTAGAGAAAAGAGATGGAGTACATTTAGTTGCAAGAAGTGTACATATACCTTTTTCTCTCACCTTCTGATTGAGTCATTTGATACAAATGTGCAGGTTTCTTCTAAAACACCAAAGGTATTAACTAATGAGAAATTAAAACTAGTTCATTTCTTCAGATTTGAAAGCAGAAAGTTAATCTACTGCTTAATGTCATGCTGCTTCCCCAAGCCATAGGAAATCACTACATAGACATAATATAAAAGGATCAAAGCCTCATTAACTAATAAATAAATAACAGACAAATTAACTTCTCACCTGCATCCAACTTCATGAAATAGGTTGGTTTTTCAATAACAATGTCACATTTAGCATTGTCTAGAGGTCTGAAGTTGAGCTGCGTATAGCTTTGGAGCTCAGCAAACCTGGAAATATGAATTGGGAGAAGTCTTCCAAGTGATTCTCTGACCTTCTACTACAATGTAACTTAAGATCTGTTCATTAGAGTGATTTTATTTCTAGAATAAGCTCTTAGGAATATATGTGGGACTTCTCAAATTTACTAACACATAACTGGATACTGATTTTACTGCTGAGACATTAACAAAAGTGATTTTAAATTTCAGTGCAAGGCCCAGATCTTCAGAGCACTAGTTCCTCTTGGACCATGTGTAATAAATTTGAATTCTCCTTTAAAAAATATTTTTTTGCTGTGCAAGGTACACAGCTAACTTTCCAGACAAAGAAGAAATTTGCACATTGAGCTGGCTAAATAATCTACCAGTAAAGTGAAAAGATTCAAAAAGATTCCTGTAGTCTGACAAGGCTCAGAAGCAACACTGACCCAACAGATCTCTTGTGATGGACTGCTTGAATTCTGAGAAAGACAGCATTGAAAGAATTATCGAGTGTCTCGGAACAGCTAAGCTTCCCAGAAGAGGGGAAAGTGTTTTTCTCAGAAAATGTCTTTGGAAGCCACATGACACAGGTTTCTTCTACACAAAAGAAGACAATCAGAGGTATGTGACAAGAGAGAGTTAGCCCAAAGATCATTTCTAACGCTTCATCTTTTAAACTACATATGATATAAAACAAATATCAGACAGATTCTTTTAAAACACACACAATGCTGAAATATGGTGGTTTCAAAAATATGTACACAAATTCTTTGATACTTCTTCCTTCATGAAATGGAGATTAATTCCCTCCCTTTTGAGTGTGGACTAGACTTGGTGGTTCACTTCGAATGAACAGAAGATGGCAGAAGCTATGGTGTGTCAGAGATTAGGGTATATAAAGGCTAAGTCCTCCATCTTGGGGCATGCTCTCCCCCTCCCTGCTCCCTCCCTTTTAAGCCACTGTGCTCTTGGGGAAGCTGGCTGCCATACTGTAAGCAGCACCAGGGAGAGGCCCACATGGTAAAGAAATGACACCTCTGGCCAATCACCAGAGAGAAACTGAAACTTATGTTAAGATTAATTAACAGAAACCTCATTTAAATTGGAGTTGGGAGGACCTGTAGTGGGAACTCTCACTGTCAATCACTCCATACAGGAAGACAGTATTTCCATCTTCAACAGGAAAATGATTACTAATCTCTTACTCCCAACAGTAAGGAGGAGAAATTTCTCATCTAAGAACCTACTCAACCAGTGAAAGACTGTTACAACTCATCCAATGAAAAGCCACTATACTTCGAATTCCCAGTTTCCTTCAATAGGCTCTTTGTTTACAATAGCCCCTCTAGACTCTCTGTTTCCTCTATAAAATAATGTTCCTCTCCTTTGTCCTCTAGACTTGGGCATGGTTCACCTTTAGACTGCATGTCCTTAATTGCAATTCCTTGTTATTTCCAAATAAACCCATTTTTCTGGAGAAATAGTGAGCTATTTGTTTAAGGTCAACACTTATGAGTAAGCTCAGAAGCAGATTCTCCAGGCCCAGTTAAATCTAGAGATGGCTACAGCCCTTGTTAACAACTGGATGGTGATTCTGTGAGAGCCCCTGAGCTGGAATCACCCAGCTCAGCTCCCTCCAAATCCTGACCATCAGAAACTTCGTGAAATAATAAATGTTTGCTGTCTTAAGCTGCTAAATTTTGGAGTAATTTGTTACACAGCAATAGATAATAAATACACATATATTCTATAGTATATTTTAGAGTAACTTGTTACATGGCAATAAATAACTAATAAAAACACACACTAGGAAACTACCAAGTGGAATCAGATATCAAAATGTACTAGGAATCAAAATGCCCACTAGGAAACAGGAACTCCTATTGCAAAACTCTGTTAAGAAAGTTGCTGCACTGTAGACAGCAGAATGCCATACAAAAGTATGCTAGATTATTACCCTGAAGAGTTTGCTTAGGATGAACATTTGACCTCAAAAATTAACATATAAGAGCATCCTACGTGACTTGTGATACTGTGATTTATAATACATATATTTGGTCTTCATCTCCATTTCTGGCACAGAGCTTCTAAAACCCTTGGGATTTCCTAAATGATAAGAGCCACAAAGATACCTTTTGTTGTTAATGAGGTAGCTTTTGGACCAACTTAAAGTTGGGGGCTGGTTTCCAGAACCAACCATGTGATTAGAGGGTTGGAACTTTCTCTCCCACTCCCTGACCTCTGGAGAAGGGAGAGAGGCTAGGGGTTGAATCAATCACCAGTGGCCAATGATCTAATCGACGATGCCCAGAAAATGAAGCCTCCATGGAAAAACCAAAAGGAGAGCTTCCAGGCTGGGGAACACTTACAGATTTGGGGAGAACAGTGTGCCTGGAGAGGTCAAAGAAGCTGTGTGCATTTCCCAAAACATATGTAACAATTATTAGGAATTAATAAAAATTCATTTTGAACTTATTTTTTCTTTTATTAGCAAACAGTAAGTACTATATATCATGCTTCCTAATAATTCATAAACATATATTTGATTCATAAATAACTGACAGATTCTTTCTGTAGCCATCACTCCCCAAAAGCTCATGCCAAATTATCTACGAATGAAGTAACACTTTCCATTTGAAAATTACCCACATCTGCAAGTACCAGAAATGAAGGCAAATATTTTAGAAATACATATTTTTTTTAAATCTCACCAAGACTGCAGAGGGCTCTTGCGCTGACCCTCAGACATCAATGTACGAGTGTCAAGTTTACAGTGTCCTCCAATTTCACCAGCCTGGAAAAAATCTTCCTTAAATCTGGTGAGTAACAAAATATTAAATTGAGTTCAGAAATTTTTTCATGACTCAAGCATACTGATGTAACCAAGGTAGTTTTCAATTTCCAAAATCAGTTTTCCATCAGAATTTAACTTATAATAATTCAAATATACACAAAAGTGGCAGAATGATATAGGTACATGATGGACACATAATCCAGCTTATGATCAATTCGTGGTCAGTTGTGGTCTTCCATTCCCCAACCATCTCCAGTCTCATCACCACATTATTATGAAGCAAATCTAAGGCATATTGCTGGGCCTGAAAATATTTCAGAATTTCCATTAGGTTTAGCATCAACCACTTAAATACCTGTCACGGTTTCTCTTGATGTTTCTTAAATCAAGATAGAGATTGGCTGCTCTGCAATACTGAAGATAATGAGAACATATCAGACTTGAGTCATTCTGAAATAAGGTTGAGAAAAAAAAATAAATAACTCTGAGTATTAACATTTCGAGGACACACCCAAACTTGCTGGACATGTTGACTATGTGTACACCTTCAGGTTGAAATCACACAATGTGATGAGAAAAGCTTCCCAAAGACTGCTTCTATTTAAGGATTTTTCCCCATTCCAAGCAGACTTTAGCCAAGCATAGGTTTGCCAATTTCACACTTTTAGGTGTCTACAAAGAACTCCAAAATGTTTCATTTATATCATCTCAAATTCTAAAGACAAGAGCTGTATGCATGGTTCAGTCCCCTAAAAAAAAGCACTCAGAACCATCGCTATCCTACCTTTGTGAAAAAGCATTTGGGTGTATGTGGCAGGGGAGAACATTTTGAAAAAGCCATATGAAACAAGGAAGAATACATATATGAGACAAAGCCTTGAACAGTATGCCAGCTACAAAACGTGTGGGGTCCCTATCTGAACAGCAACACAAGGAAATGTTTTCTAAATCACTGAAATAAATGAGTTTAAGAGTCAACTACCAGAGCCTGTTTCTATTTCTACCAATCTGGTTCGTGTTGAGAGAGGGACAATTCCAAAAACTTTAGTCTGGTCTGGATTTTATTTATAGATTTAAATACCAATTCACTGTTTTGCCTGTAATTCTCAATGAACACAAGGCCTTAATCTTGACCTGCATGGTATTTTGGAATCCCTTGTTGCTAAGGGATCATACTCCAATAGCATGACAGATCTTGGCCAGGAAAACATTCTACAAACCGCCTTGGAAGAGGTGTGCCAGGTAAAGCAGTGGCTCCTGCTTTGCCCTTTCCACTTAAACAGCTAGACACCAGCCAGGGGATACAACATATGAAATAGTATCGGTTAAAGGCACCCTGCAGCAGTGAGGGTTAATGTTTTGCTTCCTCAATAGAACTGCTTAATCCACTGCTTAATCCACCTTGTGAGAACTACTCAAAGTTCTATTATGTGATATCCACCAAAAGTGCTATAGAGCATGTATTCAGTTGTTTTGTTTTGTTTTTAATGCAAGTATATTAATTTTTTTTTTCTGGATTGCCTGGAGATAATGGAGACTCTGAGATGTCAGAGACTCCACCAGGGTTCAAAAACATTGGGAGATAACAGATCTTAGTCATAAGTGCTTAAAACTCCCTGGACCTTTAAAAACACAGAGCTCTTTGCTAAGAGCCAGGCCCCCACTGAGCATTTTTATGCGCAAAATCTTATTTCATCCTAACCACAAGCTATGAAATAGGCATGGCATAAGAGCAGAAGAAATTGAAACACAGACACAGACTTGGGCGCCCTGCCCAGGATTCAGGATTTGAACTCTGGACTGTGGGGCCTGCTCTTTTATGGACTACCTCGAAACTGCCTCTAGATAACATGTTTGTATTACCGACTGGGTGCAATGTGGCACAGTTGACAGCAAACAGAAAAAATCTGCATTTTATTTCTAGATGTACAACTAACTCTATGTAGTTGCTGTGTGGTCGTGAAGAAGTTGCTTGACTTTTCTGAGGACCCTGTCTTCTTCTCAGTCAAATGGCATCTGTAATACCTGCCCTGCCTATCTTCTCTCCTTGTGAGAACTGAACTAACTAACACATAGGACAGCTTTCTGCAAACTGTAAAGTTCTGAACAAAGAGCAGTACGGTGGGGATATATATCATCTGTCCACTTGCAAGGGGAATTTGGAAAGATGAAATTTGTCTTTTTTAGCACAGATTAGGGGAAATATTCTAAACCTAGTGATATTTTAACTGCCTCAAAATATGGCCATCTGATGTATGTGTGAAAACAAGGACATGGTTTCCAGACGACATGGAACCACCTATATTTGGAAATTAAATAAAAGCCCAAGCCAATAAATACGTGAGAGTGAGGGAGCCCTTCATAGCACCAACTATTTTGTGTTTACATTATAAGCTAAACATTACAAGTATTTAAAAATAAATGTGCTCATATACTAACAGGCTGAACACCCACCATTTCCTTAGGCTGGCAGAGCACATGAAGTTCTTCCAGCCTCTTTCCAGCATATCCGAAGTCAGCTTGTTTCCAGAATATGTCCTGGGCTGATTCCAGGGTATCTGTCCTATTTGTAAACAAAGAGATTCCGTGACTTTTTTCTTTTTACTTTTCTGAACCTTGAATTTTCTTTCTAAAGGTTAAATTGCCAGAAATTTACCATTGATTTTAAGTAAACTATCATAATTTTCCTAAAACTATCTCTTGCTATATGAAGTTACCAAAATAAGTTTTAATAGACTTACTCCCTTATAATAAAAACACACAAAAGAAATGTATGACATTAGGGTCATCTGGAACTAAAGAGACTGAACTGTTGATTACTATATTTTTCTTAATCCATTAACCTTGCGATGTATTAGAAATACTAATTAAACTTAACTCCCCTCCAGACTCAAGAGGAAACCATCGATTTATCTTCTTAGTATTTGTTGAGGGAAAGTATTTTCTGCCCTCTGGCAGAAGAAATGACAGATATTCATGGGGGCAGGGGGTGGGAAGGTGTTAGTCAAATTGAATCCATGATTTTGTAAACAAATTAATATCTAAATGAATTACTACCTAAAACCAAAAAAGCCTTAATAGGAATTGGAGCATCAGCAAACACTGCAGAAAAAGATGACTTAAAGGGGAGGAGTTATTCCATCTGGAAACTTACCATCCCATGTCGACATAGGTGCAAACAGGGTAACCAAACCTGAACTCTGGTTTGCAGGATTTCTCATAACCCCAGCAATACTTTAGATTTTCTAAGTGTTTCTAGAACATAAAACATGTACATTTAGACTGGTCTCCCTTCTGACATTGAGAGAGGACTCTTAGGTTTCTCCATGAAGAAAAAAAGCTTTAAAGAACTTTTGCTTTTATATTTTACAATGCATATTCATTTCATAAAAATAATGAGTAAATTCTAAGAATAGTAGTTTTGAGGTTCTTAACAACAATTATCTTTAATCTCCACCATTCCAACCATCACCAATCAGGATCAGCAGACCCCATAAGACATGAAGAGCTCTGCAACCCTGGGGGGACACAGCAGCTGCTGTTGGCCAGGGAACTTTGAACACTCTTCTGTAATGCCGGGGAGCAATGCTAGTCTAAATCCCAGGTCTGCTTCTCCACAAGCTTCCTGTGCCAGCAGCATGGAAAAGGAAGTTCCTCACAATGCTCAGCTTTGATCTCTAAGGCCTCGCAAGATGTCTTAATTAGCTCCAACTTGAGGCCTTTCCAACGACTCAGAAAACAGAAGGAAAGTCACAGTAACAGTCTTAATTAAGTGCATTTTAAAAAAGAGGTGTGAAATTCTTATGTTACTTTGAACTAGATATCTTCTGCAAAAAAAAAAAAAACAATTTTGATTCATTTATAGAGTATACAAAAAATATTTATTTTACTAGCAATTTAGATTTTAAATCTCACTTCTATGACTGGGACATAATTTTAAACAAAGCTTAGTCACTTAGGAGTGTGAGATAAAATATAGTGATTGACTCCCATTACAACCAAAGGATAGAATTCTACCTTCAAGTTCAAGTTATAAGGTAGAATCTACTAAATTAGCCTAAATTGCATACTTGTAAAAATAAGTAAGAGAAGAAATAATATTTACCTTATAAGGACAATGTGAGTCTTTTTTACAGGCCGTGGCAATATGCCTATTATTGTGCAAAAAGAAGGAAATGTGCTCTTCTGGCAAGCGGAGGCTAGCATAGTTAAACAGAGGTTCTCCTGGAATGCCATTAGCCTCAAGAGTGGCCTCATCTTGGCTACTCAGTGGGGCGTCATGAAGGAGTATTCCAAAAACAACCAGCATTAACATAGCAACCTCCAAACCTAGAGATTGAATTGAAAACATGTTCATTAAGACACATCCTTTAAAAATAAAAGGGGGTCAAAGACTAACCATAATTACAATGAACTTTGCTACATTACCCAGTATTGTTCCTTTATTCAGCAAATACTTATTGTGAACCTGTTATGTGCCAAGGTACTGTGTTAGGAGGTGGTGAAGTAAGGTTTCTTAACTTCCACTGAAGAAAAGCCTTTTTATAAGTAAGGTTTTTTGAGCTAAAAATGCTAGCCAAAAAGAAAACCGGTCTTTAGACATGGAGTCTAAACCAGCAGCAGCATGGCTAGGTAGCAAAGATAGCACATGCCCTGTCCCAGAGTTTTGAAAGTGTTTTTTATATGTCACGTAGGGAGAAAGGGAAAGATAAAGGTAGCCTGAAAGAATTCACATGAGCTATAGACAAAGGGGTGGGAGAAGGTAAAGCCCCAGCTCTGGGATAGAAGAGTCTGCATAAAGAAATCTCACTCCTATTGAGTGGCTATGGGCAGCAGTCCGGAGAGCCCAGGTGTAAGCACCCCCAGGGCAGGGGGTGGCACTACTGGAGTTAGATGGTGCTTGGCTAAATAATCTTCGGATACAACCACCCGGAAATTAATCCAAAACCCCAATGAGAAAAACAGGAATGTGAAAAGTCTTCTGTTAGCTGACCTACAGCCATTAAGAAACAGTTCTGTCTCTCACAGTCTCAGCCCCTGTAATTTAATTTAGAACATCTCAAAAAAATTTTTTTTTCTTTTCAACAAGAACAACCCCTGCTTCTGTGGATCTTATAATCTAGTACAAGAGACATAAAGTAAACAAACAATTTCGGATGATAAGGGCTATGAATCAAATAAAACAGGGGATGGCAAACTTTTTCTGTAAAGAGCCAGATAGTAAATATTTTTGCAAACCATACAGTCTTTTGTGACAACTACTCAACAGTGCTTTTGTCTGGAAAAGTAGCCACAGCCTCTGTTAAAGGAGTGGGAGTGAGTGGCTGTGTTCTAATAAAATTTTATTTACAAAAATGGGAGGAAGGCCTTGATATGACCATTTGCAGATGCCTGAAATAAAGGTAATATGATAGACAACATAGCATGGTGGTTAAGAACATGGACTTTAAAACTAGATGTACTAGGTCTGAATACAGCTACAGCTTCCTAAACTGTACGACCCTGAGCAAGTCATTTAACTTTTCTGTGCCTCAGCTTTTCCATCTGTAAAATGGAAACTATAATGAACCTTTCCCATAGAGCTGTTGTGAGTTAAATATTGGTAAAATATTTAGATGTATCTGGCATGTTAACTACTATGCAGGTGTTTATTAGATAAATGTTTAAAGCCATGTTGAGTGGGGTGTGTGGTACTAAATAACATTTGAGCTGAGACCTGAATGATGAGGAGCAGGGAGAACATGCCAGGGATTTGAAGAAAAGGAAGTGCAATGGCTCGGAACAAGTGCATATCCACTGAATAAAAAACTAATAATCACAATCAGTATATGAGTATATACTACATGTCAGGTACTCTTTTAAGTATCAAGGCTGCAGCAACAAACATGCAGTCAAGAACTAAACTCCTTACCCTTGTGAGGCTTACATTCATGTGGGTATAATAACAATCTACGATAGGACTTAGACTTAGAAAACTCCAGGAGTGAAATCCAAGCAGTCTACATCAGAGACCAGACCCTCAAACCCTCTCTGTCTTGCTTTAGAATTGTGAAAAGAGATAATGGCCACAGACCTTACTGTATTTCTAACTCACCCATAAGAATTAAATTTCTCGGACTAGATTTCTACTGTATATTATAGACAATAATCATGCCATTCTTGGTTCATTTTAGTGGTATCTTTTCTGTATTTTTTTTTAAGTGCTCTTTCCACGAGATGATAGAGCCATATTGTGCATTAGCTGCTCCCCAGCAAGGTTATCTGTCCCTGGGGCATACTGGAAAACCCAACTTTCAAAAGCAATCTCCATTAACTATGGGCAACAGAGATGGGGCATTTAGAAACAGACTGCTATGTTCCACCAAGCCTCAAGTTCCAAGGCCAACAGATCATAACCGAACAGTAGGTACACCAAGAGTATCTTTTCCCTCTATAGTGGTTTTTCTTCTAGGTGTATCTAAAGAGTAAAAGTGAACTGAATTAATCTTTTTGGTTAGGACTTTTATCAAAAAGTAAGTTAACAGCAACTTTACAAAATTAAAAAATACTTAATAGTAACAGTAACTTATTATAAAAATATTTACCTCTGTAATCCTCAGACCACCCAGAAGCTGTTGCACTGTTTCAGTTACATAAAACCTGTCAGAAATGAAACATATTACCTTAAAAAGATGCTAAAGTAGACTTTACCATCCAGGTGATATTTTGAATTAAAGAAAATATTAAGAGAGAAAATAATTTACTGAGGTAACCACTAAGCAGAAGGCCTGGCTCATGGTGCTTTCTTTACCTTAATAAATACCATACTGCTAAAAGTAAAGTTACAGTTACCATTTTCAACACAGTAACTTAGACCAGATTCTAATAGTGAGCAGGAAGGAGATGGTCCACTTTATAGAGGAATCAACTGGTACAGGCAAATAAAACATTCCTGGGAGCAAACAATTCATCAGATTCTCACTCCAGGAACCCTAATCACTGAATCAGTGCTAGCGACCAGAGCCTTACTGCTGCTAGGCCCTCAGGCTTCAACAGGCAGGATGTCCCATTCTTTAACTCAGACTTCCCAGTAATAAAGCCATTGTTATGACTAAGTCCTGCCCTTTGGTTATCCAAGCCCATTGTCCTTAGCTCTAGCCATCACAACCAAATCCACTGATCCATGGAGGAGTGACGCTTAGCTTATGGGAAAAATCTAAAGACTCGAATCAGAAACCTAGTTTTTGCAGAGGACATGTACTCACTCGCATAAGCTGGAAAAGGGTGGCTGCTAGTGCACGAGAACTCACCCTCGGCAGAAAGCCCTTCTGATGTTGAGTCCACGTGCAAGGTCCCCAAAGAAGGATGGGCAATTCTCTAGCAGATGGAAGCTTTAGCAAATGGAAGCTTTAGCAGGTGAGCTACTTTTTCTTTCAGCGCAAAGCAGCTGCTCCCTCCACTTCTGTATTCCTTAACTGAATTTCCAGAGGCCTAAAGGTGGGAAAGAGAAAAGGGAAACTCCTGAAAGACAAGAAGTGAAACGCTGAGGCAGATAGGGACCACGGTGGGCGAGATGTGGCAATACTTGAACAGAGCTTGGGAAAGTTTGAAGAAGGCAGTGGACAAATGAAAAGCTAAACGTATTTGAGATTCACAATGACTCATAAACGGCTCCCCACTGTGCCCTAAGCCTCACGATAGGTACAAGGCTGGGGGTGAGAAAAGGCTTGTCTGCCTCAGATGACGAGGTGGAGGTCAGCCAACTCTGCTAGAACTTCAGACGGGTAACCGCTGCGCTGGGGTTCTCCACCCCGGGCACCGCCTGGGGCTGCTTGGCAGACGTAGAGATCCCGGGGGCCGCCCACCACCCCATACCGCACCTCTCACCGCTACGCCTCTGGTCGCCCGCGCGCCTGGGAAGGTCCTGGGGGAGCGCCTCCGCCCGGGCCTGGGAAACCCGTGCAGCGCGGCGCGGGCCGGGGACAGAGCATCCTCCCCGCTAAGGGCATCCTCCCCGCTACAGGCACCTCGAAGGGGCCGAGAGCCCGGGGCCCCGGAGGCCCAGCGCCGGCCCGCGGGCGGTGGGAAGGCGCTGGCGGAGCCCGTGGAGAGGCTGCAGCCCGCCGCGGAGCCGCGCCGGGAGCGGGCGGCAGCGCCCGCTGCGTGCCTGGGCGCGCAGCCCGGCCGCCGCGGGGACGGGGCGCTGAAGGCTCCGCGGATTCCCGGGGCGAGTCCCACCTGGAGCCGGGGGAGTCAGGGCTCCGGAGGAGGACGAGGAGGCGGCTGCTGCTCAGGAGGAGGGAGTCGTCATAACCGGCTACTGCCGCTCACCGGAAACCTGGGGCGCCAGAGCCTGCGCGGGGAGGCGGGCCCGAGCCCGCGGAGGGGGCGGCCCGAGGCCGAAGCCCAGGGCTGCACCGGGCCAGCCAAGGGCTGGGCGCCCAGCGCCCCAAGCGGGCGCGTGGGGCGGGCTGGTGGGGCACCATCTGCTGGCCCTGCGGCTGCGGTCGGGGCGGGAGCCTCCGCGCCAGATGCCTCAGCAGAGCTAGAAAGAAAAGCGGCATCTAAAGAAACTAGTGTCCTCCTTAGGAGAAAGCGATAAGGCTTAAAGGTTCCTAGGATAGAAAACCTGACTCTCCTCCATTTTATTGCATTTCATTGATGAGGATTTTTACTGTTTTCTTAATTAGGGCAGAAGCTAGCTGCCTTTCAAATCTGGGGCATTTTCTGATGATGAGGATCTTTGGCGTCCTCGCACATTATGTAGTAGTATACTTGACTCTTCCCTTACCTATCCGAAAACACCCAATTCAAGTGCTGCCCTGTGGAGTTTAATTTTTATCATTTTATTATTTTACAATTACTTTAATTCTAATTTTTTTATTTTATCATAATTATTTGAACGCTCATCTCCTACACTGTCTTCTATTCTTGGCATCTATGAGAGCATACTAGAGTTGATCATTAAATACTAATTCAGCTTGAACTGATTACATGGAGGTTGACACCATAAAATAAACTTATGCTCAGACACATAAAGTCACCAGTATTAAGTAATGTGGTCATAGGAAACGCGACAATTTATTTCCAAAGGCTTAAATGCTTTTAAAATAATTTTTTTAGATGTTATTATGAGAATTGTAGAAGTTCCGTTAGTAATAGGCATGAATGTTACCTGGATTTAGGAATGTAACCTGGCTTTTTTTTTTTTCAAATGACACAAAAACGTAGAGTATTTGACATGCACCAGTCATTATTCTAAAGCACTTTACAGTATTAACCTACTTACTCTTTATGTAAAAGATTTTGCCTCTAAGGGAACTACTGCTCTATTATTTCATATTTTGCCCAGCCCATACCAATAAGGACCGTGATTTTTAAACATGCTTTTCTCAGCTTACTTGCCACCGTCCTATTTTGGTCATGTACAGGAAATGTAGCTTTCCTGTTAGCTAATTCAAAATGAATTGTAGGCATGTAAAATAAATTTTCAAACAAGTTGGTTTGCCATTGAGTGACGTGATATATATATTACATAAAATACATTTATATTTAAAACATAATACATAAGAAAGGCTTAAAAATAGAATAGCCTCATTGTAAGAATATACATGCCAACTAAATTGGTGTGATATGCACATGATGCTATTTTAAATGGCTACATATTAACTTGTAGTCATTCAGCCTCAGAGGAAACATGATGGGACTTTAAAAACATAAGATTGAGTTCTGTATTATTGCAACAGCCATTCTCAACATATAATGTCCCCCAAAAAATCAGTCATTATTAAGATTTAGTTTTAAGCTTTCTTCAAATTACATTACGATAAACTCAAATGTCTATTAATAGGAGACTGATTAATCAGAATAAACTATTGTATATCCACACAATCTAGAACTATGCAGGTGTGAAAAAGGATTGAGTAGTCTCTCTAGACACTGCAAGGACATATTGAGTGGAAAAAGCATGGTGGGAAAAGGATGTGTATAATATGCTGTCATTTATCTGGGAAAGGGAATATATATAGATGTGACAAAAAACTCTGAATATACATTAGATAGATGTGACTTTAGAATCATGTATTTTGCATTATAAGGCAGAATTAAAATTTTAAAAAGTAACCCTTTATCATTGAAAGTAAAATGAAACTAAATGAATCTAAATGAATCAGTGGCATACCACAACAGAATTATCCCAAGTGGCTTAGAAACGTAGTTTGTACATCTTTGTAGGACGTACCTCAAGACTAAAAGAATTACGAAAGAATCATAAATTGTTTTCAGTAGCCAAATTCTTAGTGGTAGTGTTGGTTGGGATAAACCAAATGGGAGTGGTTAAGACAGCATCTCTTAAACTGAAAATTTTAACAATACACATATAAGCCTGATGAGGTTACATAAAAATCCTGTAGTTCTAAATTTGAATTACAGGTACCAATATGAATTAGCAATATATTTTATTTTTAAAAACAAACCTCCTCCTCCAACATCCATTGAAAAGACCTATAAACAACCAACTCCATAGCAATGTTGACATAAGTAATGTCCAAACCCATAGAGAATTCCTGAGTTTGAGCGAAAAATGATGATTCCTAGAAAGCAAGGTCTCAAATAAGAGTTTGCAGGTTTTTTTTATGCATTTGGAATTAGGAGGGGATGTAAGGAAGATAACATAAAAGTGAGAGAATGCAAGGCAGGGATTGGATTACAGGATAGTTAACAAGATTATGTGCTCTTGAAGATGGTTGCCCCTCCTAAGGGTATTTTAGCATTTCAAAGGTGTATTAACCTAGATGCTCAAGAATAATGGACAAGGCTGGCTTAAAAACCTTCCACTAAACAAGTTATATAGGCCTGGGGTGGGACTACCCACCATGACCTGCCTAGTTAAGAATTTATTATTTATTATAGCACCTGTATTTTGTCCATAGCAACAAGCTCCCCTTGCACCGAGACTGTGATTGCTACAAACCATTTCCCATTAAAAAGAACAGCGACTCCTAGAAACATGGGTAATTTGGGGTCTGGAGCAGCAAATGAACAAAATGAACCTGAAACATGTTGCATGTGGAGCAGAGAAGCCATCAAAGGCTATGAGGGTCCTATCAAAAAGACTTAGAAACCAATTTGAAAAGCATCCCTCTGGCCAAAGATAATTTTAAGCATCAATAAAAGTAAATGGAAAGGATTAAAACACAAATATATTAAATATTATATTAAAAAAGATTCAACCAATCAACCAAATACAAAAGCCAAAAACCTCATTGTTCGTCTCTGATGCCAGAAGGAAACCCACTCTTATTGTGAAAACTGGTAAAAAAAGAAAAAAAAATCAAGCATATTTATCCTGTCTTTCCTAATGGAATTATGATGCAAGTAACCAAATAGCTGATGATATAATGTTATTTATTAGAGAAATATTCCACAAATATGATAATTAAATCATATGGCTAATATCTGCTTCAAAATAATCAGTGTGGGTTGAGAAGAAACGCAAGTGAAAAATAAATAAAACAAAATGATCCACGAATTGTTGAACAGTTAAAGAGTTTATGTTAATGACTATATGGGGGTTCATAATCTGTTTGTGTAAGTTTGAAATTTTATGTAAGTTTTAAATTTTATATAATCATAATTTGTACATTATATTAAACTTCGTTAAATGTTAAGTTTGCGGCTCTTATATTAATGACATTTTGGATAGCTCATAAAGTGTTAGGCAGAATGCTGAACTATCAGCAAGATACAGTTTACTGATTCTCTGATGTCTGAATGTTTAAACTGTAATTCAAAGGTATTAAAAGTTGTAAGCAAATAAATTTTGACTAAAGTTTGACTCTTATGCTATAGTTGATCTATGCACTTATGATTAAACAGAAAAGCAGCAAGAGAAGTGCCGTATAGTTACTGTTTCAGAGCATGGACTCTGGAGCCAAACTGCACAAATCAGAATCCTAACTTTGCCACTTATTTGCAATATGACCATGAGCAAGTTATTTAACCTTTATTCGTTTTAAACATGGAAATGACATCGACTTCAAAGGTTGATTTGAAGGATAAGTGTATACAATCCCTTTTTTCAAATTCTTGGAACCATATGTGTTCCTAATTTTTTTTTTTATAGAATAGGATATGCGCAACATTTACTACCTGACACCTTCAGTGCACCCTGGATCAGCATTCCATAATCACACAGACTATTTTGCAGCAGAGGGTATGAGTACTCACACTAAGATAAAGCCTATAGATAACCCCGTATCACTGCAAGTCAGGCTTTACCACCAAAGCAGATTTTACAGCAAACTTATATAAGAAAAAAAAATTTAGTGTTCAGAGCTTTCTAGATTTCAGAACAGTAGATAAGAGATTATGATCTTATAAAAGTGAATTCCTTACACAGAAACAAAGTAAGCACTGTGTTTCCTATTATGACCATGACCACAGACTTTTTAAATGATATATATTTTTAAAAATTAAGATTATAATTTCAAGAGATAAATGGGCATGGCATTATATAAAACTGAAACACCTCTATCTACCATTCTCTGCCCATCACTATGCATAAAAGCAAGTTTAATATTAAGCAAAAACTTTCCATTTCCTCTGTTGATATAAGAATGTCCAAACCTATAAGTTTATTAGTGCCAAACTGAGGACATGCCCAGAATAAGAGCTCAATGGATTGAGAAAATGGCAGCTTTGCAGTTCATTTCATACATTTAGAATCAAAGGAGAAACGTAATGAAGGTTAAATGAAGTCCACTGGTAGTTGATCAAGGAGGCAGGAAAAAGCAAAGCAGGATGGGGGGAATCTCTGGGATTGGATAAAAAGCACAATGGAGAAATACATACTTTTACACTGGTGGTTATAGGATAGTTAATATTTACAGTAAATAGAGATAGTAACAGGCAACAAGTTTACAGTGAGTTTACTTACTGCTCCTCTGGAGATGGTTACACTTCTGAGGCTGGAAAAGATTACTCTGGCATTTCAAAGTTATGTTAACCTAGATGCACAAGAACAATCTACACTTAGCATGATACTCTCACAATCCATCCATGTCATCACTAATGGCAATATTTCATCATTTTTTATGGCTGAGTAGTATTCCATTTTATATATGTACTACTTCTTCTTTAATCATCTGTTGAAGGACACTTAGGTTGTTTCCTTGTCTTGGTTATTGTAAATAATGCCGCAATGAACCTAGGGGTACATATATCTTTATGAATAAGTGTTTTCAGATATTTGGGGTAAATACCCAGGATAGTAGTGATTGCTAGGTCATATGATAGCTCTATTAATTTAGAAACTTCTATATTATTTTCCATATTGGCTGTACCAATTTACATTCCCACCAGCAGGGTATGAGGTTACCCTTTTCTCCACATCTTCAACACTTTTTGTCTTATTAATAATAGCCATTCTAACAGGCGTGAGGTGGTATCTCATTGTGGTTTTGATTTGCATTTCCCTTATAGCTAGTGATATGATTTCATTCATCTGTGGGATACAAGACAGAAAGCAACATATGAACAAAGCAAACAAACTCAGACACAGACAATTGTGGTGGTTAATAAAAGGGAACGGGGTGTCAGGAGGATGAAGAGGATAAATGGGGTCAATATATAGTGACAGGAGACTAAACTTTGGGCAGTGAGTACACACTGCAATATACAGAATAACAGACTTGTATACCTGAAACATATGTTATCAAGCAATATTTCCCCCAATAAATTTAATTAAAAATAAAAACAATAGACAGGGCTCACTTAAGGAAAGAAAAGCTTTCACTAAGGAAGGTATAAGCCTGGGGCATGACTACCCACCATCACCTACCCAGTTAGGAATTTATGAACATATCATTCATTCTGTGTGGTTACTTTCCAGTCACTGGGCTTGTTAAGCCTGCCAAGTAGCCCCCAGCTTGTCAGATTTTCTACATAGGCCCTTTTCATTCACACCTCTTAATATTATTTGAGGATTCTTAAATTAAATTTAGGTTATTAAAGAGTAGGGCAGTATGATATGAGGAATAAATTCTGAACAGCACTAAGAATAAATTCTCTGTATCACAATTCTGGATTACTAAAGCATTGAGGTTATTTTGTGTGTTGTTTTTAAAAAAGTATTTAAGTATTAAGACTTTTAAGACTATCTTAATACTGTTTAAAATTTTAAAAAGACATAAATCATCCTTAAAGTAATTATCAGTTACAATAAGTAAATCTTAAAGTTATGCTTTCTGAAAATATATCTTCATTAGAAAAACAAAGCTTAATAGTAGTAAGTCTTAAAACTCACAAAAAATTTGAGCTTATCCTCATTTTTTTAAAATATGAATTCCACACTTACACAAATTATATTATTCTCATAAAAGAATACTATCTCCATTCATTGGTATTAACCACTTTAAATTATGTTAAAAATGAAATACATTATTACTATTTTTAAATCTTTATTAAAATCAGACCCATGCTTTACATTATCCTTCATTTAGAATTAAGAGATTTATAATATCAACTTGTAGTTTAAATCATATTTTCAGCCCTTTACAAAATGTATAGTTTAAAATTGAATAGGGAAAAATTTTTTTAGTGAAAATAAAAAATTATAATACACTAGAACAAATGTATACATACTAAACAAAAAGCAGTAAAACAAGATAAAATACATACAATCATTTCCAATTTTTTCTTGTGGCTATTTTCTAAATACTATAAATCATATACTTTTAATAAGTATTTGAATAAAACTTTTGATTAATGAATCAAATGCTAATAAAGGGATCATGAGAAAAAATTTTTCTTGAACATTCTTTACACTTACTTAATTACAAAAACTAACATTTCTCTAGGTCAGAAATTATCCATATTTAGAATTTCTTAAATCACAATATAGATACATTTGATACATTCTCATGTGCTAAATGGTAAAACAGTAAGTTCTCAAAAAGAGGGGCAAAGAAAAAGGAAGAAATGTAGTCTCAATTCAGCTTCCCAAGAGAAGGATGCCTATTATCTGTGCTTAAATGTCCAGACAGAACAGGGTTCATACCTCTTTTACTTTTTTCTTGAAATTGTTATGATTTGTAGTATCTTTGTTTTCCTTCAAGAATGAAAACATCTACTACAAACTATTCTCTTATCCATTAAAATATAAATATTACTTTATTAGAATATAGAGAAGTTTTAATGATAAAGCAAAATATAGCAACCAATATTTATTATGTATTGTTACTAAAAGGAGTTTTTCAAGAAATTTAATGTATCGACAGATCTAACTCTATAGTAAAATAAGATCACTATGAATATCAGCTATTTGTTTGTGGATAAAGAACAATATACTGTAATATGCAGCCAAAGACTAAATTAGCTGCTTGCCATTTTTAAATTAAATAAATTGAAAACACTTTAAAGTTTTAAGTTATATTGATTTTATTTATGTTAATTAGGATTAAGACAAGAGAATGTTTAATATTATGAAATTGGGCGGTTTGAGTTTTATTTAAGTCTTTTCTCCACAACTAAAGGATTTTTCCTAATGAATATTTTAAAAGAACAATTTAATAATGCCTAAGCTTCTAGTTTCAAACACTTGACAGAATTTTGCAACTTGAGTTTCCTATATTTTCTAATTCTGTACATTTCTTATTGCCTTAGTCTTGTCATTTTTTTATTTTAAAAAAAAAAAAGCATGGTGACAAAAAACTATTACACTGATTTTTACCACTAAAATATAAAAAATTAATTTTCTGAATAAGGCTCACACTCAAAGAATATGTATTAATGCTACACATCAGAGACCCAGTGACAGAAATACTATCTGGAATACAAAAAGAACAAAAATGAGGTCACTTGAATTGCCCTGAAAAGCATTTGAATTCTTCAACATTGCTTACTTATAGCTATATTTCTAAGTTCTAGTGTTTAAAATTTAACTAAAAATTAAATGAAGGTTTTTATTTGCAAGTAAAGGCAGCTAAATGACTTTTAGTAATAAAATGTGTTAAAATATTTCACAAGTCTAAAACATAGCCTGATTAACTTTTGAACAAAATAACATTTGGAAAAAGACATAGCTATTTTTTAAAGCTATTCTACACTATTTTTGTGTTTATAGGTTCAAGAAAAAAACATGATAAATTACACAGAATTGCAAATGTCAAATTTAAAGTTAACTCCCATAATTTCTCTATTTTGTCATGAATTTTCTGTAATACCGAACATTTATTTTTAATGTGTCAAAAATAAGGCTTTACAGAATGTGAATGATTAATTTTTAAAGGGAAAATTATGTTAATTTTATTACTTTGATTCATTTTATAGAGTAAATCACTTAAATGTTACTGATACCATCACAAGACATTAGTAAATTTTTTTCATTATTCAATCATGCCTAGATAACTTTGAATAGCTACAAGCTCTTTCCAGATAGGTAAAATCTGTATAGGCTTAATTGTAAAATCTGAGTGAAATATATGTTCAGAGCTGAAAAATTTTTAATTTAAATTATTCAACCTTTAAACCTCAGACAGTATCAGTGTGATTTCTTAGTATAAAATTTAATAACCAGAGGTTTAATAATTTTTTACTTGAACACTTATTGTCCGTTTTCATGAGTTGTAATTAGAAATTAAGATTTAAGTATGAAAGATTTCAAAGTTTCAATATTAAAATCACTCATTAAATGTTCTCCATACATACAAACATATATAAATTATAGTTAGAATTAGTTATTTATCTGTAATATAATATATGAACACCATTCTCCTTCCCTAACCATATTGATATAAGGGTAAAGTAATAAATCTCTGTGTTATTCAAGGCAAAAAAAAATGCTTTAAAAATAAATCTTTAAAGACAGTTTCAAAAATAAAGTTCAAATATCACACAAAATAATTTAACTGCAAATATTGTTACTATATACTTTAAAACTTTTTTTTCAATTTTTGCACTCTAAAGTAAATTCCACTTTCAAATTCTATAAGAGAATTTATTAGTAGTCTGCATTTAGCTATTAAATGTTTACATTCAGTATGATGGGAATGTAATTTTCAGATGTTAACTAAGCCTTTGTCTTAAAAGTTCGTCTATTTGAGTCTTATACATATTTTTTACATCTTCAAGATCTAATCGAAGTTCTTCTGCCTCTTCTGCTTTTTCTCCATACATCTGCAGAATAGTGTTGTATCTTTGATCCAAATCCTACAAAACATGTTTGTTTACAATTTGTAAAATAACTGTACAGAACATTTTAATTATATTATCATAAATAAGTCACCAAAAAAAGACATTATAATCTCAATAAAAGTATATAATCAAGGTGTATAAAAATTAAACTCATATTTCAGTCTGTTGGGATAAACAGCAAATAAAGGAATGAAAAAAGAAAGTCTACGGCTATACCACCCTGAACGTGCCCAATCTCATCTGATCTCGGAAGCTAAGCAGGGTCGGGCCTGGTTAGTACTTGAATGGGAGACCACCTAGGACTACCAGGTGCTAGGCATTTAAAAAATAAATAAATAAAGTAATTAATTAATTATTTTTTTTAAAGCCAAATGCCTATCAATCTTACTGTATCATTCCACTAAATATATGATTTCCCAATATATAGCTTAATCAGTGTTTTCCCATTAATTTAAGCACATTTGATAAAAGTTTAGTCTCTGGTTCATTGTGGTTTAAGTATTCCCTGGCACCTACCCCATAGGAAAAAGTGAAAAAAAAAATTTATATATGGCTTAACAGTGACTATTAATACCAAATGTGCTATCTGAAGTATACATAATATCAATGTACAAAATAGTACTAAGATCATACAAAAGTGCAACATTATAAATGAGCCTTGGCCAAATAAAATCTAACTATTTTCCTATGTGACATTAAACATAACTGTGAAAAATACTTTGAATACATAATATGACAACCATGATAAATGATTCACCTTTAAAGTTCTTTACTCAAATACTAATATTCTAAATTTCAAAGAAACCATTAACATATATATGCATTGTATATAAACTAAAAATATAAGTTTTAATGTATCTGGATTAAAACATCTTAGGTTCATCCTTCAGTGAAGGATACTTACTCTTAGCTGAGTTCGAAGTTTGGGTATCTCCTTCACTTTCTCTTCAAGTTCATCATTTTGATTTGTTAGTTTCACTAGCTCTTCAGCCATTATTGAGCGTGTTTTTTCTAGACTGCTAATTTCTAGCTGAGAAATATTATCAGAAATTTAAATCAAAATGTATCTTGTTTAATGCTCCCACTAATACAAACATATCTGATGTGTTTTTTTTTAAGAAATAAATATATCAATATATAACCACAAGTTAGCTCTCTGTTAAGTAAAATAGCAGCAAAAAAGATTTCTTTTCCTCAGAGGTATACCATTTATAGGGTTTACTATGAAAGAGATAAAGAACTAAAGGAAATCCAATCATCTGAAATATGCAACCCTATATTTTTCTCTAATCTAAGAAAATAGCTATATTTTAGTTATTCTAAAGTACTACAAAAACCCAGAGAAATAAAAATACTGTTTAATGTAACTCCAGCTGTACAGATCATATTGACAGACTCTATTATCACTACCAAAGAAGTTAATTTGGGTCCACAGGCACAGCATACAGGGCTACATAAATATAACAAAGTATTAAGATTATTCTGATCTATTTTTTTCCAACTTAAGAACATCTTATTTAATACAGTAATATTTTCAATTCACTAAAGTCATACAATGTGAATAGAAGAGGGAAGTTTTACTTCTGAGTGTATCAAGTTTAACACTGAACAGGTAAAATGTTTTAACATTTCTCACTACATTGTCTGTAAAAAGCAAAATGGGAGGATGCTTCCTTCTGACTAATGATGTTTCCTTTCTGGTGCACAATGTTAACAGTTCTAATCTCTCTCATGACCTTTACCTATTCCTCACAGGGGGATTTGGAGCAACATCTAAGTGGTAAATCTGGGAAGAATAAAATGGGTATTTTCAGCTCAGCAAATTCCTTTTTTCAGTGTTTTGATAAAGCTGTCTGCAAAGTCTCACCTAGACAAGCTACAACATGTGAGGAGGCCTACTGTAGCCCAGCATTTCCTAAGGACCCATGTATATGTGACACAGTTATGTAAATCTCCCTAATTATGGCAATCAGTGAGCAGGTTCCCTTGGCTCTTATCTTTGGATAATTTCTCCAACTGCCTTTATCATTAATATATGTGATACATTTTGGGCTTCACATGCCACTATTTCATTTTATTTCTCAATCTGCCTCAGGTGCTACTTCTATAGCTGAAATTTTATTTTTCCGATACCTGTAAATGAGAAATTTCTCCTTCCCTTAGTTTTAGCTGAGACTGGAGATTTTCAATAATGCTTGATCCTGCTCCCATCCTTACAGCATCATAAAGATTGCTTCCATTTGCTGATATAGATATTGGTCCAAAAGAGTGATCATGAGGCTCATCCTATGTTAATTAAAGAAAGCAAGAGTAATTCAATTATTACAGATAATATTTCAATATGTGGTTAAAACAAAATGATTCAGTCAATTCTTGCTTTAATATTTCTATGACTTTCTCAAAGGCAGAAAATCATCTATATTTCCTTAATCAGTACTCTTTCACAAATTCAGATGAACTGTCTATGAAATGGCAAAGTCATGGTGATAGGCAAACTGCCATATGCATAGTCTCTTCATTATTCACTTTAAGAACTAAGCATATGTAAGAAATAAAACATCACCTGAGACAGAAAAGATGTTTGTAGCCCTGCCATCTCAACTCCACTTATTGAACTTGAGCGTGACATTGTGGGAGTGCTAGAAACAGAAAATGGCTTCCGTTCCTAAGGAGTAAGAAAAAATTCAGTTCAGATTAAAAAATAAAATGATAAATAAAAAAAAAAGAGGAACTTTTCTAGGATTAATGACAGCAAAGACTCATTCTAATATCCTCATAAAATGTTACAGATATAATTTCTGAAGTCATATCCAAGGCACAAAATTTAGTAATTTAAAAGTATAGATAGATTTAATCAAATCATCTGAGGACCCATGTATATGTGACAACCTAATTTGGTTTATTTCTAATGGAAAAAGAATGTTATTGAAATTATTACACGAACTGCTTCTTCTTATATAACATAATATCAATTACTATCTATTTCTTTGGAATAAGATTACTAATGAGTTTTACAAACCATTATGTTTCCAGCTTATCCATTTTATTTTCAGTGTATTTTTTAAAATGCCAAATAAATTCAAAAAGGAATTTCAATGTGCATGGGTAGTTTTAGCATATTATGCTCTCGAGTATACTCCAATCCTTGAACTATAGGAAAACTCAATTTTAAAAATTACCTTTGTTCACCAGAAAAGAAGTGAATAACCAGTTTTACTCCCAAAGTGTCTATGGGCCAAATGAGAAGCACTAAATTCCATGAGTGACTACAAAATTAATTTAAAAGGAAGTTCGGTAATTTAAATCCTAGAAATCACAGATCTCTGAATAAACTCAAATTACTTGGATCCACTCTGAGCAGGATACTGCTAACACTACCAAAATTCATCATTATATTACATATCTTAGAAGAAACGATATTTATAAAATATAACTAAAATTATAAAACAATCAATGATTAATCACAACAACTACTACCTGGATACATCAAAAACAAAACAAGACAAAATCCAATACCTTTTCTTTTATTGCTTCTTGAGTAAAAATTGCTTTCTTCCTTTCTTGTTCAACTTTCATTTTTTCCATTTCTAACTGACTATTCAACAGTGTCTAATGGAGAGAGATATAGTTAGAGAATTCCTGTGATACTAAATCATCATCGTTAGTCAACCTCAAAGCTAGGAGCATAAAGTATATAGTCCTATTTGTTTTATTAAGAAAGACCAAGTTCCAAAAGCAGCAACCTTGCCCATTTCATCTTATCATCTCATTAGTTCGCTACCATTCCCAACCATTCTCTAATGAAAGCCTTAAGAGTTGAGCATACCTTTTCTTTCCTTGTCTCTTCAAGTGTTCTTACATATTCATCTTTTAGGTTTTCTAATTCAACCTGGTATCTATTAAGCCAGAGAATGAAACAAAACAAAAAACATGATAGTACACACTATTAAAAAACTCACTACTTTATTAATTCCAGGTAAAATTTTAGTAGTCATTTTTATTACCAGCTTGATTTTCCAACTGTATTTTCCAGATCACTTGAGTTTTACTCAGAAACCAATCTAATACTTTTACATATTTTATTTTGGTGTATGACCATTCAGACATGTTCAGATTCTGCAAAAGCTAGTGAAGGGGTTCTGTGAAAATGTTTGCAAAAGTTCAGATATTTTTACTTTATAAATCATTTTTATTTTTTTTAAAGTAAAATTTCCAAGGAAGAACTCAGAAGGTAAAAACACACTAATCACTGCTTTGATATAATTTCAGATAGATGGATTTTATAGTTGTGTTTCCAATGAACCAGCACATTTAGGAAGACTGGAACACTGCTAAAACCCCTGTAATATGAAAATAACTCCAATGAGTGGTCTCCAAACTATTTTGTGGTTACAGACCCCTTTAAAAAAATCTGATTAAAGCAATGAATCCTTTCTCTACATATAGACATGCCACACAATCTCAAGAATAGATGTAAGGTTCAGTAAATCTCAGTACTATCTGTTATAATATCCTATTACTAATGACTGACTTAAAACACTAAAAGTATATATTTTCAGTTCTCAGTGCTACAAGGCTAAAAGCAGAAAACATGTTTTTAAGTGCTTTAAAATGTCACTAAGCTACAAAACACTCAAGAAATATGCTCACCTATTATTTTCATCTTCTAGTTTTCTTAGCCTATTTTTCTCTGATTCTGCCTGGGCCTGAAATCTACTGTTTTCCTGTCTTAAGAGAGAATTCTGTGACTCTATGGAAGACATCTGAATTTTGTTGGCAAGGAGTTCTTCTGTAGCTGCACGTTCCCTTTCAACTGCTGCTGCCAGCAGGGTCTGGGATTCACCTGAATGGAGAATAAAAAGGAAAATCACATACACATGTACCTAAGAGGCCAAGATACCATGTCATTCTGACTTGGAACTTTTAATGATTTAGGTAGCCACACTCAATACTGTAACTACTTATTGCCTAAGACAGAACTGCCTACAGAGACTAAACTACCAATCTTAATGTGTCCCTGCATTATCATTTTCCCCAAAATATTTTAATTTGAAAGTGGAGTTATGTATTAAAAGCGCAGAGGATCAACAAATAGTGCTGGAGCAATTCAACATTCACAGGCCAAAAAAAAAGGAGACAAAAGAAAACCTTCAAAATAAACTTCATACCTTTTATAAATATTAACTCAAAATGGATCATAAAGTTAAGTATAAAACAAAACTATAAAACTGTTGAAAACAAATAGAATTTTCGAGATCTAGGGATAAGCAAAGAGTACTTAGATTTGAAACCAAAAACACGAGCCATAAAAAGAAAAACTGATATTCTCAGACAAGAAACAAGCTAAAAAAGTTTATCATTACAAGAAATGTTAAAAGGACTTCTTTAAAAAAAATAAAATATATATATGAAAATATTGCAAAAAAAAATTCTCACTGACCAAAGCAAACACATAATAAAAGCAGTGAAACAACAAACACTAACAAAGGTTAAAAAGCAAAAGTAGAAAGATGATGCATAATTGCAACAGTAAATTACAGGATACACACAAACACACATACAAAGTTAAAAATAATGACAAAAACATAAACACAAAGGGGTGAGTAAAAATGGTAGTGATTTCAGAATGTGTTGAAACTTAAGCAACCATCAACTTAAAATAGATTGCTATAAATGAAGCTTGGTATATGTGAAGCACATTGTAACCACAAACTGAAAATCTACAAGACAAGAAATAAAGAAAAGGAATCCAACACCATAGAAAGGCATCAGCATACAGGAAAGCAAGAGAATAATAAAAGGAACAGAGAAGAACTACAAAAACAATCAGAAAACAATAAAATGGCATTAACTACACACCTATAAATAATTACTTTGAATGTAAATGTATTAAATGCTCTAATCAAAAGATGAATGGATAAAGATGTAGTACATATATACAATGGAATATTACCCGACCATAAAACAGAATGAAATCTTACCATTTGTGACAATATGGATGGATTTAGAGGATATTATGCTAAGGGAAATATGTCAAACAGAGAAAGACAAATACCATATGGTTTCACTTATATGTGGAATCTAAAAAGCAAAATAAATAAACAAACAAAATAGAAACGAAGTCATAGATACAGAAAACAAAGTGATGATTTCCAGACAGAAGGAAAGTTGGGAGGATGAATGAAAAAGGTTTAGAGATAAAGTCGTACAAATTGGCAGTAACAAAATTGTCACAGAAATGTGACTGCATAGGGAATGTAGTCAATAGTATTGTAATAGCTATGTATGGTGCCAGATGGGTACAAGACTTAACAGGAGATCCCTTCATAAGTTATATAAATGTCTAACCATTATGCTGTACATCTGAAAGTAACATAATGTTGAATATCAACTAACTGAAAAAATATTTTTTAATTGATAAACTTCATAATTTTAAACTTTTGTTTTATGTGAATATGATGAAAAGACAAGCTAGAGACTTGGAGAAAATAAACGCAAACTGCAGTATCTAAGACTAGTATCTAGAATATATAAAGAAGTCTCAAAACTCAACAGTGAAAATGCAAATAATCCAATTAGAAAATGGAAAAAGACCTGAATAGACATTTCATCAAAGAAAATGTATAAATAGAGAATAAGCACATGAAATAATGTTCAACATTAGTCATTAAATAACTGCACATTATGAGATATGACTACACACCTGTCTGAATGATTAAAAGGAAAAATAGGGACAACGCAAAATGCTAGCAAGGATGTGGAGGAAATGGATTACTCTCATACAGACAGCCACTTTGGAAAATGGTTTTTCATTTTCTTTAAAACAAACATGCAACTACCTAGCAATTGCACTCTTGGGCATTTACCCAGAGAAATGAAAACATATCTTCACATTAAAATTTATACATAAATGTTCATAGCAGCTTATGTATATAGACAAAACCTGTATCAGTCCATATGCTCTTTACCAGGTAAACAAAATGTGGTACACACATACCATTAAAAAGCACTCAGCAATAAAAAGACTAAATCACTGACACACAAAATAACTTGGATGAATCTCCAAGGAATTACTCTGGGCTAAAAAACCAGTCCCAAAAGTTTTATACAATTCTATTTATATAGCATTTTGAAATTCAAGTTTTAGAAGTAGACGACAGGTTAGCGGTTGCCAGGGATTTGGAACAGAGATGGAGGGTCTCAAAGGTGATAAGTGTGGTTTAAAAGGGCAACATGAAGGATCTTTGTGATGTTGGAATTATTCAATATCTTTACTATAGTAATGGATACATGAACCCACCCAAGTGGTAAAATTGCAAAGAACTTATAAACATACAGAGACTTACAAACATACAAATGAGTACCAGTAAAACTGAAGAAATATGAATAAAATCAGCAGACTGTATCAATGTTAATACACTCATTATGGTATTATAATTTTGCAAAATGTTAACATTTGGAGATACTGGGGAAAGTATGTAAGGGACCACTCTGAATTATTTCTTATAACTGCATGTATATCTACAATTATCGCAATAAAAATGTTCTAATATAGTATGTTTGTCCTGTGGCTTTGTCTATATTCCAGTACAATACCACATATCGCCAAGAGTATACAGACTCCAGTTTAAAAACCACAAAAATAATGGCTTCTACCTCTCATTTATTGTTAAATATTTATTTTGGAAGGTGTCATTTTCAAATGTCTCACATTTCATAAAAGAAATGGTTTCAAAAGTTTGTCATAAATGACAGATCTAAGATTTATACATAAAACTTAAACAGTATATGGAAGTTCATTTAGTTCAGTGTTTTTTTTTTTTTAAGTAGATACATCTTTTTCCATACAAAATCTTACATGGAAATCAAAAAAGGATAGACAAAGGAGGAGCTACTTTCATTAAAGCAGCATGGAAGGAGTCCTGCTTCTAATTTAGAGTGTCCCTCTCACCATGACAGCTAGCCCTAAGACACATCTAAAGGATGTACTGAAGACTGTTTGAAAGCCACTAATCTTTCACCCCTCATGATTTACAGTGAGTAGCTCAGACAAGGTAAGTGACTTGCTCCAGACTGTTTGGCTGGATTATTAAAAAGAAAACAAACCAAAAAAAGCCCTGAGTCCAGGTCTCCTGATACTCATTCAAGTCTGCTTTCATAACTACACCACAACGTTGTCTTAAATTAGTTTTAGGCGCAGAATGGGCACATGGATTTTTCATGAATCTGCTAGCTTCTGGGATAGCTAATGTACACATATACTATCTGTGCTTGAGTAAACATCTTGGAAAACTAATTTTATTAACAGCACAGAAGGGATCTTGGGGGCATTTCTGTAAAGAAGCAGAATATAAAAATTTAAGACTCCACAGTATCAGAATACTAGATCACCTCCCCTCGCTGTCTATTTATTGAAATAGACAATTAGTTCATTGTATTCACACTGTACAATTCAATGAGTTTTTTTAAAATCATAGTTGGCACGCAATAATATACCAGTTTCAGTTGTATACCATAGTGATCAGAAATCCACATAACTTGTAAAGTGATCACCCCTAATTTAGTACCCTTCTTCCCTCTTACATATTTATTACATTAACCATCTTTCCCATGCTACACTCTGCATCTCCATGTCTATTCTGCAACTAACAATTTGTACTTCTTAATTCCTTTACATTTTTCATTCCCCCAACACTCCATCTAGTAGCCTCAAAAATATTCTCTACATCTATGAGCTTACTTCTACTTTTATGTTGTTGTTGATTTTGTTCTTTAGATTCCACATGTACGTGAAATCATGCGATATTTGTCTTTCCCTAGCTGATCCATTTCATTCAGCACAAAACCCTCTAGGTCCATCAAGGCAATATCCTTTTTCCATCCACTTCCTTTTAGTCTGTGTGTGTCTTTTAATCTGCAGTGAGACTCTTGTAGGCAGCAGGTAGGGATCTTGTTTTATCCATTCAGCCACTCTGTCTTTTGGTTGGAACACTTAATTCCTTTCCAGTTGAAGTACTTGTTGATAGGAATGTAGTTATTACCATTCTTTAATCCTGTTTTTGATACATGTATTTTCATCTTAAAGAAGTCCCTCCAACTCTTCCTGTAATGCTTGCTTAGTGTTAATAAATTCCCTTAGTTTATTGTTGTCTAGGAAGTTCTTCACCTATCCTTCAACTCTAAATGATAGCTTTGCTAGATAAAATATTCTTGATTGTAGATCCTGAGTTTCATCATGTTGAACATTTTGTGCAAAGTCCTTCTGACTCGCGTAGTTTCTTTTGAGAAATCAGCTGCCGGTCTTATGGGTGCTCCCGTGTAGGTAACTAACTGTTTTTCTCTTGATACTTTTAAGATTCTTATTCTTTAATCTTTGCATTTTAATTATAATGTGTCTTGATGTGGGCCTCTTTGGGTTCCTGGTTTGGGGACTCTCTGAGCTTCCTGATGTTTTATGTCTATTTCCTTCATCAGCTATCAGCTGCTACCAGTGCCTAGGAACTGCTTAGCAAGGGGCACTTGACTAAGGAAACCTTTGGATGTGGCTTGGGAGGACCATGAATTTGGGGAGGTAGATTTTCAGGGAATCTTCTGGGAAGAGCAATCTCGGTTATGCAGAATGATGACGTATCAGCTATGGTGGCGCTGTATCCCCACACTAGGAGGTGGAGAAGGCTCAACAAAGGAACAATGGATACCGCTGGTACTTCTGCACAGAGCAAGTCTCTCCTCCAGCCCTCACTCCGACAACTCAGTGTCCTCCTATAATTCCCTGGTGCCCACCAAGCAGCCGACCTGCTGCTGGTGCTGAGAGAGAGCAGGTATGTCACCACAAAAGTCTGCTTGTACACACAGTCCCTTGAAGAGGCATCTGCAGCTGCTGGCTGCTGCTACTATGGCCTCTGTCCTACTCAGCCACTTGAAACTGGGTAGCTTCACTTCTTGGTCCTGTCGTACTTCCTCCCATTGCAGGGTGATTTCTTACTTCTCTCCCCATTTGTAGGGCTTGTTCGTCTAGTTCTCAGGTGACTTTCCCTGCTGTTTGTTTCTTGTTTCTGATCACTAGAAGGATGAACAGAGCCTCCATCACCTATGCCACTGTTTTCTCTCTCCTGAAAATACTAGGTTTGATCCTGATTTTTCTTAGACCTATCTCTGCTTTTGGGAATCTGCCACTGATTAGAATCATATCTGATTTCCACCTCCTACACTATTGCAGACAAGCTAGAAAAAGGTCAGATTTAGCAATAAACAAGGAAAAAATTGAGTGCAGAAGTCTGGTAAAAATAAATGAAAAAAATGACACAGATAATTTTAGATAGCATCTGACACATTAGGTTAGGGAAAAGAAATGGTCTGAAAGTCAATCAAGATTTTACAAAATAAATGTAAAAGATATAAAAATGTACAAGACACAAAATATATCTATATAACTATCAGATAAAGTGATTTTCAGTATCATACTATTATCCTAATTCTAAGCTAGAATAAGGGCTTCTGCATTGAGCTTATAAGAACTAAAGCAGTTACCAAGCCTATCAGAAAGAGTCTTCTCTAACTTCTCCCACGACGAAGTCTGGGACCCTAGAGTTGCTTGCAAATTTTCTATCTGTCGAAGCAATGGTCTTGTTGTTGATGAAACACTTTGACTCAGTTCCTGGTTTCGATTCTCCGCTTCCTGAAGTCTCTGAATCATGAAATTCTTAAGTCACTAACACTGACAGCAATAAAAACATTGGCAAACAAACTTTATGAGAGATTTCTGAAAAATATTATTTCTCCAAGACAGAATTACTTGTTAAATTATTTCCTAATTATTCAATCCTTAAGTTATAGTTAAGTCGCACAAGAGTATCTAAATAAATGCTTCTTTACAAAGTGTTTTCTAAGATAAAGACAGCCTTCAATCATCTTAAGGTAAAAAAAAAAAAAAAGAGCATTATCCAAACCTCCCTATAGTTGCCTTGTCATCCAAAAATTTCTAAGCATTTATAAAAACAGATCAATCTGAGTTGCATTTTTTTCTCTTTCTCTATGCATGTTCACTGAGTGAAAATTAATAGGGACATAAAAACTGAGCACTGATTATCTGCCCCACAGAAATCAAAGACTGATAATAAACCACCTTTTACATATGAAAAAATACAGACTACACAATAAATATATCATAATAAAATTATTTTCTATAAAACAGAATTAAGACTTGGTTCCAACTCTAATATTATTCACCTAAGCCACAAAAATACAGCAAATTATATATATTTATCATATGTGTGTGTATGTATGTGTATGTATATGTGTATGTTTTTGTGTGTGTGTTATGTATGTATATATATAAATAATCCTCTCAATTTCATGAACATTACCCCACTTAGTCATTTCTTATTTCTAGGAAAATACATCTTGGATATGTTTAGGAAAATTGTGACAGTACCTGCTGGAGTTCACTGATCTCATGACGTAAATAATCCTCTTTTCTGGCAGCTGCTTGTTCTGCACGTTGCAGTGCCAGCCTAAGGTCCTGCACCTGCATAAGGAGAACCACTATCAAAAACAATTTCAAACATTATCTATAACTTCCTGCTAAGTACATATTTTGTGTTGTTTATTGTTCATATGTAATACTCTATACTATCCAATGAACTTTTACATATGATTATTACACATCCCTTTCATCAAACAATTCCAAAACTGTATGTATGTTAAATATGTACTTTATTAGGCAAAAAAAAAAAAAAAAGGATATAAATATGTAGAAGGCATAGTCACTGCCACACAATACGAGGAGATAATGCATCCACAGATGTTTCCACAGTGCACAGTGCAGAATGTGATAAAAGCTATATGAATTATAAACACTCATCCTAAGAATTCACTCCATGGAAGGAGATCTCCATTAACATACAAAGATGTTCCCTACACTGTCAGCTAGATTAGCAAAAACACACAAAACATTAAATATTCTAAATATTCACCAGTAGTAATCTATTTTTGCAAATGTTGATACATGAATATACTCATTAAAAGTTATAATAAATGTGAGACATGGAAAAATAAATAATCTTAAATGATAAAACTATATAATATATAATATCAAGTATAAAAATAGGTACATGGCAATAAAGACAAGAAAGTAACACACAAAATTGACAGTACTTGCAAAAGGTGATGGTTTCATGAATGGTAGTCCCATACTCTTTCTCCCAATTTTTCTTTATTATTATTTTAGTGTATTTTTAATTTAAAATATTAATATTTCCTCTATCCCAGTGATAGAGTAGCAAAAACATAAGGGAATAGGGTGGAGTGTATGGACCACAGTGTAATTTATAATACCAAAATATTGAAAACCATCAAATATCCATCAATAAGAACTTACCGAATAAACAATAATATATTCATTCACACAACGAAGCATTATAACTATAAAAAGAAATTTCTTAAAAGGTTCTATGTTTGACTACAGTGTGATAACCAAGGTATTTTATTTAGTAAATAAAGTAAGTTATAAAACAGTATTAATAATAAACTTTATTTTATGTAAGAAGGATGAGGGAGATACAAATAAATATGTATATAAATGTACATATACATGTTGGTGGGGGGCACATAAGTAAAAGTAGAGAAAATGTATTTTTTCTTGCATTTTCAAATAGAAACACTGAAAAAATAAACTAAACACTAATAAAATGGTGACTTATAGGGAAATATAAGGAATGGGGAGGGGCTAAGTTGGAAGCAAATGCTGTCTCAATATATTTTGTTATATAGCTGTGGAATCATGTAAATGTTTTACATATTCATGAAAAATTAAATCAAAAGTGGATTGGGGTCAATAAGGGAAGAACAGTCTTTTCAGCAAATGGTGCTGAGACAACTAGATACTCACACACAAAATGCCTAAATATGAGAACAAAGATGATAAAATGCATAGAAGGAAACAAATGAAAATTTTCATAACCTTTGATTAAGCAACAGCTTCTTAAACATGATACCAAAAACCCAAGTAACAAAGAAAAAGTTGGTTAAGGTGGACTTCATCAAAATTAAAAAAAACTTTTGTGCCTCAAAAGACACCATCAAGAAAATAGAGGAGTCTACGGCAATGCCACTCTGAACAAGCCCGATCCCATCTGATCTCAGAAGCTAAGTGGGGTTGGGTCTGGTTAGTATTTGGATGGGAGACCACACAGGAAGACCAAGTACTGTAGGTGTAAAAAATGAAAAATAAGGGATTGTAAGCTGACAAGGTCCCTTCCAATCTGTGAGTTCAACCAAGGATTGCCTTGCCTAAAAATACAAAATAAATAAATAAATAGAGGAACACCTATAGAATGGGAGAAAGTATTTGCAAATCCTACATCTGATAAGGGTCTCCAACAAAGAATATGTAACAAACAATAAAGATGACCCAATTTAAAAACAGGCAAAGGATGTGAATATTTGAATAAATTTCTCTAAAGATACATAATGGCCAATAAGCACATAAAAAGATGTTCAACATCATTAGTCCCTGAGAAAATGTAAATCAATACCACAATCAGATACCACTTCATACCCAATAAAAGAGATACATTGAAAAAAATAGATAATAACAAATACTGGCAAGAATGTAGAGAAACTGAAATCCTAATATATTGCTGGTAGAGAATGTAAAATGTTGGAGCTGCCATGGAAGTTGGTCAGTTCCTCAAATGGCTAAATATGAGATTACCATATGACCTGGGGGTATATATCTAAATTTAAATTATATGTTCACAAACAAAAAAAAAATTGTAAATGAATATTTATAGCAGAATTATTAATAACAAAAAGTGTAAAAAACCCAAACATCAATCAACTGATGATTCTATAAGACAAAGCCTGACATATTTCAGGTTTCATCCTTTATCTGAGGTCCATGGAGTTACATGGATTCTCCTGAAATTATATGCAATACTTAGTATTTATCTGCTATGTGCATTTCTCTGGTAAGAGGGTCCTTAGCTCTCATAATATTCTCAGATAAAGCTGAAATTCACAAAAATATTAAGCAATACTGGTACAACATAAGCACTGTTTTAATAAGTTTATAAAAACACATTATTGATTAAGTTTGGCATAATCCACTACTCTAAGAAACATGCCCAACAGGATTATAAAGAAATAACACATGTACCACTACATAAGGTTTGATTCAAACTAATGGATTCTTCATTTTGTAGAAGCACAAAGATTTAAAAGACTAATTTAAATTCAGCATCCGTTGCTTACTTGAATGGCTAATGTTTCTTGCTGCTGACGGGCTTCTTCTTGGACCTTCTCTAGTGCTGCAGAAAGTTCTTCTTTAGCTTTAATTTCACGACTTAGAGCAGCTTCCTGTGCCTCACTATCCTTTGCAGCATTGGCTTTGTGGAGATCAGTAAGTTCTCTTAAAAAATTAGATGCACAAGTTTATTTAAAATAATATACAGTGAACTACATGGCCAAGGTTATGAAATTTCTGCATAGACTTCCATGATATCCAAAATGAGGAAGAGTTCACCACATAATAAACACTGACTACAGTGAGGACTATCTCTGCTGAATAGTTACAAGTTCATATACAGCTAAGCCTTGTTAGTGATAAAAGAAAAAGGGTTTTTTTTCAACATTTGCTCTGTTAATTGATATTAAATGAGTTGGATATTTACTCATTTTCTTACTTGTATGCACTATCAAGAGCAGCCTGAATACTTCTGTTCTTTTCTTCAAGTTCATCTACGTCCACTTGAAGTCGGCCAAGATCCTTCTCTTGGCGTTCAACCACAGAATTTAGTTTTTTAATATTTTCTCTATGTTGTTTCTCAACCTCTTCTTTGCCATCAAGGACCTACATTATTAAACAGATTAAAGTATTTTTCAATAAATAAGGCCTTGGTAAATAACTGTGTTCCAATAATCCAAGTGTTATAACCAAGAAAAAATCTTAGCATTTATTTATTAACTTGTCGGGAAAATCCTTCCAACATTATATGCCCCAATAAATCATTTAAAATATTTTATAAACCATATTCAACTGTTCATATACCAAGTAATAACAATATATATGTAGAGAATGACTAATATTCACCTGTTTTAAATGTTGTAACTCTTCTTCTAGCTCTTTAACTTTTTTGTTCAGCTTAGCAATAACATTTTCATTTTCTTTGTCTTTAGCTCTTAATCTCTTAATGATGTTAGAACTATGCAGTTGCTGTTTTGAAAGTTTTTCTCCTGGCAATGGCAAAAAAATATATAAATTCAAATAATAATGATTCCCTAAGAATCCAAACAGAATGTTTTATCTAACCAGTAATATAAAATGATAGAAGATTTTAAAATCACAATACTGTAACCACCAATGTTAAAGTGATTTGGGCAAGAATCAATGATAAAATTACTAGGTGGAAGGATGGTAGGAAACAGGATATTTACAGTCTTAAAGAATCACTTCCATATATTACGTATTAGTTACAAAGGGGAAAATGTACTTTTACACTGGAAAAATCTGGCAGTCACCACCTTAACCAAACATTCAGTTTTGGCATCAACAATTGTGGTACAGCCTAACATTATATACCTACTGATGTAATGGAATGGTAGGTACACAATGTCATATTTATTAAAAATGTGATCTGAATCTAATCATAAAGAAAGTGACAAATTCTTGAGCATGGGGCACTCTGTGAATCAACTGGCCTGGACTCTGTAACAAAGTCTTCAATTTTTTTAAGAAGAGCTAACTATCCTAGATTGGTGGAAAACAAAAAAGACATACTGACCAAATGCAATGTACAAACTTTGATTGGATCTTGGGGCACAACAAATGACCAGCTATAAAGGTAATTTTAGAGATAATTGGAATAAATGATAAAATATATGCTGAAATACACTTCTGAATTAATGCTGATTTTTCTTATGTGTGATTATGATGTGCTTGTGAAGGAAAATGTACTTGCCCTTGGGAGATGCAGACTGAAGAATTGAGGAGTGGACTAAAGATTCAGTGCAAACCTATCAAAATTCCAAGGGCATTTTTCACAGATACACAAAGCAAACAAACTAACAAAATATAAATAAATAAAAACAATCCTAAAATTCATATGGAATCACAAAAGACCTCAAACGGTAAAAGCAATCCTGAGTAAATATAAAGCCATTTCCTAATTTCAAAACATATTACAAAGCCACGGCCATCAAAAACATATGGTATAGTATAAAAATAGATAAAACAGATATAGACCAATGGAACAAAATAAAGAGTTTTAAAATAGATCCACACATTTACAGTCAACAGATCCTTAAGAAAGATGCCAAGAACACACAATGGGGAAAGGATAATCTCATTAATAAATAGTACTCGGAAAACTGGATTTCCATATGCAGAAGAGTAAAACTGGATCTTACCACACACCAAATATAAAAATCATCCATTAAACTAAAAAGTTATTGCACAGCAAAGAAAACAAGAAACAATCTACAGAATTTCCAAGCCATACATCTCATAAGGGATTAATATCCAAAATACATAAAGAACTCATACAACTCAATGGCAAAAAAAATAAAATAAATAAGTCAATTAAGAAATAGGCAAAAGACACAGTCATTTCTGAAAGGAAGACAAATGACCAACAGGTATATGAAAAAGTGATCAACATCACTTATCATCAGGAAAATGCAAATCAAAACTACAATGAAATATCCCCTTACACCTGGTAGGATAGCTATTATCAAAAAGTTTAAGTAAGTATTGGCAAGAATGTGGAGAAATGGGAACTCTTTTATATTAATGGTATAAAAAAATCATGTTGTATACCTTAAATATATAGTTTTTATCTATTGATTACACCTCAATAAAGCTGAAAAGAAAGATTTTAAGAGTGAAATTTATGACATCTGTCACTTACTTTCTAAAGGTCTGGCAAAAGTCGGGGTGGGGGGACCCTGAAAGCTCCTGAAGGACAGGGAGTGTGTTGTATTTATTACTGTATCAAACACAATATCTGACATACTAACTGTGAAATATTAGCTTAATAAATGAAAAGAAAAATTGGGTAAAACTAATTGTTAAAAATAAAGTGTTTCCAATTGTTCTCAAATACTTACTCTGGAAATTCATTTAAAGTTTAATGACAAGCATAGAAATGTTCATCCCACTATTATTTGTAATATTAACATTTTAGAAACAAATGTACAACACAGGAAAACAGTAAGATAAATTATGGTATATCCATATAATGGACTTTAATATAGCTATTAATAATGGTATCAAAGTATTTAATGGCATAGGGCAATGTAAAAGGGAGATTGCAAATTAGATATATGATCTTAATTATATTTAAAATGTGTTAAGATGCATTAAAAAGGGACAAAAAGAAATTAATAGTTTCTTATAAAATTGGTTTATGGTTTATTTTTTCTTTCTTCATATACTTCCTATAACTTCAAAACTTACTGCAATTAGTAAGTATTGTTCTTTTAACTAAGAAAACTTTAAGAAATGAAAATGAAAAATTCACTTAAACTCCTTTTCCAAAACTCTCTTCTTTCATATATTACATAAACTAATTTTACTGTCTATTTGTAAGAATTTATGTCATGAAGAATCTTTAATTTCTATAACTTTACTAATTATAAATCTTTCCATTGAAAAGTGCTTAATAACTGAAAAATTAAAACATGGATATAATGAAAAATTCACTATCAAATGCTGGATGAATACGAAATACCTAGAGTAGCCAAACTAGAGACTCAAACACTATAAAAATTCCAGAATAATAACCTTTAAATATCTTGGTTTAAATGACAAGCTCTAAAACCTGTTACAAGCTTTCTTCAGGAAGCACAAACTTCTATTTTTCAGGGAGTTATTTTACCTCCCTAGAAACAATATGCTACAGATATATATCTCCGCCTCTATAAATCTGGCTCCCCATTTTTCCATACACTGTCACCTACCACTTCTGAAATTTAAGTCTAAACCTTCCTTGCTCCAATATTTTTTTATTAAGAAGCAATAGCCAATTATGTTGCAAGTATTTTTCTTGTTTATACAATATTTTTCACAATCAATTAAATACGCACCTTCTTCCATTAACCCTTGGATCTGCTCATCTTTCTCTTTCAGAAGGTCTGCAGTTTCACTGCTATTTAATCTAGTCGCAAGTTCTTCTTTTATACTTTTGATTTCCTAATTTTTTTAAAATGTAAATACCATAAAGAATTACTTTCCATTGAAAAAGTGTTTTTCAATTTTTTTCCATATTCAAAAAAGTCATCAATAATCATATTGTTAATAAGAATCCGTAAGTTTTGTTCTGTTAAGCCACATTTATTACCTTGGTTAATTAAGACTAAGGAAACAGCTTTGAATATGATATAGAAAACCTGAATTCAGATATAAACAGGTTTTAATACGGAAATGTAAATGAGAATAAGTTAAATTTCAATATCCTTCTTGAATATCTCTACATGCATTTTCTTCAAGCATTGTATTTGGAACATTTCAAGGAGTACACATCCCATCTTTCACTACATGCCTTTTCCTCATTAAAATTCATTGCACTTTTTCTCATGTTGTAAAATGGGAGAAAAAACAATTATATAAAGTTTGATCTATTTTTATAAAGCAAAGATCCAGCAGAAACATGTCAAGGTAGTTTATCTTTTAAACTAATGGAAAAGTATGTGAAGTGTTCTGAGTTAAAATCTGGTTTTAAGAAATGCTCTGAAACTAAACAACAGGTAAAGAAACTAACATTAAGTATTTAAATCATACTTTGTATCCACTATTATTTAATCCTCACAACATTCCTGAGGAAGGCACTTGTATTATTCAACCACACAAATCAGAAAACAAAGACTCAGAAAAACTGAGTAGACTTTGAAGGTCAGAGAGCTATTTAAGTGGAGATTTATAACTTAAAACGAGGTCTGTGAATCCCAATGCCCATCCTCTCATCACCCACAAAATTGCTATCCACTTTCCAACTATCAAAATTTGATTCAAATATCAAGGTCCAGTAAGACCATCATGTCTTCCACAAAACTGTCCTCATTTACCTAGTCAGAATTTATCCTCTGATACCATTCCAAACTGCTTATTCATTTCTATCTATAACTTATTATAGATAAGTACTACATAGTTGTATTACACAGTACATTAAACAACTAGTACTATATAGTTGATATTGTCTTCTACCACTAGAAAAGCAAATTCATCACTTAAAAGTAATTACTAAAGTTGGTTGATTACCAATTTCTGAAATAGCCAACTGTTCCAAATTATAAGAATGAGAACAATGGTTCCTAACTAGGAGTAATTTTGCTTCCAAGGAGACATTTAGCAATATCTGGCAACATTTTCAATTAGCACAACAGACGTGTGCGGGGGGTTGCGTGGAGGCGACTGGGGTAGAAAATGGGGAAGGGAGGGTAATACTGTCATTTCTAGGAAGGGACCTCTGATGCTAACAAATACCTTACCATGTACAGGACAGTCCCATACAACATAAAATTATCCAACTCAAAATGTCAATAGTGCTGAGACTGAGAAATTCTACATTAGAATAAATCAATATTATGCCTCTAAGAGTCACTAACAATTAGAAATCATTTTAAAACTATTTTGACTTGAAGAAGTATATATATAATATGTTTGAAGTGGTAGGAAAATAAATGATAAATTTTATTTATATAGTGCCATTTAGATTTAAGTGTTATTTTGATAGGATTATCATTTACAAAAATTATTTTAGTGATCCTTGCTATGTATCTTGCAAGAACTTATATATAAATTATATAGACAAGTACTTCCTTAGTATTTTTTAAAATATCAAAACTGAAGGCACATCTTAAAAAAATCTGTGTATGGTTTAATGTTATTTTAAACTTCTGTTACCTTTTTAGCAGCATCTCTCTCTTTGCAGGCTAGCTGAACTTTCTTTTCTGCTTCTGCAATTCTTTGAGTAAACTCATCTTTCAAGGAAGAAATGCTGCTGCTTTCTTCTTTCACTCTGAACATTTCACTAAATTTAAAATAATACCGAAACTGAGAACACTTGTTTATTTATTACAAAGGTAACAAGATGAGTTCAGTAAAAGGAAAATAACACTGTCTTCAATATATACCTTACTAAAATAGATTGATTTTAAGTCTGTTAACTTTTCAAAGAAAAATTACTTGTTTAAAACACTTCAAAGAAAACCCATTAATAACTGAAAATGTCACAATGTTTGATATGTAAATATAAGAAAAAAGAAAATTAAATTTTCCATTTTTGAATCTTGTGTCACAGTTTACCAATCACCTCTTCAGGTACACTAATACTCATTATTTTTTTGGTATCACAGTTTTCTTTAAAGGCATGTTTTAAACCTCTAATACTAAAAGATTATAAATAAAGAAAACGAGATTTTTTATTTTTTTGGAAAACACCTATCTTCAATGCCAAAGATATGGTAAAGATAATTTGAGGAAAAAAGTAATTTCTAAAGTTAGAACTGAAATGCTATTCAAATTTCCATAATTATAAACAAGTTAAATTTTAAACCGTTCTAATTTAAAAAAATTTTAAATAATAACCAAGTATATGGGCCTCTATAAAATGTGTAAAATTATTCACATTTGTAAAATACTTACTCTTTCAGATTATCATAAGCTTCTTCTAGAAGCGCTTTTTCTTTACTAAGAGATAATAACTGAGCTTCTCTTTTATCAAGTTTCTCATTCAGAAATTCAAGCCTCTGGATAAGGAGAATACACAAGAATCAAACATTTAACCTTAAAAAACCATTTCTATATGCAGGTGATGGGTCAAAAAGGTAACCTAATCACTATAATAATAATAAAAAAACAGCACTAGCTCATAAAAAGAATTAAAAATAATATTGGGAACATAATGAACACAGCACAAGAACTCATAATATAGCTGGTAGGAGTACAATCATTGGTACAATCACTGGTAGCAGGTGGGAGTATTAATTAGTAAACTGCTTTGGAAAACAATCAGGCAATATCTAGTTGAAGATCTACACACCCTTTTATGTAGAAAATTCTACTTTTAGGTATGCCTTAGCAAACTCTTGCATACAGGAACATTTAGAGCTGTTTCTAACAGCAAAAACTTAAGAACGGTGTGCATGTCCCATCAAGAGAGAAAGGGAGATATAGACGTAATCAAAAAAGATAAAAGGACTCAAAGCCTTTAATAATGTTCTGGGTATCTTAGATCGGTAGTGGATATACAAACAAGTGTGTTTTTTCATATTATTCTTTAACCCCAAAATGTAACATATAACTTTTTTTAGTATGATACATTGCATTTAAAGAATAAAAGTAATTTTAGAAAATCCATTGGCATGCAATTTTAAAATCTCTAGAAAGTATCTGTATAAAGTAAACAAAAAGGAATGGTTAGAATATTTTATTCCTTAGGTCCTGCTGAAGCAGTGATAATCATGCATGAAGGGAGAGGAATGTGCCTTTTGCACTAAAAAAAAAAGAAAGTCTTACCTGATTTAGGTCTAATTTAGAAATCACTTACCTTATGAAAAAGGTTCAAATATATCTTACTGATAATAAATAAGTATTGGTTTCTAGAAATTCAAACTGCTAGTGAAGCTACAGCATGGCATTTTGTTTGTGAATAACATTAAACCAAGGTTAAGAGAATCTTTTTTTTTCTTTAACATTAAGTAATTCAATACAGGCACTTATAGGATATTTCTTCAAGACATTCTATATCTCAGAGGAGTTTATTAAAGATGCCAAATTCAATTCAATTTCTATATCAAAAAATCATAGGCAAAACCAAAACTGTGACTTAATGTTAGTTAAAAAATTTACACCACTTTTCTTTTATACATATTAGGTAGAAGCAATTTGTCAATCCTAAGCAATGCCTTTGTTCACTGAACATTCCCTTTCTGAAGATAGCTATCAAAACAAAATATCAAAAATAATATAAAAGAGAAAAGGAAATGGGAACAATAACATCATGAAAAAACATTAGTAATTAGTCTAAAAACTAAATTTTTCATTTGATTTGCTACAAATAACGTGAACATGCAAAAAATATTTTAAGAAACCCATAAAATAGATTTGTTTTAGCCTCTCAATCTACAAAGAAATTGAAGATATTTGTTAATATACAAAGACAGTCCTTTACAAACTAATAAATTAATGACCATAATATAACAGAATGGTAAGATGTTAAGGATTCAATAGCAAAGGCATAAGATGAAAGCTTTTTTAGGTTTAGTTATATTGAAATATCAACTTATGTAACTACAATAGTTGCCTTGGACAAATTTCAAATAATTTATTATGAATAACTCTTAAATTTTAAAGCCTTTAATGCCACATTTACATGGCAAAATACCTGTTTTTTAATCAGTACAAATCACGATGCATCACTAAATATTAAAAACACATGATTTAATCTTTGAAAGCATATCCAAAATCCTCTTCTACTTTCTAAAGTTACCTTGCAAACATCTTCCTTCCCAAACAGTGCTTCTGGCTGACTTTCAGTAGATTTGCACTGCTCAGCAACCACCTTCTCTAAGACAGTATGTCCTTCACTTATTGGTGTAGAAGAAACTAAAATATCAGGCTGTTCACAATTAACAGGAGTTGCACTTCGTCCACTTTCTTCCATTTCCGTTTCCTCAGTGGGTATTATTAATGTTTCATTTACTTCTTGCTCAGATTTTCCTTCAACAGATTCAACTATTTTAGTCTTTGGAGTTGAAACTATAATTGGTACTAAAGCATATCCCTTGCTTGACAATTCATCATCTGAATTGATTTCACTTACACTTCGGCTATCTAATGACTGTACACTAAATGAGTCTATTCTTTCAAAAGCATCAGAAGAACAGCAACTTTCAGTGAGTTTTTGGAAATCATCTAAACGATTATATTCAGGACAAGCAGATGCTGACAGAAGCTGAAAAGATGTCTGCATTAAGTGAAGACTTGATTTTGAATCTGTATTCTCTTGTCTCGAACTTGCTGAGCTCTCACTTATTACACTTTCATGATCTAAAACTTCAATATCACTGGTAGTAGAAGTACCTGATGAGAAAGTACTAACAGGAGGAGAAGGTGTATTGCTCTGTCTGTCTTCATGTTTTTGTTCCTTCGGTTCAGAAGCCACATCCTTTGTTTCTGCTGTAAGAGACTGTATAGACATATTAGACACATTTTCTCCAGTTGTTTTCATATTAATTATACTCTCAGATACTTTCAAACTTATGGTTGACATATTTATATCAGAATCTTTATTAACAGTTTCTTCATGTTTGCTTTCAGTTTTAGATGACAGAGTATCTACTGCCAGAGTTTCCCCAGATGATACACAAAGAGAAGGGTCTTTTACTTGTGACTCAGTTATTTCAGTTCTTCTTGACTGTCCTGTGTGCAAGGATCCCTGTAAGGTGTTTTTCACTTCCTCTTCTAGTCTCTGTGATTTAGCTGGTGGTTTTGATACCACTGGGCTCTTCTGAATGGTCTGTACATCCGCTGGAGAAAGAAAGGCACTGAAGAAAGTTTCAGATTCATCTACCACAGTTCTCTGAACTGGTTTTGTAATTGCTGTAGGAGAGGTTACTGGTTGACTCTGAGGTTCGCTCTTTGATTTTAACCCCCAGGTTGAAGTATCCCATCCTCCACTGACAGGGGGACTTATTCCTTCAACCAAAATAAATAAATTAATTAAATAAATATATATATAAAAGTATATATTTTTTAAAAAGATATGTATTACTATAAGTTAATAATTTATGTAAGTCATTATAAATGCTTTTTTAAATCTATAGAATTCAACCTAGAATTTGCACCTGTTAAACTCCTTACTTACCACATAATTAATTAGTTCATGGGTTAACTTTGCGCTTTCAAGAGAAGTAGTAGTGTGGAACTGCCCAAGAGGAACTAGGAACAAAGATAAAAGACTTCTGGCCTTCCAGAAGCAAGTATGTTATTCCCTCCCACAACAAATTAAGAAAGCAATGGTATCTTATAAAACCCATGCTAAGTCCAAAATATATATGATGCATTCCACAACAGACAGTATTCTTCACTTACAGGTCATGTGCAGTCATGGCAAATTGTTGCTACCTTCTGATCAGAGACTTCCATCTTAATTTTATTCTCGTAACATCAATAAAAAATATGAAGTTGAGTGCTAGACAAGAGGGCAACAATCAAAAACTCAAGAACCCAAAATACTTGTAACAAATGTCCTTTTCCAAAGATCAAAGTAAACTGATGGGAACAGTAACTTCTCAAGGACAAATTCATTTTCATCCACTTAATGACAAGCTCATTCTCCAAGTCCCACTCTCCAAGTCCCACTCTCCAAACCCACATTTTATGAGAAAGTTTTATTCTCTTCCAAAATTCCAAGTTATGTCAGCAATTAGCTCATATGAATTCCAGAAATGGGCCTTTTTATTAGAATGTTTGTTTTTTGATATAAATGGCAGTTTACATAGGTTTTTAAAATACTAAGGAGAAAATAATTTGGGGGTGGGAAAAAACAGTATCAGTCATAGAAATATACACTATTAAAAAACCCAATGATAAAAAATGGCATAGTCTCTAAAATATTTAAAGCATTTATTTTTTAAAATTCTGGCTTTTCTAAATTCAAAGGTGGCTAAGCAGAATTATCATAAGTTATGCAAAATTAGAAGTTGGTGAGGAGAGCACAAGTACCTAAAAGCTCCTAAAAGTCTATACTTTAAAATGACTTTGGAGGTATGTAGAAAATTTCAGTTTAGAGGGGCATAGTTTATATCCATTTGTTCAGTATATGAAAACAATTTTTAGAAATGATGAAAACCAAAATTAAAGATGAAAATGAACAAGAAAGATTAAGCTGGCTAGTTTAATTTATTGAGTCATCTTAATGAATTACATACGTCAAATTCTAACTCTTAGAGAATGTTTTCTTTAAATCCCAGCATTATCTGATATCCACTTAAATTACTTCATACTGAAGACTGATAATTTTGTAATGATGGCAATGTAAAACATAGATCATCAACATTTATGGCATTTCATTAAAATCTAAGTCTATTCTGGATAACCTTTTTTAAAAAATGAATTATATAGCACCATTGAAGCCCAGGTTTCATAAAACAAGTATCCTTATATTTAAAACTTATATTGTCTCCTCTAAAGTTCAGTAATTCAAATGCGGGGTACATATGTCAAAGGAAGTTGAGCTACTCCAACAAGGTAAAAATCTTGTAAAAATAAGATCATGACCTACACACATGGGCCAAAATGTCTTAAAATGAGATACTTCAAATTTAGGTACTGACTTTTTTCAACGATGTAAAATTAAAATTAAAACCCAGAAAGTAGTCAAGAATAACACTCTTTTTCACAGAGGTTACACGCACCCCAAATCTGCAACTCTTTACCCCACACACCAAAATGTTAAACTGTTCCTTAGACTTAGAGCCAAAAGCAATGGAAGATCGCTGAAAAATTAAGCTCACCTCTTTGGAAATAAACTGTGATGCAAGTCCAAAATCTTGGGCCACAGTGTCAACGGGTAGTATTTGCAGCATATTCTACCCCTCACCGCTGAGAGGCCTAGAAGTTACCTACCCTTTCTGGGCTTCGTTTCTGTTAAACACAGATAAGTGACCCTAACTCGAGTTGCTGCTTTGCAAATGAGAAAGCCATAAAAAGCACATTATGCGCTACTAAGCACAAAGTGCTCCCTAAATGTTGGCGACTGTTCCTCCTGTCCCTGATGTACTTCGGTTCTTGGCTCCAGGTCCCTAGAGTGCAGCGATTCCAGAGGGTTGTGACTGGAGCTCTGTCCAGGGAGCGCGTGGGAACAAGACCATCAAATAAAGTCCCTTTCATCTGAGGCCCCCAAAACCCGCACCCAGAGCCACAGACAAGGAGGAATATGGGGATGGATGTTCCCTCGGCAAAAGAGCGAAGACTAAGTTGGAGGCAAAATAAACCTGTGAGGATGCCCCGGGGAGAAATGACTTCCTCAGCACTCTCTCGTGAGGAAGGAGCCCTGTGTTCACCCCTTCACCTGTTTGTTTCTCTTCTCTCTGAAGAGAAGACTGCGGGAGCCTAGAGCCCGCTCCTCTCCTTACCGGGCTCTCCGTACGGAATGGTCTCCGCCCAGGCGCTCGGCTCTTCTTCTTGTATGTCCAGGACTCTGTCGATGGACTTCTGGGCCTGAGACAAGGCCTGCTTAGCGAAGCTGGAGAGCTGGGAGGCGTTGAACCAACTCATCTTCCCTCCTCAGCCGACAGTGGTGGCGGCAGCACCAAGCGAGAGGGTCGAGGGTCAGGCCGACTGGTGCAGAACTGGGGAGGGGCGCAGCCTCGCTCCCTTCTCCACTCGACGGCCACTGTCAGCGGGTACCCATGACCCTAAGTCTCCCCCGAAGCCGGGAGGTTACCCTCGCCCTTCCCACGAGAGGCGAAGAAACGGACTGCGCATGCGCTGGCTTCTTCCACGTACACACCAACCAAATCCCGGATCCCCGAGATCCGTCGATAGACGGAAAAACAACACGAACGTTGACGTCATATCCGGGAGCCAAGAGTTGCCATTAGTTACTGTGTAACGCGGAACAGTTTCTATCGATACTGATTACAGGCGTAGCATAGATCTTCACAGCCCCCCAAAAACTGCAGTTACCAGCAGAGGCTGATTGCTTTGCGAAGGACAAACGAGTTTTCATGTAGGTTCCTTCCTAGAAAATAGCTCACGTACTAAGTAAGACCTAGTGCCTTGCGAACCATAATGGCAAACAGGGAAATTTGGGACTCGCATTTCTCTTACTTAGCACTTTACCTCAAAGATTTAATCATGTCTTTGTTAACTTGGCCTTAAGAAGGAACTTGGAGTTCCGGGTTGCCTCAAAATACTAGACATTGTATAAAAGACCTGCTCCAGCCTGATGGAAGTAAAAAGCCATCTTACACAGTGAGTTACAAGCTAGAATAAGGGTAAGGCAGGCACAATCTTTCCCTCTTTCACAATACAAGTCCACTCTAGGCCCCAGCCAAAACAAACCTGGGAAGCACTAAGCCTATTACTCTATTAATATGTATTGTGCATATTATTTAAAATATAACTTTTGCTGTGTGCACTCTTCAAACATTTAGCTATATAAAGAAATCTAATTGGTGGTCTCCCTAATCTAGTCAGTACCTGTTTGGCCCCTATAATGTTAGATAAAATTCTACCAAATTTAAAAAGCTATATTTCATATAAAAATCCAATTTCTAGTTGATTTTGAAAAATATGGATAACATGGAAAAGTCAGCAGAAGTGGTTGCCCTTTTAACAAATACTTTTCACTCCAGTTTGCCACAGATCTTACTACATTCTCTTATTACACCCTTCCTGCTGTGGTTACTTACCTAACCAGTCTGTCCCTTATATTTGAATACTTTACCCCACTGCAAGGAACCAAGTCATAAGGACTTATTTTTCTTTAAAAAAAAAAAATCAGATTTAAACTCTGCCTGCCCTTAAGTTATATTCTTTTGATAATTTTATTTAACTTTAGTAAAAATTTGCATGTTGAAACTCTTACAGTCTACTAAATCTACACAAGTAGTACTAAATAATTCAGGTTACTTCAGTTTATCTAAGTAGCTTGAAAAGGGTTTTGGGGTACATGAGGGTTGGAACCCCTCTTCCAAGACTTCTAATTGTACAGTTTTGAGTAGATGACCTAAACTTTCTAAAACTATTCAGCTCTTTGGAGATACTGTTACCTTCTTCACAAGGGTCTTTGAGAATTCTTATTGCACCTGTATAAAGTGCTGAATGTTAGTTCCTTCATATTCAAAATTTATACTGAATCTGTAACTAAATATTTTTAAGTAAAGCAAAGAAATTAATCCCATATAATTGTAATTATGTTTGATTTTATCTTAAGCTTTACTCTATTTTTTTTGGGGGGTGGCATTTTAAGAGACCTAATATAGTTATTCCATTTCATTACAGTATTGTTAGGCAAATTAAATCAGTAGATATTTACTGTGGCAAAAGTATTAATTCGGGGATCATTTCATAAATTATATAAATGCCTAACCAATGTCCTGTATATATGAAATAATAAAATAAAATTAAAGTTTTAATCCAGGTACAATAAAAATTGTGTATTAGTAATTCTGCTATGCATTTAAAAATTATTACTACAGAATTACAGCACTAATTATCCTTAATATATTTTACAAAGTTTCAAAGAAAAAAGTTGACAATATATTTTATTAATAAATAGTGCAAAAGCATCAGTGATAACTGTTTAAACATTAAATTTTTTAAACATACATGTCTTGGTTTCAATGTTGTGCATATTGGCCTCTATGGCACTGTAAATAAACACATGAAAATATTTCTCATTTCCATGCACAGGTATTCGGCTATAACACTATTTACAAGTTACTATGGACAGGGTAACCTTTGCAGTAATTAATATTCAGTTGGAAATCCACAATTAAATGAATATTAAACAAGATGTAGGCTATGTTCAATATGCTCTAGATGTCGTTACAACACTTAACGTTATTTGAAACTCAACTTTCTTATTTTCTTTAAAGGGATATGTGGGTGCTCAAATGAAAACTGAGGAATGCATTCTTTGACCATAACAAAATTCACATACAAGAGGGTGTTTGCCTCATCCTTGAAAAGAAACAATATATTTGCTCATAATCTCTCTCTCTCCAGGCATTATTTCCCATATTATTAATGAAAATACTTGTAAGCATCAACCCCAAAATTGTGTTCAAGGGAAAGTTATAAAGTTAAAAAAGAGTGGCTCATTATATAAAAAGTCAAATTCCAGCAACACTAATGCTAAAAATGAATCAATTAAATTTCTTAGCATTCATGAAGTATATTTCCATAAATCTTCTATTAGATGCAGATTTATTTTCCTTAAGAAGTAAAATGAAGTTTGAATAGTACAGTCTGTGGTGTAGTGACATCGGCAACTGCCAGTTCTTGGCCATCAACAAGTCCCAATTCTAAAACAGAAAAAGTAAAATTAACCCAAACAAAAAAAAAAATTCTCAAAAACAATAACAACACACACATATCCAAACTACAGAGTATTATGGTCATGATAAATATCAAAATCCAGTTCTCTTTAATCAAGGGAATACTATATTTGACTTCTTAGAGATTTTTAAAGATTCTACTGAAAGAGCAATTAATGCCATTACTGTTTCTAAAGATATAAGTAATTATGATGATATCATCATTTGAGGGTATTAAGAACAAATCTAGAAGCATTTGTTACTTTCACTAAAGAAAAAAGAGAAATTGATTAGTAAATAAATATATTCATTGAAAATACCTTTCAGTGTCTTGGAGAGATTTGGTCTTGTTCGTTCTTCAATAGAGGTTACTGACTAGAAAACAAAATACTTTTAATGCAAAGCATATTAAATGAAATTAAGTTTTTAATATAATTTTGCAAAATAAATAAAAACTGAACACTTATCACCTGTAAGTAAAGTGTTCTATTTTTTCCCTCTAATGTGGCTGTAATGGCTGGAGATTTCATCTGTCTAAATATAATTATGAAGGAAAAAAAAAATCAAACACTTTTTAAAACAATTCTAGTTTTTAAAGTTTTAAAATCTTAAAATTTATTCTACAACAGAACAAAAGTCCAGAACACTTACAGAGAAGCACTATTGGTTAAATAATCCAAAACCTCTTGCAGTTTAGCTGATGGAGAAAACTGAATATTTTGTGGCAGTTGGCTACAAGCTGGACAGTTTTCCTACATATATAAAACACAATAAATCACAGCGGCAGATGTACCAATAAGTCTCTTTACAACAATGAAATGAAAATCAAGTTGTTTTATAATCATGCTTATTTCCTATAAACAAACTCTTATGCTTTAAAACCTGCTTTTCATAGGCCATTTTTCCTAAATTAGTTATATAGTTATTCTAAGCTATACTACAAAAGATATATAATAATTAGGTTTCTAGAAGTTAGAAAATACTTACGATATGGGCAGTTTAATTCATATTTCTAATCAATAATTAATATTTAAAAATTAAAGTATGCATGATCAAAAATGTTTTCAGTAGTATAATACTAACCTTTCTTTCTGCTTCAAATGTGTATGTGTACAGTCCATCTACATCATTGAATACCAAGTAGTTATTAAGGGGAATATATGCACTGTAATGAAAAAAATGTTCACCTTTAAATAACTGAGCCAGATCAAAACAGAGAAGTACATACACATTAAAAATGAAACCCATTACCTGGTGGCTATTTTAAAGACCTCAGTGGCACACACAGCTAAAGAAAGGAGAAAACAAAGGTTTTTTAACTTAATGAAAATGAGACATTTAAAATTAGAAGTTTTTAAAAGTCAGCTGTAAATCAGAACAGATAATTTACAAGGCTATTGATTAAAAAATAGGTTAATATATAATCATATTTTAAAAACTGGAAAAATTAACAAATTTTATATTTGTTTTGCATAATCCAAGTGAGGTTAATATTATATGTTTTTCTTCCTCTTCTTTGGAATAATGAGCAGACTGTCATATCAATTAAAAAGAAATGGTACTAAAACGTCACCCTACTGCAAAAACACTTTGACATAATGTTAAGACAAAATATATACAAGTTCCAATAGCTTATTCTTTTTTTGACAGCTTAATTATACCATCCACCCAAGAAGATATGAAATTCCTAGAACACCAGTTTTCTGAGATCAACTGGCTAAAAAAAGTCAATTTAGGTATTGAATCAAAAACTAAAGGTAAGAAACAAAATTAAGCAGTGACCTTTTTTCTCACCTGCAATGACTGCATTTGTGGAAGCTACCGCAGGAATGATTCGTTTTACTACTCCTGAAAAAATACACTTATTAAAACACGTTTTTTTTCTTTTAAAAAGCATGTATCTTAAGTTAGTATGATTGTTAAATATAATTTCATAACTTGATTTGTCAGGCTTTCAAGTCACAGAATAGACTTAAATTTAACCATGAAGTAATCTTTTATATTCCCATCATTTTGTAGCATGTTTGAAGCTTAAAGAAGTTATAGTAGCAAAAAAAAAAAAAAAAAAAAAAGAACTCTTAAATAAGCTTTTTATAAAGATGAGACAATAATAGCTAACGATTAGAGTGTTTATTGTGTTCCAGGGACAGTGTGAAGATTAAATAGATATTACTGGCCAACAGAATTTTCGTTTTGCTCTACAACTTGTACTACACAAAATATTAAACACAGTTCTTTTTACCCTACTTTTTTCATATCAGTATTCAGATTAGGAATGAACAAAGCTCCACCTTATACAATTTTTTTAAGTACAAAATAAATAGTCTATTTTATAACTATATTGAATTGTTTATTTTAGAAAACAAACAATTCAAAGAAAAGTAGCCTTATTAATTATCTTGGACTGTGAGGGAGCACTGAAAATTGTAACTTCTGGTGTAGGCAGGTTTCCAAAACTTAAGAAAAGAAAGCAAATATGTAAGACGTGAAAGGAAGATAGTTAAGAAGTCTGGAAAGCTGTTTTTAAAATGTTAATTCTGACCATATGATTATATTTAATTTCAGAGAAGAAGAAATAGGGTGGAGCTAACCTCATGATGGTTAAACTGGAAATTCTCCAGTGAACCACACATAGTAGGATGTACTGAAAGGAGAAACAGGTAGTCACAAACAATGTGGAGGAAAAAAAGAGACATGGCCAATAAGAGCATTACCAAAATAATAAAGACTCCCTCCATCCCCCACCTTTCAAAAAAGCTGAACTTCAATTCTAATTTTGCTTCTGTACTTCTTGTCAAAGCTCTCAATCATAAAGTTGTAAAGCACACACTAAGCCCTGCTCAAAGGCATGGAAGGATGAACAAGACTACATATTGAAATGAATTTACAGTTCTTGATAAGGATGAATTGAATTCATTTAATTCAGACAATTACCAAATCTGTACTATATGCCAGACACTGTTCTAGGTCTTATGATGAGTAGTAGTGAAAAAATGACCTGCTCTTATAGACCTTTCATTCTGGTGAGGGAGATAACACGCAAGCAAATGCATAGGAAAATTTCAAATATGAGGAGTTTTATGAAGAAAATGAAATGAGGTATATACTATAGGGTTGACAATGGTAGAAGCAGTCCATTAGACTGGATGGTCAGGGAGACCTCTCTGAGGTGATAATTTGAGCTGAAACCTAAACCATGAGAAAGATCAAGCCATGCAATGACCTAGTTGGAAGGAGTATTTCTGGTAAGCCAGGAAGGGTAAAGGTCCCAGAGCAGGGGCATAAAATATTTCTTGCATAGAAAAATGAAGCTACCATTAATTCTGAGCAATTGTAAAAAGGTAAAACAGTGAATGGCTAAGAAGTCATTTTCGGCTGAATAAGAGAACTAGTTACATTGATAACTGAGTGATAAGCAGCTAGTCCTGACGGAATTCAAGGAAGAGCAGTCCAGGAATAAGGATCAGGAGAGCTCTACAGTGGAAATGAGCTTGGTGTATTCAAGGAACACAAACCATACACTTGAAACGTACTAGATTTTGTTAACCAATGGCACCACTAAAAAAAAGGACACAAACTGGGTCAGAGTAGGGGGAGTATAGGAACCAACAAGGAGTGTTTAAGAATGAACTTTGCAAATGACGTTATTAGAATATCAGTAAATTTATGGAAATAATCACTGAAAATAATGGCAGATTTTCAAAATGAAGACCAAGTTCTACCTTGGAAACTCTCTGATGATCTTAGACAAAATTCCAGAAAGGATAAACTGTGAGTACCTAGACTGGGAAGCATTAATCACTAACCCTGAACATTATGATTGTTCACTGAGATAAGTTATGTTGGACGAGTCTCATTTAGTTACTATGATTACTTTGGCAACCCAGGGAAATGTGGAAGATAACATATCCAAGCTACAGCAGAACACCTGGAAAGGTCTTTCATGACATCCTTGTGGACAAGGCAAAAAAATATGAAGTATTCAAGAAGGTCTGATCAACAAAATAAGATAAATCTAAAATTTAGGGCCAGACCAGAAGTATGTTTCAAATGTCAGTTCTCTGCCATTTCAGTCTTGTTAATTTTTTAATTATTTGGAAAAGATATAAGAATATTGTCATCAAGACAATAGTTGGAATGAAACTAGAAAGAACAGATAAGTTGGCGGGCATAAGAATATATTAGAGAGAGAAGAGCCAGTTTTATTTAGAGGAAATTTGTTAGGACCTATTCTTGAGTATAAAAATAACAAAACTACTGCCTCCCAAAACTTTTCTGTCTATGATAGGCAGATGTGGCTTAGCAATTGTATATGTGGAGAAAACTAGATTTTATTTTATTTTATTTATTTTTTAACACCTATAACACCTGGTCTTCCTAGGTGGTCTCCCATCCAAGTACTAACCAGGTATGACCCTGCTTAGCTTCCAAGATCAGACGGGATTGGGCTTGTTCAGGATGGCATGGCTATACACAGAAAACTAGATTTTAGTGGATAACCTCAAAAAAAATCACAAGTACAGTATCAAGGTAAATAACAAGCAAACAAACAAAAAGCCCTGCTTTCTTCTAAGACTGCACCCATTATTAGAATTATTAGAAGGCTATGTATCTAAAATAAAACCAATCCTGGAGTGCTACATTCTAGCCTAGTTAAGAGAAGTATGGGTAACTGAAATATAGTTAGAGAAAAACAACATAATAGAGACTTAAAATCATGTAACATGTCAAAGAGTTAAAAGAACTAGGGAGGTTCATGGCAGTGATAAAGATTTGGAAGGAATATAATCACTGTTCTCAATATGTTAAGAGCTATTACTTAAAGGGGAATTAAATTTATATATGGTATATCTTGAAACAATACTCAGATCAAACTAAAGATGGAGATTTCTCAATATATAGAATAATTATCTAAGTCTTGTCCAAATGTGGAACAGACTGCCCCAGGGGTTGACAAATTGCTCTTCAATGAAAGTAAAATGAATGAGTCAACTTGGATGCATTAGGGTCGTCTTCTAACCCAAAGTAAATAAGATTCAATGATTTTATTAAAGTCCTCCTCGTCATAGTATGGATCTTGCTAAACTTACTTCCCTCCTACCAACTTTGAGGCACCTGGAAACTACTATTTCCATGGTACCTTTATTGAACTTTGAATGGATGGTATAGTCAATCACTTATCTATTATTTCCTCCAAAGCATCCCCAAACCCTAAAAAAAGGATCGCCCCAAGATCGTAATTCATTACAAATCACTAACTTACCCTGAGTGAGTCTATATGTAACACCCCTAATATTATACTGCGATGCTCTCTCTAGGGATTTTTGGAAAATCCACTGAATATGTTCAGGATCATCTCCCTCTAATGGAACCCCTTCTATTAGGGGGAAAAAAAAAGGAAAAGAGAGAAACATGTAAATATAAATCATTTTGTGTTTAATATAATTATCTAAATGAATAATATAGATGAATAGTCTATATTCTAGATTATAAAATTAGGTTTATTACCTCCAAAAGGCTGCTCCTTGGGCCACTGCAACATCCTTACATATTCAATACAATGTTCTGGTAGCCTGGGCATAGATGCAATGGTGCACATGGGAAAATTAACCTAAAACCATAGATTGCACTTTTTAGTAGATTTAAAACAATGAATCATTTTTAAATGTCACTTCTAATTATGATCTAGTTTGTAAAAGTTTCTTATAATTCATCCTAACCTTCCACTTATAGAAATTGTTATACCATATTTCTAAAACTAAGAGAAAGCATCTGAGTCACTCTACTTAGGCTGCTCTAATTATAAAAATAGGTTTGCCCTACATTTACAAAGTATATAAATTTAACTTTCTTAGACCACAAGACAGTGCTAAATAAATTCTCAAATATAGCATTTTATGTTAACGTTAAATGAAGACAAAAAATAAAACAAAACATAAGCAAATCCAGAGTTAAATTAATGCCAAGTAAATATTCATAACATTGTTACATTTAGAAATCAAAATTCCAACTGTCCTTGAAAGTGGGTCTGTAGATTAAAGAGCCCCACCTCTGGAAAGATCATTCTCACCCCCGTATTTTTTTCTCTGAAACAACCATAGTCAAAAATGAAGAAAACAGATTATAACTCTATCTCACATAACTTTTAATTGATCTCTTAATCTCTACTCTCAAAAAAAATGAATTATGAAAATAATAGTATGAAAGCTATGATATTCAGTCCATTACTTTCCTCAAATAGAGCTGAATTTCATATTTTATCATCTTTCTTCTTAGTATGATTTTTAAAATATGGTTACCACTAATTAAAAATCCTAAACACTGAAGAGACAATATTTCAACCCTAATTCCATACCAAGATACTATAAAATAAATTAAGGTACTTTCTGGATTACCTGTGGTGGATACAATTCTAGTGTGCATTCAATACAAGCTGTCATTCCAGGCAGAATCACCCGGGCATTTCCTTTAAAACCTTCTGTCCCCCCATCTATCAAAGGGACAATGGAACTTGGATCTAATACACCATCTTCATAATTTAGAAGAGATATCTAGGAAAATTATTTGAAGGGGTTAAAAGGAGAGGGGGATAAGAATTTTTTTTTAAAAAAAGCATGCTATCAAGTAATTCTACAAGTCAATAGCATTACTGAGGACTAATATATCAAATCAAAAGATTATGATACTAAATTTATGTCCTTGTCCTAGCAATAAACAAAAAGTAGTACAAGTACTTAACTGGAAATTAAACTCTGATTTTTCAAAAATATGATATGCAATTCTAACTTTTAGTGCATTAAGAGCAATAGCAAGAATCTCAGAGAACAATAACACTAAACTCTTTACCAGCATGCCATTTATCCATCTTCTGGCTATGATAGAGTCCAGTCCACATACTATTATATGAAATTCTACAATTAAAAAAAAAAATGCAAGTTTAATTTTTTTTAATGCCATGGCACAAAATTTATACTTTTTAAGAAAACACACACACACACAGAGCTCCTAATCCTTAAATAAGCTTTATTTAAGTCAGAACAGGAAAATGCAGTTAAATGGAATCAAGTAAGAATTAAAACTGGCATTCTTTTATCAATCTGTCAGCAACCTTACTGAAAGCCAACACCAGGGATAAAAGCAATAGGATAGCCTTCAGATAGCTAGTAATATTCAAATAGCTAACTAAAAAATAGTAAGAATTTACTAAGAATTTCAACTGAATAACTTACGTCGATAGAAAGTGTCGTTAAAATCTTGAATCTTATTGAAATGTCTGAATTTAAGTAAAGGAACTTAAGCTTCTAAATTTGTAATTTGTTAAGTAAATTTGACAATGCCATAAGAAAAATCTTATAAATATATATATAAGACAAATGGCATAAATGTTCAAAGCAGTGGAATTGAAGGAAAATGAACACAACACACTTTGACAAAACCTCTTTTCAGACACTCCTTCCCTATACTTCTCTAAAATTACAATAATTCATTATATAAGTATACATATTTTTTAAAGCAAAACAGAAAAAAAAGATATATACAACATATACTATGCTGTCCTAGATTTTTTATTTTGTATACAAATAAAACTGAAAAATAAACTCAGTACTAGCCCTCACCCATTCAGACTTGTCCCATCTGAATGCTAGGCAAAGAGGAAGCATAAGCTATAACTAGAATAGAAAGGTCAAGAGAACCAGAGCAAACTCTGGAAGAAGAGCAATAGGGGACCCAGGAGCCAACCAAGAAATCTCACCTCCTGAATTTCTATAAAATACTCAAGTTTCCCAGATCTAAGTAATGAGAACAGAGTGTGCATACTTTTTTTTTCTCCCCAAATGAGGCCTGTATTTGCATCTTTAAATTTATTTTGAAGTAATATAGATTCACAGAAATCTGAACATAGTACAGAAAGGTCTTGTGTGTCTTCCATCAGTTTCCCCCAATAGTTACATCTTACATTAGTACAATACCAAACCACAAGTATGTCATTGGTATAGTGTGTATATTTTTCATTTGAACATGTATAGATTTGTATAACCACTACAATCTAGATACACAACACTCCATCACTACAAAGAACTGAACTCTTCAGTGCTACTCTACCTTTAAAGTGACACCTTTCCCTCTAGCAACATGCCTAATCCCTGGCAATCACTGATTTATTCTCCATCTCTATAATTTTGTCATTTGAAGAATGTTATATAAGTAGAATCTGACAATGTATGACTTTCTGAGATTGGCATTTTTCATTCAGCATAATGCCCCTGATTCCATCCAAATTGTTATATATTTTATTAGTTAGTACACTTTTATTGCTTAGTATTATTCCATAATACGGCTGTACCAGTTTAAAAATTCACCTATTGATGGTGTTCTAGTTGTTTCCAGTTTTTGACTACTGAAAAGAAAGCTGTTATGAACATTTAAGAAAAAGTTTTTATGCCAATCTAAGCATTCATTTCTCTGGGATAAACGCCCAGAAATGAAACTAATGGGTCATATGAAGAGTGTATGTTTAGATTTTTAAAACAAACTATTTTCCAGTTGGCTATAGTATTTTACATTTCTCACCAGCAATGTATGAGTGATCCAGTTTTTCTGTACCTTTGCCAGCTTCTGCCAGCTTTCAATACTATTAAAATTTATTATTTTAGCTATTCTAATAGTTAAATAGTAATATTTCAATGTGGTCATAATTTGGATTTTTCTTATAGCTAGTGATATGGAACATCTTTTCATGTGTTTTTTGCCATCTTAAGTGAAATATCCCTTATGTTTTTGTCCATTTTCTAATTGCATTGTGTTTTCACTGTTGAGTTTTAAAAGTTATATATTCTAGATCTAAGTCCTTTGTTAGATACTTGTTTTGTAAGTTATTTTACAATTTGTAGCTTGTTTTTTCATTTTAACAGGGTCCTTCGCCAAGCAAGTTTTTATTTTGATGAAGTTCAATTTATTATTGTTTTTCTTTTATGAATGTTTTTGATATGGTCTAAAGACATTTCACTGAATCCTAGATCCCAAAGATTTTCTGTTATCTTCCAAAGTTTTAGTTTTACATTTGACACTTAAACCTATGATCAACTTTGAGTTACTTTTTGTTAATTTTGAGTATTAATTCATTTTTTTTGCCTATGTATATCCAATAGCGCACCATAATTTGTTAAAGAGATTAACTTTCCTTCATTGAATCATTTGTGCACCTTTGTCAAATATCAATTGGCCATATTTGCATAGGGCTATTTCTGGCTTCTCTGTTCTGTTCTACTGATCTATGTCTACCTCTCTGGTAATACTACACAGTTACACAGTCTTGATTACTGTAACTATATAATAAAGTCCTGAAATTAGATAGTAACTCCTCTCACTTTATTCTGTTTCAGCATCAATTTTAAATAATCTTGTCTGTAGCGACAAAAAAACTGAGATTTTTATAGAAATTATGTTAAACCTGGACATCAATTTGGGAAGAAGTGACATCTTTATATGTTGAACTGTCCAGTTTCCTTCATCAACATTTTGCAGTTTTCAGCATACAAATCCCACATTTATTTTATTTACACTTAAGGTATTTTGAGTGGCTGCAAATATCATCATATTTTAAATTTCAGCTTCAACATGTTCACTGTTAGAATATATACTTTGTATCAAATAAATTGATGCTGAAACCTTCTATTTGGTTAATAACATACTGTCTATTGTCTTCTACTGTAAGGAAACACAAACATTAATTGGATCCAGCCTAGGAACTTACAGTCTAGTACAGAAGATATGCAACTGACACTGAAACTAAAAGTAATAATGCAAAATAAGTGATGGCACTAGCTACAGAAGCTTAATTTAAAAATCAGGGCAAAAGAAAAAATTATATAACCTTAAAGAAAAGATTTGAAGGATATAAAGCAAAAATGTTAGCAGATATTTCAGTAATAAGCTAACTGCTGCTGATCTTTTTATTTTTATTTACATTCTCTATCTTAAACATCTTTTATAATAAAGAAAAAAACAAAAGCTTTAAAAAAATAAATTTTTGTCAAAAGGATACGGAACTACATTGCAATTAGGAACTCTGTCATTCAGAAATTCTGCAGCAACTTCAGCTTTAGGTCTTCCAACATCTTTAGGCCTACAAGAAAAATTATATTTAAATTGTCATTCATGAAATAAATCTAGATGTTATAATTTCAAACATAAAAATAGCCACATTGAGTTTATATTTAGAGGATATTTAGAAGAAATATCTGATGTTCCAAATTAAATATTTACAAACACTGACAACTCTGTATTTAAGTGAAAATGTGAAAATGTGAATGGTACTCCCTATGCCCACCCTCTGTAAAGCATAATAATGGCATTTTTCCCAGCCAGTTCTCACTGTGGCACTTCCCCATGTAAAAAAAAAAATTATTCCAGACCGAGAGCCATCCAAGTATCTGCCCTCAACCCCAGAAATTCAAGGTGTTATGCAGGTCTTAGCTAAAATATACACAATGAGATTCATTCTAGGCATGCAAGAATCTTCATTTATCTTTTTCTTTCCATGTGTACTAATTAAGTAGTAAGTTTTGGGTCCCATAAGAAGCCATAACAACATTTTTGAAGAAGGAATAATTCCAAAGGCATTATCTAAAATTGCAAATGTCACCAGTATTTTAGAGAAGCTAAAAATATAAGGCCTCAAAAGGTCACTCCTAGATAAGTAGCTATAGATAGGAAAAAACATAAATTCACTCTTCTAATCTCAGTGCAAATGGTATTTTTTTTCCTAGTATCTCCTCATTCTCCTCACAGAAATCACTTCCTTTTATATACTAGAAAGTACTTCATTACTACTTTTTCACGACATTTTTTGTTATACACACAGGTCTATCATACCAGACTATGAACACCTGGAAGAAAATTATTATCATCTTATCTCTTTGTATTCCTTCATATATAAGCACAGACAATTTTTTAAAAATCAATATGCTTATTAGAAATACTTAAGTACAATTTTAAGGAAAAATAATTTAACATGTCTATTTTCTTTTCTGCAATAAAGCATTGTTCTTTTTCATTCAAAACTTCTGACAAGAGTTGTATTCTAACTTCGTTCTAGCTTGCAATAGAAAAGGCTCTATTATAAATCAAGAAACTTGATTTCAGTATTGCATTCAACTACCTTGGATGGAGCTCTTCATACCCCTTCATCAGTATGTAAAAGGGGTAAAGTATACTTTCATCATTCTTTTCAGTTGTGGATTTTATGTGCTTTTTACAGCGGACCCAAAACAAAATAACTACTAAACTGTTTTCTGTGGAGACTGTGTGCAAATTTACCATTCCAAGATTAGGGAATCAAATTACTTCACCTAAAAAATGCATCCTGAATAAAATGGGGTCTCACACACATCATCCTTGTAGGATACTTTCGTCTAATTTTTAACCTTGTCTATCCTGAGGGTTGCCCTAAGATTAAATGAAGTAACAGAGCTTTCTAAAAAGTACCTAATACATCCTAATCACTCAATACATGTTAACTATTACTAAGATCTTCAATCATTATTTTAGCCAAAAATTAAAGAGTATGGCTATTATTATCATAATCAATTCAGTAGGGTGTTTTAAAGAACATTCATATACCAAAATTTGTCAGGCTGGCAAGGGCCCCAAAATTTTTCTATAAAGGAAGGAAATTTCAAGGGTTAAAAATAAACAAAGAAAAGCTAAACACAGAATTCACATTGCAATAACATTTCATTAACTTCACTTCATTTAACCCTTTAATCTCTTTAAGATCTTCCACAAAGATAAAGTAGAGGTTTAATGCCTATCCTGAAAGTTAATTTTATCTTTTCTGCTAACCTAACCTAACTTAACCTAACCTTATCCTGCCTATCTAGGACTGATTGCTTCCTATTAGTACCCTAATTACGAGAGAGAGAGAGAGAGAGAGAGAGAGAGAGAGAGAGAGAGAGAGAGAGAGAGAGAGAGAGAGAAAGTCCATTATCTCTCCATATCTATAATTCTTTGACTAACAAATAGAAACTTTTGTCTAGCTACTCAAACCTCTAAGTGTTACATGCTAAAATTCACTAATAAACTTTTCGTCAGAGCTGCACATGTTCCACTTTCAGATATTAAAATCATTTCTTACAAACCATTCCTAGATGGTTTTTCTATTTTATGTATGTCTAAGGTAATTTATCCCTTTTTCTTCCATTTCAGTTGCTCCTGAGTTTTCTCTCCTTAACTCTTCATTTCCTTTCCCATTTTGTAAAAAGCTCAGATACCATTGCAACCTCACTGTCCCAGAGTCATCACTGAAATATTGGCTCATAAGTCCTCACCGATATCTCTCACTAGGGCCTAATATTCCAGCTACTGTTCTCTTGTGAAATCACCGGGTGAAGAGCTGAACTCTGTATCTTCAGACCACAGTCACCCAAAAATCACATAAACTTTTTAAAAATTTCTTTAAGATATTAAAACTTACCTAAATAAAAACTGCCTATTTAGGTTGGAAACATCTATAGTGTCCATGTCTATAACATGAATCTGTCTAAAACCAGATAATGCCTGTAGGAATAAAAAAAAAAAATCCAATTAAGCAGAAATTACCTCACAGTTGAAATTTTAATATTTGTTTTCAATGTTGTTCTAAATCTACAAATTCTCAATAAGCAATTCTACATAATAGTATTCAATGGTTAGTCTTACAAGGTATATGAAATTCATGGTTCTTGTAATATGTAACTACTTAGTTTTAAATAGTCTAAAACCAAAAGAGAACAACTCAAAATTTCTACGGTTGTTTTATAATCCCATAAACATATATGTAAAATCTGTTTTGCTGTTGCCAGACTCTTTCATTTTACTAGTCTTACTAATTAACTGTACATACTATTCTTCAAAATATTGTTAAAAGCAGTTTATACAAACTTTATCTTAGTTTATAAAACACTAAGCATGCCATGATCCAGAAACAACTATTATAAGATATATATTATAAACATATAGGTACACCGCACATGTAATGTAAAAGAAATATCTTAAAAGTATTGAGTCAAGAACGAGCAATCAAAACAGGGAAAATATAACACTGTTGTGTGTCAATGATAATGCCATGTATTCCAACAGTATAACCACTGCTCAAATTTACCAGCAGAAGCAAAAGATTAAAAAAAAATTGTCTCATTAATTAATTATGCTTTTCTAGTCTTGGTCAATTTACTTAAGTAAATAATTTAAATCATTTGTCAATAATTTCCCCATTTTTCTGCCCCTCCTTCTAACAAGGTATCCTCAAAAGAGCTGTCCATACTTGCTTTCTCATACTTCTCTCTTGTGCTTACTCTGAACATGCTTTCATCCCTACCACTCCACCAAAAACTGCACTTGTCAAGGCTACCAGTGAACTTCATGTTGCTACCTCCAATGACCAATTCTCAGTCTCTCTGACCTTACCCATCTGAAGTATTTGGAACTGTGTGGATCAGTTCATTTTAACATGTTCCTCACTTGATTGCCACACTCATGAGAATTTGAACACATTTTACAAATTGATTTCCAGTTCACCACACTCAGTTTTCCCCCTACTTTACAGGCCAGAACTTAGAGTACCCTTGTGCTTAGTTCTGGTAATCTCAGACAATCCTATAAGATAAAGTATCATCCAACAGAAATCTCAAACTCAACAATTTCCAAAACCAAACTCAACCATCTTTGCTCACCAACACCACCAAATCTGTCCTTTCTCCAAGTCTCCCTCTTTTTAATGAATGCTAACAAACTTCTTTCCAGTTGCTCAGGACAAAAACCTTGTTGTCATCCTTGACTCTTTTTTTGCTTTTGTCCCACAACCAATCTATTAGCAAATCTTGTTGACTTCATCTTCAAAACATATCCATAATCTGACTGCCTCTCTCTATCCCAATTCTGCCACTCTGTTCCAAGGCACTGTCATCTCTTGCCTAGATAACTGTAACCTTTTAACTAGCCTCTCAGCTTCCTCTTCTAGTCTTCCTGTAGGTCTTTTTTCAATATAAATGCCACAGAGATCCAAGTCAAAAGTCAGATCAAGTCAACTCATCTGTTTAAATCTCTGCTAAAATCTGACTCAGAGTAAAAGGCTAAGTTCTAACAGTAACCTTCAAAGTCTTTTGTGGTATTCATTTCAAGCCCCTCCATCTCCCTATTACCTCTGATATCCTCTCTGAAAATACTCTCCCTTACCCACTTCTGCTTCATCTGTAATAACCTCCTTACCTTCCTAGAACATAATAGTCATGCTCCCACTTCACAGCTTCTGCATCCGTTGTTCCCTGTCTAGAATGTTCTTGCTCACTTTTGCTCAAATAGCTTTATAAACCCTTTCCCTTCCCACCAGGATACAGATCTTCTATCCTTCTTTTCTCCAAAACATTTATTACCATCCGACATACTATGTATTTTACTTATCTTTTTCCTTCCACTATTATGCAAGCCCCACAAACACCTGTCTGTATCGTTCAATGCTGTATCTTTAGCACCTAAAATAGTTCCTGGCACATGGGAAAGAGACTCAGTAAATATCTGCTCAATCAGTAATATTAATAACATATTCTTTTTTTAGCCTTGGTGGGGGGCTTACACATATTCTTTTGTGTAAGGTTATTACAATGCAATAAATAACCAGGCCATTCCTAAAGTTGCTTGATGACTACTCCTCAGATCTAATCCCCAATTAGTTTACATTAATGTGCATCACATTACAAATAACAGCTTCAAATGGAAAAAGTTAAGCATTTGTGCATACAATGCCTACCAAAACCACTGTCCATCCTTTCCCTCCTAGTACTCCTTGGTTCACATACCGCTAAAGTATTTATGTCTGATAAGGTATTATCATTTTGGCATCCCCACAGAATATATCACACACACTGCTATTTATATTATGTGAGAGTTCTATCCCCAATGAAACTTCAAATTCATTAAAGACAGAGATCATGCTGATCTATAATCCCCACAGAACCCAGCACAGCACTAAGTATCATGAGTGTATTAAGTGTTTATAGTTTCACTAGGAGTGACGTTAGTATTTCCTAGCAAAATTAATGTGGCTGTTGATATTTAAACTTTAGCCCCAGGGTCGACATTTTAGGTCCTTCATGTGGTTCCTTTACTTGCTTCACTTTCTAAGGAGTCTGCTTTAGCATTTCTACTTTTCTATACACTAGTGAGAAGCCTAGCATACATCAGGTCTAAATCAATTCTCCTCCTATCCATTTTTGTTAAAGAAACTTTAAAAAAAAAAAAAAAGCTGTGTGGTTATCAGAAATCAATGAAACCAATGAATTAAATCACAAATTATTTTATATACTGGATTTCCAACCAGTATATAAAATAGTTTCACTAAACAGTGACTCTCTCTTAAAATAATATTCATTAAAAACAAATTGATTTAAAAAAAAAAGGTTTAGCTTTCCCAAATTTTATGGGTCTACTATCATATTGTTATCAAATATTAGTCTGATTAGGTCACGCAATGACCTATGGTTCAGTGAAAAGAACACCTGACTACGACTTGATGAGTTGGATGAGATCCCAGGCCCATTACTATAATCCAAAAAAATTTGGACAAGGCATTTAATCTCTCTGAACCTCAGTGTCTCCCTCTACATAAAAAGAACCAATGTCCTAGCCACCTAAGTGGGTCATCTTAAGGAAAAAAAGAAATAACAAATTCTTTGAAATTACATGTTAATATATGAATTATCAATTCTGTTATTTATGTCACTGAAATTAATGAGTGCTTATCAAGAGGAAGCACAAAGATTTCTTTAACAAAGAGCAAAGAACAAAAATTTCTATTAAAGACATTATTTCTATTTAACTTTAATTTCTATTAAAGTTGAGAACTTTAGAGTTTAAAAAGTTCCAAAGTTGTTATCATCATTTTAATTATTTAAACTTACCTAATAAAGGCTCAGGACAAAAGGTTAACAATCATAATAAAAAAAATTTTCTAGTATGACAGGAAAATTATCAAAAAGGAGAAAAAAATACGATTTTATATACTATTACCAGATTTTTCAGGAGCTCACATCCCAAGCCGCCAGCTCCAATGACTAGAACTTTACATGTATCTAACAAAAACTGAAGAGACTGTAAAGAATAAAAAGTCATATTAAAATCTAGTTGATAAAAACCATAAGCACCATCAATACAAGCCATAAAATAGTTTCTGCTCTTTCCATAAAAAATGCAAATTAAGATAAAGAGCAGACTTTCTATTTAATAAACTCTTTTAAATTTATAAACAAGGTAGAACCAGAAATTCTATAATAACCCTAATGATTTCAGAGCATTTCAATTTTAATGTTTTTAAATTGACTTTGATTGTATAAAATTAAAGAGCCATTTCTAATCAGAAAAACTATGCCTCGTTAAGAGTTATCTTTTTTAACTTTAAAAGGGGATGGAAAGCATCAAATTCATTATTTAACTGACTTCCTAAAAATAGAAAAGTGTGGAAATCTTAAGAACTGAGAATTAAGCACTGCACATGATGTTTCAGGTTCTTTAAAAAAACATTAATTATTCTTTTAGATTAAGTGAAACTTATAAAACATGAAACTGCAGGAAGAAAAAAACAAATTCTTAGAAAATATATATTAATAGAAATACAATTTTAAATTACTTAATAGAACTATCTTAAACTATCAGGCCAAAAAAAAACCCACCAGAAGCACAAGAAAATATGACAGATCCAAAGAAAGGCAGAATCCTGTCAATTCTGTCCAAAATTAAAAGAAAGAAAAGTTATTTAGATGAGACACAGGGTCAAACCCAAGAGTCTGCATCTTGATTTTTGGAGTAGCACAATACTTCCATTTCAAAATATCTCTTTATAAACACAAAATATAAAAATTTACTATAAAGAATACTTTTTTCTACCTTGTAATAAAAAACAAGTTTTATCTAATGGAACATTTACTTTAAGTCAGACACTATCAGCCCAAAATTCTATTACTCTATTATACAGCAATCATGTAATTTTTAACATGCAATTAGTTACATTCAATCCTAAAGTGTTCATTTAACTAAATTTCAAAATTTAAACAAGCACATCTATATTCCTATCAAAATTAATTTCTCATAGTAAGACTGAAAAGGAAAATGTCAGAAGTCATTTTAAACTAGAATTTAAAGTGAAATATAACTTAGAATTTTAAATGAGATTATAATTTAACTGAAAAACTTGCAACATATTTCATAAGAAATGTGAAAATGACTCAAATAAAATCAGTTGCAAATATTCAAATTAATATTTCAAGATAACATACAATTGTATTAGTATGTTTATAAGAGCAAATGAAAAAAAAGCATTTTATTATTTTTGAGATATAAAACTATTAGAGGAGTTATTTAAAAATAAACGTTTCTCACTTCAGTGCTTGGTTCGAAATCAGGGTGTGTGAAGGGTCCAGATCGCTCGAGGAACTTCTTTACATGGTTCCAGCGACCTTCCCAGTCTCCAGTGTCCCCACACCCACCATCAACAGCCATTCTGCACAGAACACAGTAAATTCAGCTGCAAAGGTCAATATGAAAAAGCCACACCTACAACTATTATGGTTTCCCCAAATGAAAAGGTAACCACACTAGACCTGCTCAAATAAAAAGTGAAATATTTAATGTGGTTATGCTTTTAATTTTCTGTAGTTTCTTTAAAGTTAAGAACTGCATGTGTTCGATGAAATAAATCAGTCTACATGTTTCTTGGTTGCTAAAGCAAGCCAAAATCAAACATGGGATATTGTTTAATCAGTGAGAAATGTGTTTTACATTTGGAATTTACAAAAGATTATTGCAAACTTCCCAAAACTATTCCTTCAACAAGCCTGGATCAAGAAATATCAAGAAAAAAATAAACTGTGTAACTGCTCTTTCAGAATTGTAATGATTCAAATCTAACTCATTTGTCCTTTCCAAGTTTGAAAGGTGTGATTTAAATATTTTTGATGAAAGAAACTTTCATCATTTTTCTCTCAGAGATCCCAATTTTCAAAAAAAGAATCTCTTAATATCATTATGAGGTGCGCAAAAAGCTTGAGGTTACAATTATCCACAGATAGGCATTACCATTTAGAAACATTTAGAACATACAACTGAATAAGACAGGACTCACTCAGTGCAAAACTCATGTTTGGTTGTAATTATTTTTAATTTTCAAATTTCCTATAACCCCACAATTTCTACCTTTGAAAATATTAATATTTTTACAAAAGAGGACAATAAGTATTGCCTAGCAATAAAGACCATAGGTTTCCATGTCTTAGCTAGGTTTGGTTCCACAATTAAAAGCATTGTGACCTTGAGCAGATTACATAACAGCCATAAAACTCATCTATAGATTGTTTATAGCTACTTGGGGTCAGAATGAGGAGAGAGAGAGAATCTACACTGAGGCTTCAGTACAGTACTTAGCATGCAGTAAACATTTAAACTGTCATTTAAAAAAAAAAGTGCAAAGGAAATGAAAACTGGGGAGGAATGTAAAATTAAGTTTGACACACCAATCCTCTTGCAACTGAATGAAAATCAACTCTCCGAGGGAGATACCTAAAGACTAAAGCAATGCTACTGGGATTTGGCACTGCAAGAGTACTTTCTTCTCCTCCCATGTAGGCAGGAGCAAAAGTTACTTGGCGTTGGCCAGGTTGGAAAACATTGTTTAAATCTGTCTCACTGCACAAAACTAAGCATCTGATAAGAAATAGGGTGTGTAATAAATGGCAAAATAATCTCTTTAGAGTCTACACTCTCCTTTAGGAGTCAGTTATTCTGCAAAAATGACTGATGTGCTTAGTACTATACCATATAAAGTTCTCATAGAAAGTTTGCAATTAATACTATTGTTTCAGTGTTTACGAAAGGCCAGAAATGGCCTGGTTTCCATTTTGTAAGATTCCCTTTTCATAAGGTCATGTCTCTGACAATTTGGGATGGAAGAGGAGGAGGGGTGCACGGGTCCTTCCTCTAGACCTTTAGATCAAGCACTATGGCAAGCCCGCTGCGGTGCATCCCGGGCCCAGTGCCCGCCTGAGATAAGGAACCAGGAGCGGACCGCCGGTCCCCTGGGGCTGCGGGACGGGGGTCAGGGAATGAGGCCGCGCGGCCTGCGCTCCGGGTGCCCCCCTCCCAGCACCCCGGGGCGGCTGCGGCTGGTCCCCTAGGCCTGGGGTGGGGGGAGGCGGGGGTCCCTAGAGAGGGACCCCCGCCTCCCGGCAGCACTAACTTCTCAGCCAGCAGCTCCTCTATTCTCCTTCTTTTCTTCTCCCTAAAAGAAAGAGAGAATAAAAGAAGGGTCAGCATCAGGCTACACATTGGGCGCCGCGAGAGAATGAGGGGGCGAAGGGACCGAGCGAGGGGGTGGGTGAGGGGACCCCAAGTGGTGGCGGCTACCGTCCACCACCGCGCTCTCGCACAACCCAGCCCGGCCCGGCACGCCTGCAGAGCCCAGGTACTTACGGCTCCTCACCATCCGCCATATTGTTCTCCGCCTCTTCCCAGGTGCCCCCACGGCGGGCATGGCCAAGCTTAGGGGCGGGGCCAGTGGGGGAAAAAAAGGGACGGGGGGGGCCAGCGGAGCGGGGCGGGGCCGGGCCGGCGGGGCGGGGCCAACGTCACCGACGTTCCCGTGGGCTTTAAAGCCTTTCATTGTAATTATAATCTTGATTAACTACATTTAATTAGATAAATCTTAGCCAGTGTATAATATTATGTTGTGTGAAAATATAGATGTAATACATTATATGTTTATACAATTTATATGTTAATAAATAATTATATAAAATGCTAAATTCTTTGGAAAAAACTGGAAGAGCCACCTAATATGCCAGATCTACCATCTGAGGCAGAGCATCAGGGGAATTTTCACTTTCTACTTTATAGGACGGTTCCAACATCTTTGCATAAAGGTACTCACTTTAAGAGTAAAATTTTTTAAAAATCAGTTCATAGGGGTGGGATAACGATATTATGGGGTTTTTTGTTAATATGAATATTAATATTATAGTGTCACATCATTCCATAAGATAAGAAATTCAGTGGAAATGGAACTAAATTTAAAAACCTTTTTTCTGAGAAAATATAATATTTAAGTAGAAGAAAAGTATAAAGAAAAAAGCACAAGAATTAAAGAATAATTTAGAACACCCATGATCTCTTCACCTAAAGATAAATCATGATAAAACTTTGGAGTAGGTATTTTCTTCCAGAGTCAGAAATTGATAGATTTGTTTGTATGACCAGATACAGAAAAATAATCATATACAGATATACATACATGTATACATATATGCTTCCTTGGAGTGGGACAAGAATATTTAGAATCAGAAAGAACTTAAATTTTTAACTCTCCACTTACTATCTATGAGACCTTGGGCATGTCTCTGCCTTCATTTGCAAATTGAAAATATTTACCTCCATAGACTGAAAATGAAATGAAATCCAAAGTGGTTCTCAAAATATAATTCCTGATCAGTTAGATAAGAATTATTTGGGAACTTGTTACAAATGCAAATTTTCCGGCCCCACCCCCAACTTTCTGTAAAGCCTTGAAGGTTTCTGTGAAAAATAAAACTTGAGAACTGCTCAAAATGCAGTACTATATAAAGCTTGATGGGTATTAAATGTAGTTATTAATAAATTATGATATTTAATCATCTCTGTCTTCTATCATCCCCTAATCAGGTTCAATTCAATAGCATTCAATGAAGCAAAAGTCAGTGCCAGGCAATAAGTGGGGGGATAGAGTCTACAGTCCACAGTCCATAGCAGGAGACACCAGCCTCTTTCTAGGTCAACATCAACCTAGAAACCACTTTTCCTTGCCCAAACTACTCTTCAGATGAAAACTGTTGAGGTTAAACCCTTACTCCCAGCAATGCTAGTTTCAGGAGACCTTTTAATTAGTGGTAGAGAGCATCACAACCCCCTCAGATGGTAAAAACCAATAGGTACCTTAAGTATCACCTAGACTAAACCCACCCATTTCAGAGAGAAGGAAGTTGAGGCCCATGAACAGGATGCTACTTGCCCATGAAGAGGTCTGCAAAGGCATCTGGTTCTACATCTTTGTGCCGTGGAGCTAACATCCTGACTCATCATGGTGGTATTTTGATAGATCACACAAGGCATTCCCACTGGCTCAGACTAATGTTAAACAGCCACCTGTGCTTGCCAGTAATGAAAGTAACAGAGACATACAACTGAAACCTTTAACAGACACTTCATTTCAAACAGAATATATCATAAACTATTAGTCTATCCACTATGGTTGATATACTGACAGATAAATATTCAGGGTGGTCCTATCTAGAAGCACAAGTCTGGGTATAAGAGCACCAGGAAGGCCTCTACGGTGAATCTGACCCCCCGAAATGAACAGTGACAAAGCGTTGTTACTAAGAGCATTTCAAACAGTGCCTGGAATAAAGTAAGGATTCAATATGTATTCGTTTTTATTAAAAATGATTTTATGACTGAAGGGGAGCAGAGTATGCTACCCCTTGGGATATTATTTTAAGCTACTTATTTTTATGAAATGAAAGACAGGAAAATTTCTAGAATTTTTCCCTAACTATTTCTAAAAGAATTTAGATAGAGGACCTGCTCCAAGAAGGGAGCTATCATCATAGATAACCATAGTTTATCATGAACTACTGTGTAATAGAGAGGAACCTAGCAAGACATGTTTGATCAAAGCCTTCCCTGTGTACCATTGTTAAAGATGTCTGTGTCCGGTAAACATTTATTTACCAAACATTTGCTTTTCCTTCTCCATGTGGTTAGCCTTCCTTCCCTTTGAAGTTCCAAACCACAACCCAGGTCTTTCCTTAACTCCAGATGACATATAATCCTCAACTAGGGGCCCCATATTTTCATGGAAGCCCCATATATACATACATAATTAAATTTAATTATATTAACCTGTTACTCTGTTTCATGCCAATTGATAATTAGACCAGCCAGAAGAACTAAGAGAATGGGAAGGAGGACAAAGGTAGAAATGTATAGTGGAAAAGCAAAAATCCCATAATCCAAACAGAGAGAGAAGCATAGTTAACAATTTTGGAGATAGGGAAAAGGGGATCATGCTTCATACCACTGTATCTGACTTTTTCCATTTCTTATTTATTTTTAAACCTCTTTGGAGGTTAATCACATAAATAAAAATACACTGAACAAATGTTTACTAGATATCAATTGCCTATAATCAACGAGTAATCATATTATTACTAACACACATTTGATAGCTTATTGTCATGTAGAACTGAGCTATTAGAAGGCAATTAAAGGTTCTTGATGATAGTGGGGCCGAACTAAGACTCCTACACTGGTCTTAATCAAGATCACTTACTCTGCTTGCTCACAGTGCTGCTCCTTGAAATTCGTAAACCCTAGGGAATTCTTCCACACCCTCTGATTTCCTGTAACTGAGTACCAAGGCCTGGCACATCTCGAGATAACACTCCTTTCACTATTTTGTATTTAAGTTGGTGTTCCTACTGCATTACAAAATCCTTGCAGGCAGGGCAAGGCTGAATTCTTCTCAACTTTTTCATCTCTCACAATGCTTTTACAGCCTTGAAAGGACTCAAACTATCTGGTGACATCATACTGAAAATTGTTGACCTTTGTTCCCCTATCAAGTCTACCAAGATACAACCACAACAAAATTACAAAAAAATAGAGAAAAGTCAGTGGATGTTCATTATGAAAGCATAAAAAACGAATTAGGTTAAAGCACTATTAATATCATGGTATCAGAGCAATTACTATACACTAAGTACCTCTCATTCACTCTTTTTTTATCTTCAACTATACAGCAGATGTTCTTATTATATCCACTTTACACATGAAGAAAATGAGGCTGGAGGAGATTGAATTCTCCAGTCAGTAGCAAGAAATGGAGGAGCTAGGACTCCTTGACATTAAATCTTCTCATCTTTCCATAATCAAGAAAATGTGAGAGTTCAGGAATATTTTTACATTTTAAACTTTATTCAACACCAGTGACAATATTTTCTTAGTCATTGTGACTGCCTTCTGAATCATGTCTTCTAGATTTTACATTAGGTATATTTTGTTGATTTCTGATTTGTTTTTGAAAATTGGTGGTCTGAGGAGAGTGAATTCAGATTTTTAAGAACAGCACCACTGGCAGGTTTAGAGATTGTTATTTTAGACACTAGCATCTCAGAATTTGCCTACCATACTATGCAATGAATTAAAATATTTTTTCCTGATGCATTTGAGTTAAAAGGAGGTTTATTGTACCAAGTAGCCCCTTAACTGAGTAAAGAAGACCCTTTGGAAGCCTTAGACAGGAATTTACAACTAATTGTCTTGGGATACAAAGCTATTACTTTATTTATTTATTTATTTATTCATTTATTCATTTATTTATTTAATGGTAACATTGGTTAATGAAATCCAATAAGTTTCAGCTGTAACTTTAACAGTAAGGCATATATGTTTGTGTGTGTATATATATACCTGTTATATATATATATATATGTGTGTGTGTGTGTGTATATATATATATAAAATATATATATAAACACTGTATGTTCCCCTCTCATAGATTTCTTTCTGTCACCACATATCTGATCCCCTTTACACATTATCATTTAAAGCACTGTGTACTCTTTTATTAAAAGTTATCCCCAAATATTAGGATAAAACTGAGAAAGGTCTTTTGTCCTTTCTGTCTTTTGTCCATGTTTCTGCCCAGAAAATATTGGGGGCAGAACAATTAGTTCACTGCAGACCATTGTTTGTTTTCAAATGTAAACAACATGCCCAGAAATAGGGCTGAAATGACCAGAGTGAACACTGTATCAGAATTTAGCCCTCAGAAAACAGGGATGGAAAAGAAAGAGAAAAGTAACAAATCAACCCCTCCCTTCTACACGTTCTTCTTTCTAATTTTGTCAATTCGATTTCATTCATAGTGACTCACGGTGAAACAGAAAACACGAGAATTACATTCAGATGTGCAGAGGTAAGTAACGACTTAATTTTCAAAACCAGCTCATCCTCCAGTATCACTATAGTTGCCTTCCATTCCATTTCACTTAGAACAGTTGCAAAATTTTTCCGCAAGGTCTAGAATACATTCCTAGGTTAAACAGAAGGAGGATTTCAAACGGAGGCTGATTGCATTTGGCTTGCCAGGGAAGGCATCACCACCTCGCATCAGACAGAGGATTTCCGCTGGTTTCTTTCTGTCATTTCGTCTTTATTTTGCACTCTGCCCCTTGGTCTGTGGCGGGGCCCCAGTTTTCCTGTTAGCAACCGCTTAGAGCCAATCAAAAAGTAAAGAAGAGGAAAAACGCCCTCCCGCTTAGGATTTCCTTTGCTTTGCTGCCCTCCAACCGCAGAGCCGACAGAGCCAGAGCTGCTGTCATCTCTAACTCAGCTCAGCTGATCAGTTGCCGCCGCCGCCGCCGCCAAATTCCAGAGGCAAAGAACAGGAAGCTGAGAGACCAGCCATGGACGTGAATATCCCCCAGCTCCGAGCCTGGGACGATTTCTTCCCAGGTTCTGACCGCTTCGCCCGGCCAGACTTCAAGGACATTTCTAAATGGAACAACCGCGTGGTGAGCAATCTGCTCTATTATCAGACCAACTACCTGGTGGTGGCTGCCATGATGATTTCTGTCGTGGGGTAAGTGGGGTCTCCCTTCCGGGTGCTGATCGTGGGCAGCATGGAGGGGGCTCAGGGTACGAGATCCCGGCACGCAGAAACGCTCTCCACGCCCAGCGCCCGCTCTGGCAACTGCGAGAGGCCAAGCCAGTGGGAACTCGTTCGCAGATCCAGGCCGCAGCAATCTGGGGGAGCCCCATTTCCTTTCGGCGCTTGAGGCTGAGACGTGAGGAGGGTCCCTAGGAGTAAGATATGTTGCAAACCACGGACATGAAAAGTAATTTCTCTTCCCTCTGTGCCCGATTACGCTGTTGTTGGGGAAAATATTTGTAGCGCCCATGTTTTTTAAAAGGAAAGTGGTGTAACCTATCCTGGGGCTAGCTGGGGCGGACGCCGCCCTGGGAGGGTTGGGGCTGCGGGGTGTGGATCCGGACTCTGCCTTCTAGGGGTGGTAGTGTAGAATGGGTATTAAAGAGGCGACGCATTCTGTGGATTTCTCCGCCTACTGCCTGCCACACTGTACAGGAGAGCTGAGCTTGGGAGCAGGAGGATGGGTGTTCCCTGGTGGCGTTTCTCCCAGTGTGCGGTTGAATGCTGCCCTGCCTCTAGGAATGGGGTCCTTTCTCTATTTCTTCCAGGTGTTGCTGGGCGTGGTCACTGTCTCTACACTTCCTAGCCTGTGGTCTGTGTATTGAAGGCTTTTTCAACACCTAATCTTAATATTAAAAATGTCCCAGGTTATACATACACACGCACGCACACTTGCTGTGCTAGAAGCCACCTTCTCTTGTGTAGTTCACCCTTTAAGGTGTGCTTCTCTTACTTTTACAGAATGTGGCGGTGATGTTCTAGATCTCGTTTATCATATGCACCTTTAAAGAAAAAGCTACCCTCAGTCATAAAGTTATAAAGGAACTCATTTGCCATTAAAGAAGTGTCTGACATTTCTACTTGAGTAAACACAGAAAGAGCTTGGGAAAAAGGAGAAATCCAAACTTGGAGATTTGTGGGAAAGGGCGAAGAGGGTGGTTTCTTAAGTTGGTTTGCTATTCTTTGGTTTATTTATTGAATCCAGGCTTGGAGCCCAGCGAGATCAATCAGAGATGAATTCTGGCCCAAGGGCATGTGGCAGTTTTTGAGACGCTACAGGGCCAAATACACAGCGCAGAGGAAAGAGTTCACAATTTCTGGGTGTGCTTCAGAGTAGTTACCCCTATGCAGAAAAGGACACTCATTTGTGGGGTTTCATAGACAATTAATTACTCAGATCCTCATTATGTGTTGCTTAAGCAACTGCAGACTCTGAGAATGGCTTGGTGAGTAGAGGGCAGGGGCTCTGAGCCAACCCTGAATTAGAGTGGCAGCCAAGTTAAAATTAGTTGGGGTAGGACAGGCCTGAGGCAGCTGCCTTCTGAACCTTTCCCTAGCTTTATGCCTAAGGCTTATTTCATGACACACTAAAAAAAAAAAAATTAAAATTAAATGAATCGTAAATAGGTTTGCACCTGTTGTTTTGCTTTCTTTTTTCTCATCTTGTAAAGAAGTGAGCAAGGTTTCTTATAGCAATCTAGTTATGGGTTTGTTTTTTGTTGTTGTTGTTTTTGTTTTGTTTTGTTTTGTTTTAAGGTAACCCAAAAACTTAGATATAGGGCAGAGTTTGACAAAGACCAAGCAAAAGAGCTGAAAAAAACACTGCTTTTCAGAAGTGTATTGCCTATACCAAAAACGGCTCAGGCATTTTTTGCTGCCTTGATGGAACCCATTTTCCATTGGGAGGGCCAGAGACCAGCTCCTCATTATGGGGTCCAGTAACTCAGCCAATTTGAAGACACTGGCCCTTCCCGTTCCCTTTTTCAAATGAAAGATGTTGGTTGGCAGTGAAATTTTTGAAGATAAACATTAAAAATAACCATGTTTATTTTTTTTTATTCTTAGTTTTAAAAACTTACAAGCGATAGAGGCCAGTAGTAAGTTGTTTTGAAAACTATGTACAAAATGTGAGATTTCCTTTGTACCCCAGTAAAAATTTAATATTTGTCTACAAACAGTCTAGTTTTTTCTACAAATTGCCCTTTTCTTTTTTTAAAATCTAGCAATAAGAAAAGCTAACATATTTTAGTGTTCTGTGTGCTAGATTCTTTGCTAAGTAATTTACTGTATTCCTCGTAAAACCCAATATTATTATTATTGTAGTATTATTATTAAACTTGAGGCTTAGAGAAGTTAAGTGACTTGCTCAAAGTCACAGTGAGACTTATGCTTTTAACTATTGTGCTATCTTCCTTCTCTATGAGTCATGAAGTCTAGAGTTATTCTCTTAAAGGTAGGAGAAACCAAATATCTTCAGGGTCAGGGACCTTAGCTGATTCTGGAATATTTCTCATTCTAAGAGAGCTCTCCTCATTTAGTGATGTCAGAAGGTGGGTGGGTTAGAGAGGTCCTGGAGGCTATTTATCCGGATCCTCTACTGGCATTTGATAGTTTCTCATTTATCTTGGTAGAATGCCTATGAAAATGTGGCCTGGCTGTTTACTGGGAAAAGAACTGTGTTCAGAGGTGGTTCTTCAATGGTTCCATCTCCTGCTGCTGAGGAGGGGCCTCCAGGGCATTGTTGGAAAACTCTGGTCTCAACTCTGAATGCTCCTGTGTGGAAAACTTGCTTGAGTGAGGGTAGAGAAGACCTTTTCAAGGTTACAAGAAGGGAGATGGAAGACCAAGAGGATATCATCTAGCTCCAAAAAAACTGGAAAGGGCTGCCTGTACCAAGGTGAAGATTAAGAGGGATTAGAGTATAGATAAATCTGTGTATGGGACCTGATCAGACAGGTCCTGGTCATCCATGTTCAGAAGTTTGAGCTTCATCTTAACAACATGGTTTACAAGGCACATGACTTCTTGCCACCAGAACTCATATTTCTGGCACAGCATCAGAAGCGGCAACCACACACAGAACTTTCAAACATATAAACACCTCTACTGCATCTCCAGTTAGAAAAGGACAGTTATTCTCAATTGTGTACATTCATGCCTCCCTTTTAAGAATGCACAATGTAGCTGTTAATGGTAAGAGCCCCCCTATTTTTTTAGAAAGTACCTCATCACCTTTGGCCTGTTGCCATAGGCTAGAAAATAAACTTGCCACGTTATGCTTTCAGTTGCTTGAGACGCAAAGACTTTATGGAAGACTGGTAATTCTGTTTGAAAAGATCATTGCTTTAATCTTTTCAAAATGAGTGTGGTCCCATAATATGTTCTAGGATTATGCTACTGGTACCTAATGTTAAGAAATGGTTAGATTTTTTTTTTCTTTTCTTTTTTTGCCACAAGGATGAAAAATCAAGTTTCTAGTTAGTAGAAGAAGAAAAGAATAAGAGAGCCCTGGGATGCTCTAGATGGAAATGTATCAAAACATATGAAATTAATTAGCCTATTTATGTTAAAAACCTAGTGGAAATATTTTGAGATTAATCAGCTTCAATACCAGTTCTACAATATTATTCTTACTTGTGTTGCTTCATTTGTTCACTCCACAAAGTATATGAAGCACTTACCAACTTCTCAGGCATTGTTCCAGAAGATACAGTAGAGAGTAAGACAGCTATGATTCCTGCCTTCATTGCAGTGAGAGTCTAGAAGGGCAGCAAGACAACACTGAACACATAATAATTTTTATATGGGTATAGCAAGTAGACAGAAATATCCAACTGTATAAACATACATCGTTTTTAATCTGACTTACTTGATCTCCTTTGTGCATTATAATTCCAAATTCCAAAACTCTCATGTTGAGAATGGAAGAGATATTTAGTATGTGGACAGAGGAAAGGGTTATGAAAGTTTACTCATCCTCACCCTCCACTCAGTTGAAAAAATATTTACTGAACACCTACTTTGTGCCAGACACTGTGTAAGCCCAAGATTACAGGCAGGAATACAAATTCAGTAAGCCCTCCCAGATCCTCCCAGAATTAATCTCTTTCTGCCCTTCCATACCCCTTTATTTGCACATTAAGCAAAGCATGTGGCATGCTGGTGTGTGTCTTCCTCTGGTGGGTTATGTGTTTCTTTTTGAGTACAGAACTTTAAGGGTCTATTAACATTTGATACGGCTTTAATCTCAAAATTTGTCATCTGATAAGGATAGCCCTCCATTAAATCATCTTCTGATACTTTGTTCTTCTTGACTTCTCCCCCCACACTTTTTTTTAAATGTTCCTTTCCACTGTCAGCCTGAGGTTTGTAGTTTCTGTCCCCTAAGGATTTACGGTGGTTCTGGATAAATGTGCAAAATAAATGAGCATATTTTAGATTCTTGGCCCTTTTCTTAGAGAGTAAAAGCTCTCAATCAACCTTTTAGGGGCCAGGTACAGGAAATCCAATTCTACAGGATGAACTTGAACCTATTCACTTAATACCAAATTTATCAGCACTATTGGAAATTTCTTATTTTCCTTGTGGATAAATGCTTTCATGCCCATGATCTTAAACAAAACCTGAAGACTGCTTCTCCATTCTGCAGGCATTTACCATAAATATATAAGATTTCCTAGCCCTTCCTCCCATGGAGTATGTGTTAATGGAGATACCTGGAAGGCAGGAAGCCCATCTGAAGTGGAAAACTGAGGCTTTGGTTCCTATTTCTAATTCTACCACAGATCTGCTTCATATTCTATCAGTGCAGCTTCTCTTTGATTCAGAGGAACAAAAGGGACTGCAGAAATCGGGTGTAAGTGTGAAGTAAATAGATAGGAAACTGCTTGTAAGGAGGGAATTTATCTGTCACCAAGCTCATTAGCATGTCCTACTCATGTCTTCTTTCTAATGTTTCGTAAGAACTTGTCATGTGACAATTTATTCTACTAAAAGTGTTCAGAAAGAACAGTTTGTAAACATACTTTTCCACTTCAGTTCTAAAGTATTTCTTGTAAGTAGACATGTGTTCTTAATTGTTGAAGGAGATGATGAGTAAAACAAGTAATTAATTAGCTTGATACCTGCAAAAGAAAACCTGGAGATTCATAAGGTGTTTTACTATGAATGTAAATGGCTGCCAAGACAGTGGATTATTTGGATGTGAGTGTTTAGTTTGTGCTAATAACATGGGGGAATAGGTTTCATTACACAGTAAGTATGCAGTAAATAGCATGGGACTTCCCAATTTGTTTGGGTAGGAAAACCTCAAGATTAGATTACTATGACTTTCCTGTGACAAGAGACAGGTTCCTGTTCCATCTAATTGCTGGTGATCATTAGGCCCAGGAGACACTGATCACATTTAGTCAAAACTGGTTTGTACATTTACATTTATACTTTATAGTCAGAAACAGTTATTGCCAGGAAAAAAGCCCATGTTAGGAAACCACAATAACCCAAGAAGACTGTTGGGGTTATCTGAGGTATCAAAGAGCAAGCAGGGCCTATCTGGACAGGTCTGTAGGACCCACTCTCCCTCCTGGCCCCCAGCCTGCTCTGGTGATAAAATTTACAAATCTCACTTTATATCGTAATAGTTATCTCTTACATTTGCATAGCAGTTTAGATGATGATTCCTAATTTTGCTTTGCTGTGTGTTTCCTTAATCACAGCTCTGTGAAGGCACAAAGATGGGGACTATTTCTCTAGTAATATTTAGTGTACAATGAGAATAATAGTGTTTCTTCCAAGACAGATCTCACATCTCTTAATTTATGGCCATAGAAAGTTGCTGGGTTTATTTAAATAACATGAAAATATGTTAGATTCTTGCTTAGATTTTTTTCTTTCTTTTAACAAGTATTTATTGAATACTTGTACTGTGCTAGGTACTGGGAAGAAAATGTCATGCCTTGCCCTCATGGAGCTTAATCTCTAGTGAGAGACAAAGATATTCATCCAGTACTCATTCAGATAAATGTAAAACTGCCCCAGGAGTAAGTGCTATGAAGAAGAGGTATATGGTACTATGACCTGATCAGAGAGATTGAGAAAAGGCTGACTATGCTGAGATTTAAAGGAGGTAAGAATGAATCAGGTAAAGAGAACAGCTTGTGCACAAGCCTCTCGTGGCTGGAGGCAGAAGGAGTTCTAGAGGTCATTAGAAGCCCCAGTCGATGGAGTGCAGAATTAGGAGAAGATGGTCTGAGAAAGCTGGCAGGCAGTGCGATTGCTATGTTTTAGGGCTTCCTCATACTAATTATTAAAAGCACCCTTACTTACTCCTAGCAGATATAGCCTATGCCAAACTGTGGGTTTGGCAATCAAGTGTGGCCTGGATTTTAGGCCCACTTTCCCCCTCAGCCAGCTTTCCTTGGCCCAGGTACCAACTACACAGTTGTATGCTGTGGACTTTGCTACAGGGGCAGGCAGGGGCCAGAGCCTACAGGGCCTGGGAGAATGTGTAAAGAGTTCTGTTTTTACTCTAAGAGCAATGAGAAGTGAGAAAATGGTTGGGTGGATTCATATTTGCAGTAATCCCTTTGGCTTTTGAAGGACTGTAGAAAAACATCACCAGTTTGGAGAAGTCCACTGTGAGTAAATTGTTCCCCACTTTCTTGGTGAGTCAGGCTTCCTCAGGAACCAAACTGCGAAAATAGCTTTTTGGGTTAGAAAATTGGAGCTCTATGAAAGCTGCTTCTGCTGCTCAAGAAATATTTCGCTGCTTCAGTGGTTTTTGTTGGCATTGTAACATGAAAGGAGTTACCAAAAGTGAGCTTGAGTTTATCTGAGGATCTCAGTTTTGGTAAACTTTTATCGCCAACTCTGCATCTGGTGGCCTAGGGACAAACACATTAACTTCCCTGTTCCTTAACTTACTTTCCCGTAGAATGAAGCACATTCTCAAGGTAACACTCAGCTAAAATTTTGTGATTGGCCAAAATTTTTTTCCCTTCTGCAGCTTAGGCTGGAACTATAGTTAGCTGAATCATGTTGGCAAGTTTAAGGCATGTGTTCACACCCACTAATAGCCACCATCCTTCAAAGAGAGAGAAATGAGAATGCTAAGGGATTTCCCAGAATGATCACACTTGCTTATCCCAGCTGGAAGAATGGGGTTAACTTAGAATGGTTGGGGGTGGGGGACAAATTACTGAGGCTGGTTAACAATACAGAATGGGTTATGTTGTGAATTGCTCTCATAATTACATCAACTGGCACCGTTTTTCTTCCCCTGGATCCTTTTGAATACATTTCTTCACTTCTCAGGAGCTTAGCTTATTCATCTGTGTAATGGGATGGAACCACTTCATTTTTCAAGACTGCTACAGGCTTCTGTGGTGGAATTCTAAGCCTTTTTACAACCATCAATGATTCTACTAGAATTTTCAACTATTTATTTATTTGAATATTTATATATACATATACACACACATATGTATGTATGTATGTATATATATGTATGTACATGTCTTTATTTTTATCTCACAATGGAAAAACATACTTAATATTTTTTATTGGTGAAACTAGGTCCTGTTTCCACCAAGGACAAAAAAATTGTTCTCTCTTTCCCTCTCTCTCCCTTTCTGCTGCTCTACCTCTCCCTCTCTCTGGTGTGTTTGTTTTATTTGCTCCAGTGCAGGTAGGTACCAGGGCATTGAAATGGTATGCATGTTACCATTTCTTAGAATTGAATTGCTGGTAAGCAAAGTAAGAAAGAAAATCATTTCTGCTCTGAGTAACTTGGTTCATTTTTTCCAGTTTAGAAACTTAGTTACTTTCTAATTATAGATTGTGGCTGGGTGTGTTGTAAACTGAAACCAGTTCTATAGGACTCTTTGCTCTGTTCTTTTCCTTTGAGCATGAGCAACAGGAACAGGTGAAAAGCAAATGTGGAATTGCTTGAGTCAGGCCTGGATTTTTCATTGTTCTTTGTCCATGGCTGTCTTTCTGTCTGTCTTTTTTCTTTCTTTCTATCAATTACAGTTGACATTCGATATTATTTTATATTAGTTTCAAGTATACAGCATAGTGGTTAGATATTTATATAATTTACAAAATTATCCCCCATGAGTCAAGAAGCCACCTGGCACCATACAGTTATTGCAATATATGTCCTTGTCTTTATTTAGACATTCGACCCAGATGTCTACGTTACTTGTGGGGAGGAAAATTAAAAAGCTTAGCATGCATTTTATTACATGCTCACTTCATGAATTATTTTAATAGGTATTCTGGAAACAACTTAGCAGAAGACTTTGACACTTTGCTTGGAACCAACCATCTCATTTACATTTTATGTAAAGGACTTTCCTTAAACTTGAACCTTCCAGTCTAGTTCTTTGAGTTAATGTTGGTCTTTGTTTTTCTTTATAGCTCAGAAATTCTGGGATAGGTCAACATCAAAGCCATGTAAAAGGTTTAGTTTCTTTCAGGTTTTTTTTCCCACTTTCATTTGCTCATTTTTAAATATCAGTTTTTAAATAAGTAATACACGGCTATTGAAAAACCATGAAAATATAAATAAGCAAATGGGAATAAACTACTCGTGATAGTACTACACAGTCTGTTTTAATCTTTGGTGTGATTTTCCTGAGATTCTTTTTAGTGGTAGGAATGGGATGTATTAATCTGTGAGAATTTCTGGGTTTCTCCAGTTAGTCTCCCTGCCACCTGCTAAAGAGGATTTTGTTTTTGTTCTGTCCAATTTTTCCCTTTCCTGGGTCTATTAGGAAATTTTTGTCTTTCTCAGACCAGTTCTGGCATTAAGTTAGGAGACAGGCTATAACCCATATAAAAATTTAAAAAAGAAAAGAGAAACTAACTAGACCCAGATAACAAAGAACTAGAAAGAAGTAGGACAGACAGAAGAGTGCATGTGTTAGATGTTGGGAAAGCTTGGGGGAGCAAGAGGGTGGGGGTACACTTTGGCTGCAGAGAATCTGGAGAATGGGCAGGGAACCAAGGTTTGAGTGAGAATAGGAACAACTTTGCTGTGGTATTTGAATTGAAATTGCATTGATGTAATTGCATTATTGGAGAGGTAATGGAAGTAAAGATGGACTGTTGTAGTTGGCCTGTGCCAAGCCTGGGGTGTGGGGCTGGGGAGCATTCACTTTTACATTTTCTTTTTTTATATGTTCATTTTATTTCTGATTACAAAATTATATACTAGTTGTAAAATTTTCTACTTCTAAAAGCGTATACAATAAATCTACCTAATGGAGAGAATATATTATAATTGCTTTTAACCACTCAATATACTATTAATGTCTTCCCATATTATTAAATATACTTTAGCTTTCAAAAAGACATGGCCATATAGGTTATTTCTAAAAGTTTTTAACAATAAATTTCACTCATGTGAATACCGTTGCAATTCAATCTTTGCATTTTTATTTACTTCCTTAGACTATAATGAGGAGGGGATTTATTGCCTTGAAAGGGTATAAGTATTTGCAAGAGTTTTGAATGAAATAAGCATTTTATTATTATAGGATTTAATTTTAAATTATGTAGTGCTGCCCTTACCACTATTTAATTCCATGCATTTCGATAGAAATTTTTAACTTTTTCAAAGCAATTTGACATTGATTATACCCCTGATTTCACCCATTAAGGTGAAATAGTTTCACTCCTATTTGAAACTACTTAAAAATAACTTTTGTGTTTCAGGAGGCAGAATCAGCTCATATTTCAAGAAATTTTTTAAAATGTTAGTTATTCTACATATGAATCCCAACATGAGTATGAATCTTTCATCTGCTCTATTTCAGAGACAGTAAGCTCTTGGCATTGCCTTCCATTATTCTATCTTTCCCTGTTCCTTGTTTCTAAATCAGTAATGTTTATATTCAGAGATGATGAAAACACACTGACTGTTTTTGTCTTTCCCAAGTAAAATGCTCATTAGCCTCTTGTGAAGGTGAAGAGTTAGTAATTTGTTGTACTTGCTCACCATAAATGTCTCATTAAAGGTTTTGTATACACAGTGAGTTGGGGCAGAGGTGAGGGCTACAATGCCCAGTCATTCTTGCTTTTAAAATAGTTGGTCTAAATTTCCTCTTTATAATGTATTTCCCCATTATCAACAGTAGTGTAACCTTTGGCTCGGGTTCCAATGAATTCAGGTTCAAATTCCAATGAATCTGGAAGCTCTGTGCTTGGAAACCTCGTTTGATAACCTATCTCCTAATGTTACTCTTGGCCCTTTTAAAGAATTATAATGGAGTCTGTATGCCAGAAGCCATAAACTCAAATACCTCCATGGCTGGGCCAGTTACATAAGACAGAGAAGCAGGCCAGCTATTAGAAAAACAATGATTACTGGCAGCTCATTGGGGCCTCTGTGTCAGAGATGCAGTAGATAGTAGTGGGGACTGGGGCTAAATAGAGGGCATTTGTTCTATCTGAATGAGAAGGTGCTCTAGCAAATTGTTGACACATGGGAAAGTGGGCCTAGTATTAGATTTTCTTGTTTTCAGGAGAAGGAAGAAATCCCAAGTTTTATGGATTTTTTTTTTTTAACATATTGAGATTCAAGTAAAGGTTTTTTTAAAACACTGTGCAGTTCAAACACAAATTTGACTATAGATTGGATCTACCCCATGGAGGCTATCGTGTGACCTCTACTCTACATTCATCTATCATGGCTGTTTCTATGAGGGTTTAAATAACCTCTTAGAGCTCAGTAAATACAATATAACGTGTACTATAACTCAGGACGAATGAAAGCTAAACACAGCCCCTCCAAATGAGGGGGTTTCTTAAATTTCAGAAGTCTTTTAAAATTGTGAGCCTCTAATAAGATGGTCTGATGAGTTTTGTGAGAGTCAAATTATCTAGGTGTGAATCTTAGCTCTATGATTTTCTCACTTCTCCTAAATTTCTTCTTGGAGAAATGAATGAGTAGTATCTGCCTCAGCAGGTTCTGAAGATTAAATGAGGCAATTTAGATAAAATGCTTAGCAAGTACTCACCACTTGTTTTTGCTCCTCCTCCCCTTTCTCATCTTCCTCTTCGTGCTACTACTACTATTGACCTAGCCCCCCTGCCCTTTTTTTTCCCCATATTCCAGGTTCCTGAGCCCTTTCAACATGATCCTCGGAGGAATTGTGGTGGTGCTTGTATTCACAGGGTTTGTGTGGGCAGCCCACAATAAAGACATTCTTCGCCGCATGAAGAAGCAGTACCCCACGGCCTTTGTCATGGTGGTCATGTTGGCTAGCTACTTCCTCATATCCATGTTCGGAGGGGTCATGGTATTCGTGTTTGGCATCACTTTTCCTTTGTTGTGTAAGTAAACCTGAGTTGACTTTGCTTACATCTGAAAAAAATGTAAAAATGAGTTGCATTACTTGTTTCTTATGTGTATTGGCATGTCTGCAAATTATCAGAATATTCTGAAATAGCAGGTCAAGTTCTGGTAAGTAGTCCATTAATTCCACAGGTATGTACTGGACACACTCTTCTGGGGACACAACAATAAACAAAAGAAACAGAAATCCCAAGTCACACAGCAAGAAACTGGCATAGCTTGCATTGGACTCCAGATTTGTCTGTTAGTATAGTCTGCTCTCAATCTTTAAGTGCCATTCCATTTATACAGTCCTGACACAGGGATGAATGTATTTCATTTAGAAGTAAACTACTTACTCTCTGCTTACTCAGAAGATTATTATTCATGTCAAAAGTTTTATAAACCTATACAAATAATTGACCCAGAATATAGATATCAAGTCCTTCGATTCTGGCAGAGAGAACTAGATATCTTCTAAGTTTTACATGCTTTGTTTACTGAGATCTAAAATACATGAAGCCTGAAATAGAGAAAAAATAAAATTTCAGTCTCATCAGAAATCTGATTAAAATTCTATGTATTAAGTGACAGGAACGTCCCTTTAACTTTTAATAGCATTTCACTTGTTCATTATTCATTAAATAAAATCAATTACTTGTTTGGGCTTGTATTAGATTAAACCCAGAATATTTGTTGATGAATCCCACACTGCACTGGACAAAATATTTGAATCAGCAAATTCATACCTTTTAAAATAGTCTTCAAGTTTTCCTTACATGCTAGCAGCTTAGTATTTCAGTGATTCTGCTAAGACACACATCTTGTTAACTTTAGTACCATTCCACATCGGAGCCTGAGACAGGCCAGTATGATGAAATGTGTCACAGGTAGAGAGTCAAGGGTTTTGATTTTTATTCTTAGACCAGCTGGAAACCAGCCATGTGATTTGGATCAGGTATCCTGAGTGGGCTGTAGTTCACTCATCGATTAAATAAGGAAACTAGACAAGATCAGTGATTCCCAAACATTGATACTTGTGAGAATCATTCAGGATGCTTTTTAAAGATATAAATTTTTTAGCCATATTTCTTGGAGATCTTGATCTGTGAGTCGAAGAATTCAGTGGTGGCCAAAGAACGTGTATTTTTATAAATCTCATATGTTTCTAATGGCCAGTCTAGGTTGGGAACCTCAGGTAGAATGCTCATTAGTGTTTCTCAAAATGAGAGTCTTAGATCACCTGTGTCAGAATCATCCAGAATGAGTATTGAAATTTTATATTACAGAGCCCTATCTCAGTCTTAACAGTCTGAATTTGGGGAGGATGGGAGATGGAAACTGGGAATTTATTTAACAGGCTCACCAGGTGATTTGTATGCATACTGAAGTTTAAAAATCACTGGTATAGATCACCTGGAGTGCATGTTCAAAATACAGATTTCCAGGCCCATTCCTTTAGGTTCTGGTCTAGGAGAGGGGCCACAGAATCTGTTACTTAACAAACTTGAGTAATTCTCAGTGATGAAGCAAATTTGGGGAACACGGGGGTACATCAACTCTCTAAAGACGTTAGTTTTTATTTATAAATCTATATCCAGCATATTGGAAAAACTTCCTCTTAGGTGGACTTCACTTCCTAGGTAGACTGCACCACATGCTTTTTGTAGGGAACAAAGTACAGATAACCCCTGGTTTGAGCATGAGTTTCTCTCTGGAAATTTTGTGTAAGGTTGATTTTTATTTAGGTTGGAATCATGTTGATTAGCTTTGAATGTCAGGGCATTTATGTAGCAGCTAAAAGGCGATATCGATATGGGGTGGAAATGGTGTGGTTGCCAGATTATGGTCCTGCCTGTTGAATACAATGCTTTCTTTCACACAAAAAGGGAACTATGTATGACTTGACAAAGAGCTTCATATAAAACTTATATAAAGTCCAAGGATCCATTTGAGGATTTGAACCAATTAGACAATCAGACTGGTCTATACCTGAGGCAGTTTACTAAAAGTGCAAAGAGAGAGAGTATAATGTTAATGTGGAGAAAGATAGCTGTTGCTTTGGTGCTAACCACGTTTCCCTTCTTTGTAGTGATGTTTATCCATGCATCGTTGAGACTTCGGAACCTCAAGAACAAACTGGAGAATAAGATGGAGGTAATAGGTTTGAAGAGGACACCAATGGGCATTGTCCTGGATGCCCTGGAACAGCAGGAAGAAAACATCAGCAAACTCACTGACTATATCAGTAAAGTGAAGGAATAAACATAGTTGACCTGGTGATAGGGTTGCAGAAGTCAAATTGTGGTCATGCCCTTGTCCAGACCTACTTTTAGTTTGAATTTTTGAACTAGGAGGTGCACATACCATCCAACGATCTATGGCATCATGCATGTGTGGCCAAACTATTAATATCTCTGATGTTACAGAAGAAGGCCTCAGAAACTGAAAGAAAACACCCTCCTAGTATGTTGAAGTTTCAACTACATTTATGAAAACTGATAGGAAATGGAGCACACTTATTTTTAGGGGAATAAAAAAAAAAAAAGAATTATGGATTGTACAGCAACAATACTGTTATCTTATAGAGAAAAAAAGTCATTATTAAGTGTCAAGGTAATATAAGTAAATGAAAAAAGACTGTTAAAGTAGCTGATGTCATGCATTTGCCTGTTTAATCCCCTCCAGCATCCTCCTCCAAAGATGTTCCCCAGGATTATAGTATGTGGAGTATAGTTTTTATTATTCTTTTTAAATCAGAGATGATCTCTATCACTTTGCCTCCTATCTGGCGTGCAGTGGAAACGGGCTAAACCAGTTGTTTATATTTTGTTTACAAATATAAAATAGCTGTTTAGGAGAATATTTTGTCAATTTTTTGTAAATTTTTGAAATGCTAGTGATGTGTTTTCACTAGCAGGTATTTGTTGCAAACTAAATGTCATCTTCCTTAAGGAGATGACAGCTGTGTAATCTGTATTGCTCTTTACGTCTTGTTAAAAACAAACAAAATAAAACAAGTTCTGTTTATATTGCATTTTTTGTTATAACAAAAAGGTGTCCAAGATAATGTTTCCTATATTTTTTTATTGTTTAATTTTTAACTGGAACATTTAGAAAGAAGAAAATGAATGTGTATTTTATTAATTCCTTAGGGGAACAAAGAGGACAATAATATCTGATCTTTTGAAATCTACAAAGCACCTTTAGATGACCAAGCAAAAAGACTTTGAAAAATGGGAATGAGAATAGGAGTGATCACTGGCTTCTGCAGTTCATAAAACTTTTAGATAGCAATTGTTACAACCATGTTTTTATAGAGATGTTAGAATTAAGATAGTATATGTTTATATATTCTGTTACTTTCTTCCTCTCATTTCCCATGTGTTTAGAAATAGATTATATAAGTGTTTTGCTTGCCAATGGAATGATTTCATAGATGAATAGAAGACATTTGGGTTTCCCTTACATTAAATTATGAAGACAATTGGAGCAGTACTTCTTGAAGAGACTCTCTGTATGCCCTAGAATAAGCAACAGAACATGTTGCTCCTGATTTTTCTTATACTTTCCCAGCCAGCCTACAGCCTTCTTATCTAGCACAGTGATACCACCATGACTTCACAAACGTGGTCTAGGAATTGTACCTTTACCCAAATATGAAGAATAAAACTTGTCAAAGGTTTTTTGTGAGACTTTGTTTAATGCACTTTTGTGTCAAGTAGCTGAGAAACTCAGTAACAGCCCTACAAATGATGAGGATATACTACTATTTAGCAAACACTCACCTTGTGTTTCAAATACTATATAATAAAGCTTTAATACTTTATTAATTTCTATCCAGAATACAATTGAATTCCAATGGGATCCTTTTTAAACCTGACATGGGTTTATACACATTTTAGTCCTATTTTCTACATGGTGATTTCTGCTGACTAAACACAATAAACTTGGAGAAAGTGACAAGTTAAATCTTAAAAATATACTCATTATAATTACTAATCGTGGTCAATTCTGGAAGGATAATAGAAAAATGTAGCATGTAAATACTATAAATTATTACATTTTTTCTTTTTTATAACATTTTATATAACTCAAAAAATAGTGCTTATATAAAAATTCACACAAAGTAGGGAGCAAACAATTTCTAAAAATGTCCTGGCTTTTTATTACATTCAGTTTTCTAAGGATGCACTCAAATCAGTGGTTAAATGCAGATGATATATATTTCGTTATCTTTGGAAAAACTTTTTTCGTTATTCTGTCTCCTCACAGTATTAGATGTTGACATTGTACAAGGTCTGCTGTCACTAGGATGTCATAAAAACATCCAGGCTGGGCCCACACAAGGGAGGTATTTCTAATGGCATTAGGAACTCCTTGGCCCACACATCTACTTCATGTTGTCAACCTGAACAGGCAGAGTAACCCCTCAACGACCTCCAGTCGGGTCTCCATTCCTCAATCAGCAAGAAGCAGACATTTGGGGGAAATTATTACATCTTAAAAACAAATTGAACCTTTCAGAGATTTTTAGGGTAGAAATGGGTAGATGGAAAAAAAGCTTATTTTGAAAGACTTCTCCTGTCTCTTGACAAAACCTGTGTGTTGAAGCAATAAGCTGTGAATCTGGATCATCTTTTTTTGCCACATCTAAGGTTCAAGCCCTCTTTGAGGATGATCAGCACATTTTGAAGTTCCTGGCTTTATTAACACTGTGGATCTACAAGCAAATGCATAAGGGTTTTCCAGAACCTCAACCACAAATATGCATTAAGTTTTTAAACGTGAGGAGAGCTCTTTGTCCTATCAGTGTTTCGTCTTTTAGGTGTAGAATATGCTAGACACTTAAAAGTTTTATTTATTGACTTAACTAGCCTGCTTTATATGCAAGTATGTTTTATAGAAATAGTAAAGGAGAAAACAAAACTATCAGTTGTTGGGAATTCTAAAATTGATTAATAATGATAACAATGTGGATACTTTTGTACACACTAAGTTATCTTTAAAAAATAGAAACATCATATTTCTTTACCATGGCTTATCCTTCCAAAAAACATATTAAGTTTGTCCCCATTAAATTAATTCTCTCCTAGCCTGCTTGGCTTGTTATGTACCATCTATTATATAAAAGGAGAAAGAAGACAGGTGCCAATTATTTACTCAGGTAAAGGAGAGAAAAGGCATCAAAGTGTGATTTCTTGATTTCTAGGGTTTTGTACAAAATTTTAGATTCTATGCATCTAGTGACTAGAATGGATAATTAAGGGCTCTAGGAACTTGGAAGGAGGAAAGAATACAGACTGGAGTTGTCTGGAAGATTTTTATGGAGGATTGGGGTCTGACTTAGGCTTTGAAGACAGACTAGGACTTTCATAAATGTAGAGTAGAAGTCTCTCAGAATAGTCTATGGAAGTGTCAGTGAGAGCAAAGGCACAAGGGAGTGCATGAGAATGTTAATGAAGAGAAGTATAAAAGATTTGTGGCAAATACGACTGGATTAATAAACTGGGGCCAGGGAATGGAGGGCCTTGAATGACAGGATAAGGAATTTCAGTTTAATTCCATAGCAAGTTTTATTTAGAGTATTTTTGAGGAGAGCAACAAGGTCAGTTTACAGTCACAGACTAAACTTTAAAACAAACAAAATATAGTTACCTAAACCAAAAGCTTCTCAATAACTATTATATATATATATATATATATATATATATATATATATATATTTTTTTTTTTTTTTACAAATGTAGCATACTATCTCCCACTGTCTCTATATGTATGAAAACAGGGAAGTTTTTGTATACACACAGGGTTTGTTTTTGCCATAATTTTTTCTGGAAATAACTTCATTTTCTCCATGTTGTGCAGCTTAAACATTCTGCTTTTCACAGATACTCCTATCAGAAGTATACCCCCAAACATCAGAGGAATGGCAAAGCAAGGGTTGGAAACTGGAAATATCTCCTGATTCTAAGAGCTAATTAACAATTCTTCCCTTTCAAAGCAACAGAAGGGCCTTGAGCTCAATTTACCCTTCATATTTCCATGGAATAAAACATGATATGCTCCTTTTAAGATACTGTGTGGTGAATTAAAGCACAGGAGATGGAAGTAGAAACATTTTTTTAACATTTCTATAGTATTTATTGTTATTTAGCAGAAGAAAGTAATAATAAGGCAAACATTTACAATTTTTTAAAACTTCTGTGCTAGAAGCATAACTCTAAATTTCACCCAAGTCACTCAAACTGATTGAAAGTAGAAACTGTTGACACTGAATATTAATATTTTATCTCCTTTCTCCTTCCTTTTCAGTCTCTATTTTGTCCCTGGCCAAGCATTCTGCCTTTTACAAAATACTCCTATCAGATGTTTGAATTGTTCCCAGTTTCACCACCTGGATCCAGAAGTATACTGCTGATGTAGTCTCCAAGCTCTAATCCAAGAGTCATTACTTCAACTCCTTGTTCTTCTAGATTACTCTGCTGCCCCTTATTCTAGTTCTTTTGGCAGTTGCACCTGTGATTTAAGCATTTGAAGAAAAGTGGAAAATTAATCCTGGAAATTCAAGAGCTTTACAGCAAAAATGACATTTACATACTTCAAAGGATACAGAATGGATCAGGCATTCTGGCCAGAGAGCTCTCAAATCATGAGAAAACAACCACCATCATTACCATTTACTGGGCATTTGCTGATACCAAGGACTGACCCAAGGGCTTTGAGCACATATGAAGCATATCTTATTAACAAGAGGGCAAGTGCTGGAGTCTCCTGGGTTCAACTCCTGTAACTAGCACTTACCAGTGGTGTGGTGTTGGGCATCTATTTTCTCAGATGTAAAATGACAACAACATATCTAAATCACAAGTTAGTAATTGGTGTAACACTCATTTTTAAAACATTTTCTGATTTCATCCTACAACAGCCTTGTAAAGAGAGTACAAATTTAGACAAGATAAATTATTTGCTTAAGGTCACATAGTTAGAAAGTGGCAGAGCAGGATTTGAACCTAGATCTGCCTGATACCAATATTCATGCCTTAGTCATAAAAGAATACCACAAAATATAAAATATATGCGCTTTTAAGAACATGTCTTTCCTCTTTGAAACATATTCCTTCTTTGATATTCACAAAAATTTAAAAACATAGTGTTGCAAAAATCACAAAAGTCTAACTGCAAATGAACTTGTAGCTTTGCTTCACAGGAATAACTTGAGGCAAGTTCTCAAAGAGTTTCAAGTGGTATATGTTACTTAGGAGGGTGACTCATCTATTATATACATACCACCTTCCATAGAAGGCTGAAGAAGTCCATAGGACAGTTGGAGTTTGTATAATAATGACTAAGAATGTTTCTATCTCTATTGGTCATGCCCACCTGCCAATATGATGAACCATTTTGGTCAAATCTGCTCTGGCCCCTCTTGCAGGTAATTCTTTGCCCACGACCTTTGGCTAGAAAGGTTTCCTAATATCCTGCCCATCAGAGAGGACTTTTGATGTGTTTCTGCTACCTATATAACCTTCAAACAGGGATCTTGTGTTCCTGACCCTCTTCCTCCTTGGTGCCAGACTTTCAGAAGGGAAACTGTTCTTTGGTAGGGCTCGCTCAAGGGAAAAAGGAGAAATTGCAGAAGGATAGGAACTAGAGAACCTAGTTAACAATCTTATGAGTTATAGAAGAAATGGCCAGAGATGAAGATGAAGGCTCAAGAGTCTATAATCTTACATTTTATAACTGCTCATGCATCATGGAGTCTTTCGGCTAAATAAGGCTTTTCATATTATTATACTGAAGTTTTTTTCAAAGGAGAAATTTAGTAGTGTCTTAGGAAACTGGGTGGAAGCAGTACAAATAAACATAGGTGAGCACAAAGTGAAATAGAGTGAATGTTAAAAGTTACCTTGTTTGATTAGCACAGAAGATTCCATATGACATACATGCAGTTGGTCTCAGAGAATTAAACAGTTGTTACAGTTGGGATTTTTAGCTCAGTGAAAAGTTTGAATACTTGCCTGGGATGATAGGCAGTGAATGGACCACAGAATTTTTAAAGATGAAAGGAAATCGTACATTTGCCTTGAGGGCTAAGCCTGTACAAGGCTTATGTCCTTGGACTACTAGCATATTGATTCAAAGTTAGTAACTCATAGTTATTATCTAATAAATTCAGTGTGTTAGACAAGACAAAGACTTTTAAATATAGCTGAAAACAAGAGCAACAAAAACTAAAACATTCCATGAGAGTCAAATAGTAATGGAAAAGAGTGAAGGAGACCAGGTGTCAGGCACTAGGACATGGTGGGGACTGAGAAAAACTGGGGAGTACATAACCTAGCTCAAGGGAGAAGCCAATATACAGATCCAAGAGATTTGTGACATGCAAACACAAGCCCTGTGGCCAGATCTGATGTTTCAAGAGGTGCCAGACATCTGAATTTTTTAATGTGATATTTCTTATTTTATATCATAATACTCAAGCCAAACAAAACAGACTTTCAGATCTGGCCTAAAGTCCACTAGTTTTCAATACTTGGCTTTCAGAATACACCTCTTCTAAACTGAATTAGAAGGGCAGTTTCTAGAAGGAGGTAGCATTTGAATCAACCAAGTATATAGATTTTCCTTTATTCTTTGGTAGATACTTCGTTTCAGGGATCTTGGGCCAGAAGCATGGTGTGGGGAGAGAATAAATTTTAAAATGAAAAATATACAATTTTAAAATATAAACTGACTACTTAATGAGATATGCTCTAAAAAATGTAAAAATAACATTTTTAAGTACATGAAAGAAAACTGGTCTTTTTTAAGTTTTCTAAGAATAATTTATAAGTCTGTTTTTGACAGTCCAGTTAAAAATATCAGTAAAAAAATACAAGATTTCAAGGTTGTATTTTAACTTCATACTTGAAAATCCAGGGATTCAGAGAGCATCTCTATCCTCCAATGCAAGAGGTGAAAACCCGAAAACCTTTAGTTTCACCTCTCCAAATGAGCATTGTTGTGTCTCATTTGGCAAAAAAAAAAAAAAAATATCTCTTTCTGCTGAGATTTTGTGATATTGTCACTGGTGGCATTTACAGTATTTCACAGAGTCTAAGATGTATATTTAGTGATGTCTCAACAGAAATGAAATCAGAAAGCATCTTACAATCAATGGTGTTTTATAATAGTTGGCTGCATGTGCAAGCAGATACATCAGCCTTTCTGTTTGTGCCTCCACTGAACTACTACTCATGCTGCAGCTGTGTTCCCATGTAAAATATCTTTTAAAGAATGATAAAGCAAATGTGGCAAAATGTGATGAGTATGTAACAATTCTTCGAACCGTTTTTTTGAACTCTGAAAATCTAAAATGACTTGAAAATAAAAAGATTTTTAAAGTCTTAAAAGATTACCCTATGATTTGGCATTAAAGCAGAAATTTATTGTGTATTCAGCAATGCACAAAAATGGAGCAATGGGGAGAAAATTGACATTAGTGAATTTTCATCAGTGGAAGGATATATTTTCATTTTTCTCACAGAGCATTTTACAGGACCACATAGATTAAGTTATGTGACATTTTGTATCTGAAATTCATGCAGAGATGCCTATTGCAGGCCAAGCCAGGCAACTGAAGCAGGAGAAATTGCTAATTTTTTGGAACACAAAAAAGGCATTTCAAAGCAAAAGCTGATATGCAAGTCAAAAATTAGTTCAGAGTGTAATTTGAAACATATTTTATTAGTGGACATTAAAAAACACAACTTAAAATTGATAACAATTTAGAATTGATTGAAAATGTAAACTGTAGTACTTAGTAGGGTGGTGCATTTTGCAGTTGTCATCATGAATTTATTTGAATGTCTTTTACTTTAGGACCTGAACTCAAAGCTGATGTGTTCTCAGTTGAGTAAAAGGTAGTGTCCTGACTATGAAGACTATAAAACCTACATTGTAAGTTCTGTGGTGTTGAGACTGTTCCTGTCTTATTCACTGCTGTGTTGCTACCCCTCTGATGGTGCCTGACACATGAGAACACTACATAAATATTTGTTGCATTAATAACTGAATGGATGGAGTAGAATAGGGAAAGCAGATTTGCTCAGTAGAATATCCCACAGAAGGCAGGGAGTTAGGACAGATGATCATTTGAATTTCATCCTCTCTTCTACTCTGAATTTTAATGCAGCCTTTAATGCAAGTTTTAAAAAAGTTCTCTTCATTCTTTTTAGACTAGTTATTTTCTGACTATATAGCCACTAAGGCAGATTGGATATGCTTTACCTATAAGTGGTTACAGAAGTAATAAAACTAGTTTCTTTCAAAACAACACCCTCTTTCACCCCCTACTGAGGTCTGGCTGCCTGGAGAAGAGCAGGTGCAGAATGTCTTGATGTGGTGCCCAAGGGCAAGCAAAGAACTCTCCTCATGCGACCTCTAGCTTTCTTCCCCTGGTTCCTGCCGCAGCAAGAGTCAGAGTCCCCTAGGTCACAGATGAAAGTCATCTTTGATTTAGAAGAAGGGACTGTTGTCAATTCTATATTACCAGAGATGGGAATAAGGGACTACATACACACACGTGTGTGTGTGTGTGTGTGTGTGTGTGTGTGTGTGTGTGTGTGAATAATATCTTATTTTACAATGGATAGATCTTGAAACAGAAAAAAAAGCTTCATGAAAATTTGTATAAAACATCTTGAAAAAATTGTTACTCTGTGATGAAAGAACATGTTAACTATTTTGTCAATGTAACTTCAGCTAAATTACACACTAGATTTTAAAATAGTTAATTAGCCACCACCTGTGGCCTTTGGACACACACCTTTCAGCCTCCATAAATGCTAACATAGCAATAACAAAAAAAAATATTTCATAACTTAACTTGCAAGGAATAGAACATTTTTATGTATCAGCAGCAGTAATAGTGAATCAGAGTAAATATTACTGAAATAGTAAAATATTTTAAAAATCCATTAATTTGTGGCGACACTAACCTGGTTTACCACCTGTCTGCCTGCCTGAAAAGTGAAGAGAGTATAAATGCAGCTGCAGGTAGTCTCTCTGCATCTACTAAAACTGAACCAATAAGGTTTAAGTATTTCAGAAGCACTCAGTTATCTGCAAATGACTGGCCTAATTAGGCTTCATTCTTACTTATTCTGATAACGATTCCTGAAATTCTCTGATTGTAAGTTCTGTGTCTTTAGGGTGAAGAAAAACTTGACCCTGGACTCAGAACTGAATTTCAATGTCAACTCTAGCACTTCCTACCTATATCTCCTAGATATGTTATTTAACTTCCCTAAGTCTGTTTCCTTTTAATAAAATGAGGAGAATAACAATATCTACCTTACAGGATTAAGATGATTATATGAGTTAATTTATATAATGAATCTGGCCTAGAGTAAGTGCTTAGTAACTGTTAGATGTTGGTATTGTTACAGAGGTTGCACAGATGTATGTCCTTGGTGATAACCAGTAACTTAGATCTACTAGTAATGCCAATGCTCTTCCTCTAGTCACAATTAATGAGAATCTCCTGGTGTTAAAATACACAAGGAGTAGAGCTGGGAAACATTTATTGTGGTTGTTCACCATTTCTCCCTCCTTCTACTTACAGGTTTAAGATAGGCCACGTTGCTGTGTCGAATGTCGTTCAAGAGCTGATCTCTGGGAGTGATTTCCACCAACGGGGGTGGCCTATTTCTTGGCACTGGTTTCAGTGTTTTGATCACATCTTTGAGGTTGGTTTTTTCAGGTGGTTCTCTGTCTTCTGGCATCCTAGATTTACGCTGGATCCTCTTCAGCTTCACCACCCGGAAGGAGTCAGGGTCCGTCCTGTACTGAGGAGGCTGTAATGGCTTTTTCGTCACTTCATTTTGTCGACTGAAGGGGACTGCTTGGGGGTTGGGAGGATGAGGAGGAGGTTGGAAGAACTCCTGCATTCTGGAATCTGGCATCGGTCCTCCCAACATCTCCCACATCCCAGGTGGCAGCCCTAACCCATTCTCCAACATGGCTATTAACCTTCTCTGCTCTTTGAGTTGCTGCTGTTTTTGTTCTTCTTGTCTTTTCTGCCTTTGTTTATCCTGATTCCTGGTGAGCAGATTGGTTACCACCATTCTGGGACCTGGAAGCTCAAAATGGTAGCCCATCTTCAGGAGAGTGTTGTTTGCCTTCAAAAGCCTGGATATTTCCATTTCAGCATGGTGGCCCAACATGTGCCTTTGATTATGAAATCGAAGTTCGGTTAGTGTCTCGTTAAATTGGAGACACCTCATAATGGCCACAATTCCTTTTCCTGTGATGAAATTGGACTCGATGTTGAGTGTGGTGATACTCCTATTTTCACGCAACATGTTAGCCAAGGCGAACGCTATATTCTCATCCGCACCCACGTTCGCTAAACTAAAGGTTCTAATGTGTTTGTTTTTCTTCATTGCATTGACAAAGTCCAGTAACATTTCTTTAGGGATATTTTCAATGTTGTTTAGGTTGAGTTCCTTCATGTCAGGGTCATTTTGTCTAACTCGCCTCAAGCTCCCATCTAGGTCTGTTTGGTTTCCTGAAGGCCTTGCACTTACCTTCAAAAAACTGGTATCTAGAGCTAACTTATTAGGATCTAATTTAGACACTTTTTTCTCACTTTTTTCTTGGGCCTCTTGCCTGTCTTTCTGTTCTTCAAATGCTTTATTAGTTACCTGCTGGCAGTTGTTCTTGCCATTTCTGACTTGCTCCTTGACTTCACCTTTGTCTTCTCTTTTAGTTTTTTCATCACTCCCTTCACTCTCATTTTCTCCTTCATCATCATCATCTTCATCATCTTCGTCATCATCATCGTCATCTTCATCATCTTCATCATCTTCATCATCATCATTATCCTCATTATCCGATTCTTGGACATTGTTGCTGCCCTTTGATTCTCTTTTATTTGCAGACATTTCATTATTGAGCTTTTCTTTTAAATACTGGGATACCTTTTTATCACTTTTGTCTCTTTCTTCAAGCTGCTCTTGAGTGTTTTCCTAAAAGAGAGATTTGTAAGGTTTAGAATACATGGCAGTGAAGAAATATGAAGCAGTAGAACAATATCTACTGAAGATTTATTATTAAGAAAAAAGTAAGCAAATTAACTATGTATAGTATTCTACTTGTTTGAATGTATATGTGTGTACATATATACACACATGCAATATATGAAAGTTTATAAGAAAAAAAGTCTGTTTTACTGTTTACCAAATTAGTAGTTATCTCTTAGTAATAGAGGTAACCATTAAGATAACTGAGGGCACTTGGAGGATATTCACTTGTTACAGTATATAATTCTAGAGTGTTTGAGCTTTTCTTAAAGTTTAAAACACATATTAGTTTTGTCGACAAATATAACCAAAATAAAGATACTTTTTTATAGATACACACAAACATTTTTGGGCTGTGTTTACCTCAACTAGTATATTAAAATGAAACCTCATTAGTGTTTGGCAGTTGTACTGTTTTTAGAAATGATGCAGATTTCCAGAAGCAGTTAATGATTATTTGTTTTGAAAACCTGTGTAGTTATCTACCAATACCCTGAAGTCTTTGTTTTGTATATAGCTGAATAGGCATCTTTGTATTTAATAGCCCTGGGTTACTCAATTTCCATATAGCTGTAACCAAAATTTACATTCCTCATATGATTGCTAATCTGTGTAATGTGTTTCCCTAAAAACATAATATATTGTAGAGGAAATGAGAGTAATTTGATATTTTGGAATAAACCAAAAACCTTGACTTTGATTTTGTCTCCTCAGCTCTGTGAAAACTGCCCTGGCTACTGCAAGGACAGGTTCACTAGTCTAGTTTCTTTTGAAGGAAGGTATCTAGGAGGCAGAGCAAACTACAGCAGGGAACAAGATTATGCAGAGATTTAGAAACAATTGATTAGTCTTGAAAAGAAAATGCCAGCCTTTTATCAATAGTGTTTATTAGATCGCTGCCCTTCAATTTATTCACTTTTCTATACAGTATGATGCCTCAGAGGTGTCATTTTTAAAGCTGGTATAGCTGTTTGACACACAGGTTTATTTGAATAAGAACTTGATCTTATTGCTCATAAAACTGTAGGTTAGAATTGACAGTTGACAACACCTTAACTTCCTAAAACCCTCACAGCTGCATTTCTCATCTATCCCAGCAGGGGGAGCCAGCCATCTGTTTAAATTATACCAAGGGTAGGAAAAGTAGCAAAAGTAGAAAAAGTACCCAATCGATTTTCTTTTCCTGAAATTGTTCATATGGAATTTGCTTTTCCTCCAATTGTAAAATGTCTGAAAATTTTAGCTTTAACTTTAACCTGATAAAGTTGTTAATTTACTTTCTTGAGTTCAGTACAGGTTCAAACTCTCCTGACCCAGAGACCAATTTACAACTTTTCTAATTACAGCCAGTCGGATAGAAATATGACAAGATCTATCTGTATCAGCAGGGATAACTAAAAGAGACTTTACCTGGGGGTAATCGCTGTCTTTTTTTCTAAGTTATTTTTAAGTAGAACATTAGAAAAAAGTATGCTAATATGCAAGAAGTTTATAGATTTAATTACAATTCTTCTTTCATACAAAAACATTTAAGAACTATCTTTAAACAGTTTAACAGCTATTAATTTATAAATTTATAACTGATATCTAATGCACTGTGAATGTTGGATATTTTATGTTCTTTGACATGATTTACTTTTAGGGTATGTGGATGGACTTCACAGGAACTGTGACATCCTTGAAACTGTATGTGAAATATCGTATATGTATGTGCCAGAAGGGTAAAGAGCTTTTATCAACTTCTTAATGGGTTCTGTGAGAGAAAAAAAAAAAGAATTAAGAACAATTGTTTCTGGGTTATAAATTAATTCATTAAATATCATGTCTATAGAATACAGACTTTTCTACAGAGCAAACCCAATAGCAACTTTTTAAAAAGAGGCATTTACAAGAAATTACCAACTTTTCCTTCACAGCTATACCATGTAAGTATTTCACAAAGTTCCAATTTGGAGGATTAATTACAATTTAATATTTAAGGACTTGAAATCTTGAGAAAAGACCATTACGACATGGACATCTGCCATTCCAGGCAGCCATTTCTCTCTTGTACATAAATCCCTGATTACCTCGGATGGCACAAAGGTGACAGGAACACGTTCGTCTTCCAGCATGCGTCTAGATGCCTTTTGCCAATACATATAATCAACAAGAGATTTATGGTCGAAGTTTCCTGTTGGTGGCTTGTCGGTTTGATCTTTCTGAATCATTCCCACGGGAAGCTTGGGGTCAGGGGCCATGACTTCCATTTCCGACTGCAGTTCTTCCAGCTCTTCGGGGGACAAGTTGGCTAAGATTTTATCTTCATCAATCTCTTCACCAAAGAGTTCTTCTTGATCTGAATTCCTGCTGTGCTCTGACATAATTTTTTTCTGTATTTTTTCTTACTAGGAAAGGAGAAATAATCAAAGATGATTTTAAATAACTCTCAAGAAGTTCCTCCAATTAACAAGTGTCCCAAGTCGACACCACTTTGAGAGTTTTTTCCCCAGCGACCCTAGTGGTGCTTGCTGAGCAGCAAGGAGTGACTGCAGCGAAAACCATGCTGTGTCTATATTAAGCAGGGCTTGGCTGGATACAGTCAGTTTATGGAACTACTATGCTGCTCTCTTTTTGGCAACTTGAGTCAGCTGTGCAAATCCATCTGACATTTTAGTACAGCTGCTTAAGTTTGCCAGTGAGTAACAGGTCCACAGAATCACTGCAGGGAAAAAGAAAAAAAAAAAAGGATTCTAATCCCATATGCATTCACACTGTCATACACAACTTCATGCAGCCCATAAACACATACCCCAATACCCAGGGGAGACCACTTCTATTTACTTAGCAACTTACAGTATTTCAGAAGGAAAATCCAACCAATGGCTTGGGTTCTACTAAAGTGAAAAATTCATTTGAAGGAACTTGCCTCTTCACTACAATGTGACTCTGGAAGCAAATAAACCTGCACACAGCAGAGCAGAGGTCTGGCTGTATTTCTCATCTGCCGTGTAAGCTGAACCTTTGCAAGATGTCCTATTTGCATCTAGATCCTGTGATCTAACAGGTGGGGACAACCAGCACTTGAATTTCCACTGTGAGTAGGGAGATTAATATTTTAAATAATTGGTTTTTAATTAAGTATCTATTAAGCCAGGATAAATTTAAATGTATCTAAAGTGAAATGTAAAAAAAAAAAAAAAAATTTAAGTACCAGAAGAAAGCATGAGATTTTTTTCATAACTTCAGAGAATGGCAATATTTTTCATATAGCAATATTTATCCAAATGACAAATGTGTATTTCCTTTGACCTAGCCATTCTACCTTTAGAATTTTTTATCCTACTCTTTTTAAAATTTAAAAAATTTTTAGAATTTTTTTATCCATGTTTTTATTCTATAGCTATATTCCCATATGAGTAAAATGACAGGTGTACTAGATTATTTAATATAGCAATAGTGTACTATATGCTATTATAGTGTACTATATGCTATTATTTGTGTGATAAAGGGTAAAAAGAACATGTGTATATCAACAAATCTTATTAACATAACTCATCCTTGGAAAGGTACAAAAGGCCAATAACCTGGGATACTTTTGGAGAGAGGAATGGGTTGCCCGAGGAGGCTGGGGAAAAATTTTTGTTACTGTACACTCTCTTATAATGGTCAAAATGTGAACTTTGAGAACATAATACTTACTAAAAATACACATTTATTGCATAAAATTAAGATAACACAGGGAAGCACAAAGAAAATAAAAATTTCCTTTTATTTCACCACAATGGGCTATTAGTATCAACATTTTGGTTACAATTGTCATCCTTTCTTCTAGGCATATGAACTCAACCTTTTGCCACTTGTTTTCCTTACAAAAATCAGGTTTTTTTTTTTTTAGGCTATTGTATATTCTACTATTACATAATTTTTAATAGCTCCCTGGTAGGATTTTTTACATAAATGTACCATAATTTATGTAACCAGTCTCCAATTGTTAGATATTTGGACTGCTTTCAATTCTCACAAGCACAAAGCAGTTCTTCAACAAACATCCCTATAGCTCAATATTTGTACACATGCAAGGTTATTTCCTTAAAACAAATTAGATCTAAGAAAAAAAATTTCTGGGTCAAAGAATTAGAACATGTAAAGGCTTTTAATCTGTATGGCTAGGCAATCCCCTCAATATTATGTATATTTGCAAATTATATACATATTATTTCAATATTATACATAATTATGAATATTTATAGTATATATTTGTTATATAATCAAATAACATATTCTTAAATGTTATATTAATATTTGTAAATAAAATTTATAATTTTGACATGTTTTGTTTTATATATACACATACACGTATATATATAACAAAGTATATGTGAAAAAAATCAAGTGTGACAAGTTTTAAATGGATGTTCTAATATTTTCTTCTCACCCTAGGGGTTTATTTTGAACTCTCCAAGGTTCTTCATGGTTAAATTATGCCCCAGAAAGATATTTAAAAATTTACCTAAATAATCATTTTTAAAGTAAACAGTACAGGTACATGGTGGCAAATTATCATTTAACACCTGTCAGGTTTTCCTTGTGTCCTTTTATAACAGGGAAGTTAAAAGCTCAGCCTCAGTGGGCAGGGAGGTTTGTAAACCACTTTGATGACCAATGATTTTCAGGTGCTTATTTCATAGACGTAGTTTGCAGTATGGTGGTGTAAAAAGACTTGACAAAAAGAGTTTTGTGTTCAAGGAAGATTGGGAAAAGTTGTATTCTACATTCATCTCAGAGATTTGTAAAGTTTATGACCTTTTAGATACTGCGAAAAATCATACAGGAAAGAAACTCATTTGTTTAGCCTGATAGTCCCTTACCTTAGTTAATTCATATTTATCTTTCTTTCAAAAATTACTTAGTAATATTAAATGCAATTAACTTCCCCAAATTCATACTTTGGGAAAAGCTGATCTAAATATAAAAGAGGAAGATCTGGAATCAGTCTGCTGGATTCAAGTCTCAGCTCTACTCCTTAGTGGGCAACTTAGTTACCCAAGTTACCCAAGTCTCCTCATCGCATAAAAAGGTTCTGAGAATATTTACCATATGCAATTACTGACAGAACTGAATGACGTTTTTATATATAATGTATATATATATATATATGTATGTATATATTAAATAGTATGGTATATGACATAGAGTAAGCCCTTAATAAATGTTAAATATTACTCTTCTTATATTTCATGGATAACCACAAAAAATATCTAAAAACAAAGGCAATTACAAATACATTCCACAACAGAAACCATTATATTAATGGCAATAAACAAAAGGTCTTAAAACAATCTTGTTTTTACAGAGAGCAACTCTGACATTTTTAGATGAAATTGTTTATAAAGAGAATAGAAAACCACCATCTGCATGTAAATATAAAGCTCTCCCCAGGAAATGATCTAACTTGTTGCTTGTGAGCTTTTAGATTTAAATTATATTCTGATGAATTCCACTTGCTTTAATGAGACCAAATGTGTTTGATGATCAAGTAGATTTAGGAATATCTGTAAGAGGTGCTCGTTCAGCTAACTTTCATTTTGCTGAATCAGTTTATGAAGTGGGCATCTCTCTCCCAGCTGCTTCCATTGTGCATTTTATTCATATGCTGACAGGAAGGATTTTGCTGGTATAATTAGCCTCATTTGACACACAGATGATTTAGTTGCGCTTTCCCTTAATGATTTTCTGTTGCAGCCACCTCAGCAGCTCCTCACATCAGAAGCCAGATACGATACCAAAAAAAGGAGCTAGCTAGAGGATAATTGATTAATTTTTATAGCCAGATAGGGCATCACAGATCTAAATGTCTGGCAGAGGTTAAGTGCATGACTGCTTTGGCCCCCACCCAGAAGCTACTGAATTTAACTCTCAGGATTCTGTGTATTTTTAAAGGTCTCCAGGTGATTCTGCTGTAAAGAAGTGTGAAAATCACAGAGCTATTGCAACCCACTGATTTTATATAGACCAGGCTTAGAGAGCTTAAGAAACTTTGCATTTGATGAGGTTTAGAACACACTACCACAGAATATGGCACATTGGCATATTAAATATTTTAAGCTGAAGGACTATGAGAAATGGCAGTTCAGGAATTTGAGAAATAGAAGGTGCAGGAAAGACTCATTGACATCCCCTTTCTTCCCTGAAGCAGCTCATCAGACCTTCATGTGAGAGGTGCCCTCTCTATACCTGGAGGAAAGGAGCATTTTTATCTCTGAAGACCAAGGGACTCCAAGAGGAATCTGAATGAACAGGTCTTGCTAGTTTCCCCAGTTCAGGATCTTGCTCACTGATACCCTTTGTCCTGTCAATGTTTTCCCATGACTTTCTACTCTTCATCTAACCTAGTAGAAAAACACTCAAGTTTAACATTTCTTGGGGTCTTCATTTCCTTATGAAGGCTCCAGTGTCATGTAAAACTTATATGAAGTAAATTTGCATGCTTTTCTCTTGTTAATCAGTCTTTAGTCTGTCCAATTTACAGGGCCTAGCTGAAGAACCTAAAAGGGTAGTAAGAAAAAGGATTTTTTCCTTTGCTGTATTGAGCAAGTCAACCTCTGGGCCTCAGTTACTTCATCTGTAAAAATGAAATAGTAAATGTACTCGCTTTATAGGATTTTTGAAAAATCCAAATGATATAATCCATGGTAAATATTTATTAAACATTAGTTATTATTATACCTTCACAAATGAACTAATTGTGACTCTTTTTGTCTAGAAAATACCTGATACCTAACAAATATTATTTAAACTTGAAAAAAATGAATGGCTTTTTAATTTTATTCTTTAAAACAGCATTTAGAGAACATGTAAAAGAAATGTGTAAAGCTTGGATACACTTATGAAAAGTCCCGATGCTAAAAGGAAGCATTTCTTTCTTAGATTCAGTTATTTTCCCATCCCATTGTTATCCTGGATGGTAGAAGACTGTTGATAAATCACCTCTATCTCCAGCCCCAAGCACTAGCTGTAAATTGACACAATTTCTACAAATGCTTCCCAAACGTTACTAAATAAATCAGTTCTGTCCTGTCTCTGGTACGCTGTTTGCTTATGCAATTCCATTTGGATCACCAAGACTCTGGTCACTGTCTCCAAACTGGTTGAGGATTTTGTGAGTGAGAAATGCCTAGTTTTCTTCAAATTTTCCATGGCTGCATTGCCTCAGGATGGGCTCTCAAATTTATGAAGCAGATACTTCCCTGGAGCCAAAATACCAAGCCTGTCTGGCTTTTATCAGACTTCAGAGCACCTTTAATTACAAGAGGGTATTTACTATTTTGTCTTAATTGTTTTCTAAGCCATCTCAAAATTTTAAAATTTAATTGATTTGATTTCCATTTAATTTCAAAGGTCAATTAATTTTATAATTTCTAAAGGGTATAAGGATGTTATTACACTAATACTGTTATTCAATATTACTGATGTTATCATTACTGCTATTTTCACCATCACCATAACTTCTGTTGCTACTATTATTGCTACAACTACTACTACTGTAGCTCCTCTTATTACTGTTAATATGACAGTCATGTATTACTACTACTGCTATTAATTTTATAGCCACATGCTAACATTTTTAAACACTTAATGTCACTAAGCCTGTGATAAGTGCTTTATATATGATATATCAATTTCTTCACATAATAATCTTGAAAGATGGATACTTTTATTAACCTCCTTTTATAGATATTAAAACTGAGGCATAGGCATTTGAGCTAAAGACTGATTGCCTCTAGGTGGGCTCCTAATCAGTGTCCTTTATCAGGAAACCCCATAACCTGGGGCTGAGAACTGGTACGGGTCAGTGGCATGTTAGGAACTGAGCAGCATAGTAGGAGGTGAGGAGCAGGTGAGGAAGTGAAGCTTCATATGTATTTGCAGCCACTCCCTAGCACTAGCATCACTGCCTCAGCTCCACCCCAGATCATTAGGCATTAGATTCTCATAGGAGCACTGGTCCCTGGTACCAAAAAGGTTGAGACCCCAGCTCTACCACTTCCCATCAGTCCAGCAGAAGTGGTATCTCACATACGTAAAAGGTTAGAATTATTCAACACTGAAAATAGCTCTGCTTGTTAGTGCAAATAAAAAATGGTGAAAAAACTAGCAGATTGCAAATAATATAATCATCAACAGCAGTGTATCATCTTCAAACATCTACTGAGAGTAGTAAGACACTGTCTAAAAGATTCTTGAATCAAAATGTGTCTGGAGAGTATTGGGTTAAAGGAAGCTAGAGGTATTTCTTAACCAAAAAGCTTTGAACATACCAATCGAACATGAGAATTGTGAATTTCTAAATGAAAAAATAGTTTTTTCTGAACTGATGAGCACAGAAAGCTTTTTGCATTAGGACATATTATTAGACTAATGCACCTCAGAACAGATTTTGTGAAATGTAAATCTAAGCATGTCAAATAAAATAAACTATATTGTGTGTTTACATAGAAAAAAAGAATGGAAGGAAACATTCTAAATATTAAAGCTCTGAGTAGAGGGATTACTAATGATTCTTATTTGATTTAATTTTTTGATTTCATTTTTTTCTATTTTCAGAAAAACAAATAAGTGCTGCTTATTTTTTATAACATAGAAAATAACTTCAGATAATTTTTAAGTTGATTTTAGAACAATTGTGTTAATCTAACTAACTTGGGCTATGAACATTCTCTAAATAGATGAAAAATGCAGGTTTGATTAGATTTGCAGAAAATAATTTAACTCAAAATTTCATCTCATCATATTTTACAACAACTCATTTATAATTTTCTATGACATTTGTAAATACACCAGGTGATGTCAAGACTTTCTTTTTGGGTACTTCATAGGTATGACATTTCCCAATTACTTTGACAGAAGTTTACATTCTCAAAGGGAGAGATATTAAAATACTTAAAAACTGAGAGCAAGCCTAAGATTTCTTGAGAGTTGTCCGCAACATATTTTGGCACAGAAATTTCAGTCAACCTGTGAATCTACAGCTAAATGAAAAGGCGATTATACAAGCCATGGGAATGTACTAAATGCCACTGTCCTGTACATTTAAAAATGGATATTAATCTGATAAATTTTATGTTGTATATATTTTACCACAATAACAAAAAGCAAGGGTAATGAAATATATTTAGGTTGCATGTTTTATTTTGAAAGATCCCCACAACTTTAGATATTGAAAAATATGTTCATAGCATTGCTTATTACAATGACCTGTAAACAACCTAAATGCCCAACAAAGAGGGATTAATAAATAAACTATATCCTAGTAAATAAACTATATCCTATTTCTACTACCTAGTACCACAAAATTTGTTTTAAAAATTGATGTAGAGCTATATTATTATGAAATTGTATCTACATTTTATTAAATTAAAAATGTCTATTATTAAACAGCACATTTTGTTAAAAAATTTTAAAACATAAATATAATCTATACATATATATATATTTATTTGGTATATAACCACAGGAAAAAGATGGAATCTATATCAATATGAAATAGATAATGTTTTCTTCTTTAAACATTTCCAAGTTATTTGAATATTTTACAAGTATATATAATTTTATAGTGAGAAAAATCTTAAACCATATTCTAAGTATGTATTAATATATAAGCAATATCTTGGTAGTGATCATTTTACATCATTTAAAATGTTAACCTTCTGTAGAAGCATCTTTAAGTAAAGATGTAAGAACGAAGGCAACTGTTTTTAAGGAGAAGCCAGTAAGTAAATGGGTCAGGGAGTCAAATTACATGGAAATGACATAACCAGCAAAATCAGTATTTTGAATATTTGTTTTATACATTTTGATATACTTTAAAATAATAATATTTAAGACATTCAGAGAAATTAAATATAACTTCTACTTAAGAAGTAATTATGTGTTGTACACTTGAAACTAATAATATTGTATGTCAACTGTGATTGCAAAATAAAAAATTAAAAATTAATCATAAATTATTAAATAGAAAAATATAAAAAATATTTAAAAAGCTTGGAAACATATGATATAGTTATAGAAATAAGCCATGCAAGAAATGGAATAAACTCTAGCTGGATATAAAGCACAGTTTTGAATTGGAACATAGAGCTGTGATGTTCAGGATGTAGTGGGGAGCCTAGGAAGGGTTGAAAGAGCACTTGAGGTGTAGATAATGATTCTAAGGCTCCCCCACTTGTTCAGTAGAAATTCCAGAATAAGAGAGTGGAGAGAATGGTGAAGAAGCAATATTTGAAGAAAAATTATTGCTAATTTTCCAGAATTGAAGAAAGATCTAGGTCCTCAGAGTGAAAGTGTTCTCTGAATACTGAGCAAAATAAATTGAACGAGGTTTAAAACCATCTGTAATTTTAAAACATCTGCACCTGGCCATTCTTAGACAACTTGTAGTAAAACTGCTGTACTTCAAGGAAGCTACCAGAGAGAAAAGACATTGTCCACAGAATAACAAAAACAAATCAGTGACAGTAGACATCTTATCTGTAGTTATGGATGCAAAAAAGTCAACAGAATAATATAAAAACGTGTGGGCAAGAGTACCAAATTCAAGGTAGTGGCTCTCTCTGGTCAGGGAAAGAAAGGGGTGAAAGAAAAAGGTAACCTAGGACCTCAACTCTAACTTCAAAGTATTCGAAACACTGTTGGTGGGAATATAAAAATGGTATAGCCACTATGAAAAAAAGAATGTTAGTTTCTTAGATCATTAAAACTAGAACTACCCTATGATCTAGCAATCCTACTTTCAGGTTTATATCCCAAATAATTAAAAGGAGGATCTCAAAGAGATATTTGCATATCCATGTTCATGCTGACATTATTCATGATAGCCAAGAGGTAGGAGCAACTCAAGTGTCCATCAGCGGATAAATGGAAAAGCAAAATGTGGTATACACATCCAATGGAATATTATTCAGCCTTATAAAAGGAAATCTTGTCACATGCTACAACTTGGATGAAACATAAAGACATTATGTGAAGTGAAATAAGCCAGTCACAAAAAGACAAATACTGTACGATTCCATTTATAAGAAGTACCTGTAGTCATCAAATTCAGAGTCAGAAAGTAGAATGATAGTTGTCAGAAGGGAGAGAGAGGGAGAAATGGGGAGGTTTTTTTGGGTATAGAGTTCCAGTTTTGCAAGATGAAAAAGTTCTGGAGATCTAGTGCACAACAATGTTAATATACTGACTTGTATACTCTAAACTTGTTTTCTAAAATGATAAAGTTTATGTTATATGCTTTTTACAATTTAAAAAGTACTTGAAAAAATGTTGAATAAAAATATTAGAAGCAAATAATTAGATGAAAAATATGTTCCCACTAGTATTTATTATAAGATTCTATTAATTTTATTTTCTGAATTAATTCACAAAATAAAATGGCACTTTTTAAAATTTGATGATATTAAGTCCCTCAATGGGATAAATGAATTGTGGTATAGATATATAAGGGAAAACTATGCAACAATAGAAATGAACTATTGATATACACAGCAACATGACTGAATTTCAAGAACTTTAGGTTGAATGAAAGAAGCCAGATAAAAGAATACGTGCAGTAAGATTCTATTTATGTGAAGATCAAGAACAGGCAAAGTGAAACCATGAAGATAGAAATCAAAAGAGCACTTACTTATAGAGGGTGGGGACCGACTGGAAAGTTGGCACTGGGAAACTTTCTGGGATGATAGCCATATCTTGATTGGAGCATTTGTTATGTAGGTGAATACATTTGTTACAACTCATCTATTTGTATACCTAAGATCTGGGCATTTCACTCAATGCATATTTAACCTCAATATATAAATAAAGCTTAAAACAAAAAGTAAAGGTAGAAAAACATAGGGCATTCACAAGCAGAAAAAAGAACCACAACATCAGTGGCACCAATACCTGAGGATACAAGAAAAAGGGCACTTCAGTTGATTGAAATGCAAGGAGAAATTTAGATATCAAAATTCTGTTACTCGAGAAGCATTAGGACATTGGAGAAAAGACCAGAGCTTCAAGAAACTTTAGAAGCATAACCTGAAACCACATCTCAAGAATTTTATCAAATCTTACCAAGGTACAAATAAGCCTTCTTTTTGGTGCCTTTCCAAAGAAATGGCTGAAAAAATATGGTTGTTAGAAAGAAATTAATTCTTTTTCTCTATTTAAAATGACTTGATTTTCATTAAATAATACATGTTTATTAGAGAAAAATAGAAACTATAGGTAAGAAATCATCAGTTAAAAGATAACCACTTTTAACATGTGGTATGTGTGTTTTTAATGCTGTAACTTTTAGAGATCATTCCTATCTTTTCGAATATGTAAGTGAGACTTTGCAAATCTCACTTTGCAGAAACCTGTGGCTGTCTATGCTAGGGAAAACCTAATAGTTAGATCATATAATTAATCATATTTGCCCCTAGACTCATGATGTGGTCTTAATGCTTTCCTCAGTTTCTTTCTCTAAAGATGAGACTATTGTCATCTGAGAAATTAAATTGGTCTTTCAAATGTTAGCATTTATGACTTAAAAGGTGTTATGTAATTTCAAAGTAGTAATATTTCTCCGTGAACAATTTCTTCCTAGAAGTATAAAAACACTATTACCTATACCTGTGTATGAAATATGACTACAAGTGGCTGTAAAACATGTTTTTTTAAAAATGAGTACACTAGAATTTACAAACTCTAATAAGCCTGTTCCCTTCTGCAGTCTTTTTGGTAGAATGTGCACTTATCCAAATGGTTCTTTCATTCACCAAAGCATCTTTGAAATCTCTGAGAGCTGCCTTTAGCTTATGGTAGATTTTGTTAAATACTCTCAGTTTGACTATTCTCTAATAGAATGACAAGTGGAGTAAGATCAGGGACTGTGTCTGTCTCATTTGCTTTGTTATCCTCAGTGCCTAGAAGTGATAAAGAGGGACTTGAAACTGATGTGTTGAATGAATGGTGTTACATTTTCATTTATTTTGGGTTAATTGTTGCTGAAGTAATTTGTAGTTTCCCAAGATGACTATTTTTCTCCTTCCCTCCTACCTCCCCTCTTTCCAGTGTGGGTGGAAGTAAGAGTGATGGGAAACAGGTCTGGGGAGGTATGCAGGGGTCAGATAATGTATAGATGGTAAGGAGTTCATATTTTATTATAAATCTAAATGCAACTGAAAGCCACTTCCAAAAAAAATTGCAAGGGAATAAAATTATTTGTGTCTCAAAAAGATCCCTGACTACATGAGAAGAATAAAATTCATGAGGGTAAAAGTGGAAGCAGGGAGACATTTAAGTCACTGCGGAAACCCAGAGGAAAAAGATGGCAGTGTAAGCAAGAGAGGTCATAATGGCAATGGTGAAAAGTAGATTGTTTCTGAATAAATTTTAGTGGTAGAACAGGAACATAGTTAGCAAGAAATAAGGGAGTTGCCTCCCACAGGCTTTATAGAGACAAATCCCTACCATTTCAGTCTTCAAATTTCTCAGTTTAAGATTCAAATTCCAAAGAATGGCATCTATTATCTTAGCTTAGATTACCTGGGAAGGGTGGGACACCTTGACTGGGTACTCCACAAACATTCCTATCCAGTGGGGAAGAGGATGGTGCCTGAGAATTATTGGGGTGCTGTTATCAGGAAAAGAAGGAATAGTTGCTGGATTGGCAAACATACAACAGATATCTCCTACATATGTGCTAAGTTTATAATCACATCATTGATTCTTTATAGAAAGAAAATCCTAGTATATCATATTATTGAACACATTACTAGTTAATAAGCATTAAATTAACACACAAGTAAACTGCAGCATAAAATTTAAGACATTAATCCCTGATATTTTCTTTATAACTAAAATGCCTACAAAATCAAGTTCAAATTGGCAAAATTTTGCTATATTAATTTTTAAATTTTTAAGCTCCTTGCATTGCATTTTTAATTCTAATAGGTTTTCCAGAACTCAGGTGACAACTCCAGGTTCACTGATAAAATTCCATTTTCTTTAGAGAGTTCCAGGAGCTGCTTTCTTCACCTTGTCTTCTTCTGTTTGCTATTCCTTTAGCTACCATAATACAGGGCACTTTGTATTATGCCAGTCAATGCAAAGTGGAGACAGCTGTAAGGTAGTAGAAAAACCATTTAGCTGGGTATTAGAAAGCTGGATCTTGTCTCTTATAATCTCTTTCCTGTGGACAAATCACTTACCCTCTCTCAGTGAAGTTTCCTCATTTGTGAAATATTATTAAATATGTCTGTCTGACAAGTTGTTGTTGGAACCAACTGAGAATGTCTGTGAAAGCATTTAGAAAATTACAAAGCACTGTATATAGGCAAGTTATGATTATAAATGTAGACCATTTCAACATTAGGAATCCTGACCTCTTTGTATTTTCTATCAAATTTTGTCTTACCTTCCCTTGTTTATACATTTGAGTTGGAATGTGAGCTGTACCCTATTTTCCTAGCTGACCTCCCTCCAAATTTCAAAAACGGCTTAAACATCACCTCCTCCAAGAATGAACTATTCTTCCCCTGTCTTTGTAGGATGCTTCCTCTTTGGATCCTTAAACACCTGTGCTATGTCTATCAGAACAGGTATCACACTACTATTTCATGGATGTGAGCCTCTCTTTTATTATTTCTATTTCCTTGTGCATTAGTTCTTCCATTTCATGATCTTGTCGTCTTCCTCTCATGATGTTCATTTTTTTGTATTTGATGATTTTTGTGTGTACACGTGTGTGTGCTCCCCTTTGCATTTGAGATGAATTATTAGCCTGCCTTGAATGCTAGTATCTGCTACCTGCAACCTGACTGCAGTGATTATGAATAAGGGCTGGACACACAGCTAGACAGGATATGTTAGTAGTTAGTTCTCCAAATAGAAACATTTTCAATTACCATATTTTTTCTTCACTGTGTAAAAGAGAGAAGAGATAACATTCTAATATCTAAAAGATAACTATTACTAAAATGATCTAAAAGATTTGCCAGTATCTCAAGCATCAGAAAGCTTCACATGATTCAGTGCACACAAAAAGTTATCTAGTATTTTGGTTGAGTGAATGCATGAGCCACTTAGGTGGCTGGGGAGAAAAGAAGATATGGATAGTACTTATCAAAAGTATCAAAACTATTTATCAAAAATAATTTGATAAATTTATGAGGTCAGTAGGAACACAAAGAAAGCCATAAGTCACGTGTCCCCTTCTTAGCCCTGACATTTAGAATCAGATCTTCACATCAGAGTCTTTAATGTGCAACAGAGCTTACACAAGGGGATTTCGCCTCCAACTCCATCTGAGCACAGATATCATCACCTTGCAATTGTATGCAGCCTGGCGAGCAACCAGAGTGTCAGTTTACATAGTGAGGCTGTTGGAGGTTGACAACTTTTAAAACAACTTAAACCACAAATAACCAATAGTAGTACAAAATAGCTAACCATACTGTAGATGGTTTTCAAGTTGTAATTGAAAGTCATGATCAATTTACCTCGTGAGCTCCTATTATTTTAGATAAAATTGTGCTATTAGAGGTGAGAAAATGACACAGCTGACTAGAAGCAAGTCAGTCATTGTTTCTCCAGATTTTAAGGCACAGCCAATCTGCAGGATTATTTCAGGGCTTTTTGGCTTCACTAGTTCATATTACATTTCTTAGTAAACCATTTCAATGGGCCATGGACACTTTTCAGCATTATGGTATTTACTACTTTCAGAATTTCATATTTGAAAACACATGTTTTCTTCTAGGAGTTCAGAAATTTAACCCATCCAGAAGGAGGAACAACTACAAAACTGTTGGAGGAATTAGAACTGGAGATTAAGTTGTAGTCACCAAACCACCATTTTTTTTTTAGTCAAAGTGAGGTTGTCTCTTTAATCCTGTGACTGACATCATTCTTTACACACTTCACATATTTCCTGGGTTCTATTTTTAAATTAACGAAAGTGTCATATGCTAAATGTTTCAAAACAAAATTTACACTATTGGCTTCAAATTTTTTCTCCTGATAAACTCACAAAATGCTTATCCTCTTCGGTAGCTCCATTCCCTGACTTTGCTCAGCACATGTTTCTATGTAACACAAATTAGCATCACTTAAAAAAATACTTGTATGTATGATAGACACTTCTAAAATTGAAAAAAAATATTTATCTGTCTCTGTCCAACTGCAATCCACTGAAATGCAATCTGGGGATTATAGAGGATCAGATGGTGCCTTTACAATAACAACCACCCAGAAACTAGAGGAATAAAAGTGCAAGGCTCTGGGAAAGAGGCAAGGCTATGGGGAAATGGTATTTGAATGTTTAACAGTTAATATGGAGATTAATTTTGGGGGAGAAATTATCCTGCTGTGAACATTATTAAAATAATTTTTTAGGTGTTTTATATGTTGTGGCATGTTTAATTTCTATTAATATTATCTTTTTTTCAAAAATACGTGTTTCTAAAATGAAGAGAAATAACATTCCAAATTTTCATGAAAAAATAAAATTAAGGTAATCACTAGCATTTTTCAATCTAAAGTAACTTTATTTCTTGCATTTGTCTTAATAGACTGTCCATTTTTCTTGGCATCAGAATATATTTTGAAAGCTTAAACACCCCTTGAGAGCTCAGATATGTGTGTATGTTTGTTAATTAGTTATTTAAATACAATGTTGATTAGTGAAAAATTAGTCCTTATACATTAAACAAGATAAGAAAACAGTGAAACTGCTCAGTCGCTACCAGGCTTCTGAATAGCTTGCCAAGGCCATGTCAGGGCATGACCCAGCAGAAAATTGCAACTGCTACCACTGGCTTAGGATTACATTACAGATCAGGGGTGACAAATATATGGCATTTGTATTGCCACTCCCCTATGTCATGTCCATGGCAGATATTGCTAATTGACCATGGCATTCTCTCTAAGCCCAGAAGCAACCTCAGAATTTTTCACAGAGCACCATACCAATCAGCCACTATCAATCAGGTTGGTGTCTGAGATGAAGGCTATATCCAAACCCTAATTAAAACTATTGAGCAAGATGGTCAAATAAGGTATCCCTCATTTGTATCCCCCTTCAACAAGAACATGTCATTCATCCATGGAAAAAAAGTGCCTTTGTGGGAGCTTTGGGATGGAGGTAGGAGATTTTGAGAGCTCCAAGCAGTCCAAGACTGAGAAGAGCTGTTTTGAGAAGGCAAGCTCACAGACCACAGTCTCAACTATAGATGCAGAAAACTTCATATCCCTGAGAACCTACCCATTTGACTTTTGTTCTGTCACCAAAGCCATATGCCAAGGGACCCAGGAGGAGTATTGCTCACTCATATATTGGGTAATAGGCATGCAGACCTCAGTCCCAGATGTGAACGCTGAAGTAGACCATGAATTGGCTCCATCCTTTCTTGGCTGTAGTCTGGGCATCTCTGGAGATAACTCTGACAAACTTCATTAGCTGTCGCTTCTAAAAGACTCTAAACTGAGTTCTGGCCCATCTCAGCCACAGTTTATGAGCAGACCTGCTGGCACAGGGACCCAGCAGGAGACGTTCCTATTTGTGCCACCAGAAGTCCTAAAATATCCCTATTCTTAGTTCCAGCCCCCTCATAACTACAGTCTGCCAGCAGTCAAACTTAGTCACAAGAGACAAAGCATGTCACTATATAAAATAAAGGTGTTAATTCATAAAAGGATGTAACAATTGTAAATATATATAAATTCAACATTGGAGCACCTTAATATTTAAAACAAATATTAAGACAACTGAAGAAAGAAATAGACAACAATACAATAATAGTAGAGGACTTCGATGGCCCACTTTCAATATTGAATAAATCATCCAGACAGTAAATTAATAAGGAAACAGAATACCTTGATAACACTATAGACCACCTAAATGTAACAGAGATACATAGAACTTTCTATCCAATGGCAAGAACACACATTTTTCTAAAGCACTCGTGGAACAGGTCATATGTGGGTCCAAAAGCAAGTATTAACAAATTTAAGAAGACTGAAATCATATCAAAGATCTTTTCTGAAATCTTTAAAATTAGAAATGAGTATAAAATTAGAAATAAATAACAGAAAGAAAACAAAAAGTTAAAAATACATGTAAATTAGACAAAACACTTCTGAACAATCAATGGATCAAAGAATAAATCAAAAAGAAGATCAGAAAGTATCTTGAGACAAATGAAAATGAAAACACAGCACATCAAAACCTATAAGATTCACATTTACGAGTGCGTTAAAAACAATAAAATACTTAGGAATCAAACTAACCAAGGAGGTAAAAGACCTATTCTCAGAAAACTACAAGTAATTTATAAAAAAAATTGAAGATGACATAAATAAATGGAAGCATATATCATGCTCATGGGTAGGAAGAATTATCATCATTAAAATGGCCATACTACCCAAAACAATCTATAGATTCAATTCAATCCCAATCAAAATACCAAAGGCATTTTTCAGAGAGCTAGAACAAATCCTAAAATTAATATGGAACCATAAACAATCTTGAATAGCCACAGCAATCTTGAGAAAGAAGATTGGGAAGTATCACACTATCGGATATCAAACTATACTACAAGGTTACAGTTATCAAAACAGCCGGTATTGGCATAAAAACATATACAATGACCAATGGAACAGAATAGAGAACTCAGAAATAAATTCATTTACACACTTATTTAACATATGATAAAGGAGGTAAGAACATACAATGGAGTAAAGACAGTCTCTTCATTAAACGGTATTGGAAAAATCGGATACACGCAAAAAAATGAAACTGGACCATCTTTTTACACTGTATACAAGAATAGACTCAAAATGGATTAAAGACTTAAATGTAAGACCTGAAACCATAACACTTTTAGAAGAAAACATAGGCAGTAATCTCTCCAATATTGCTACCAGTATTTTTTTTTTTTTTTGGAAATATCTCCTTGGGCAAGGGAAACAAAAGTAAACAAATAGGACTACCTCAGACTAAAAAGTTTTGCACAGCAAACCATCAATAAAATGAAAAGACAACCAACTTAATGGAAGAATAATATAACAGATAAGGGGTTAATATCTAAGATATTTAAAGAACTCATACAACTCAACAACAAAAAAAACAAACATTCATTTAAAAAATGGGCTAAAGACCTGAATAAAGATTTCTACGAAGAGGAAATACAGATGGCCAATAGACATATGAAAAGATGTTCAAGTTCACTAATCAGAGATACACAAACTAAAATCACAATGAGATAACACCTCACACCTGTTCGAAATGGCTATCATCAATAAATCAAAGGACAAGTGTTGGCAAAGGTATGAAGAAAAGGGGACTCTTATACACTGTTGGTGGGATTGCAGATTGGTACAGACATTATAAAAAACAGTCTGGAATCTCCTCAAAAAATTAAAACTGGATCTTCCTTTTGACCCAGCAATTGTATTTCTGGATATTTATCCAAAGAAAATCAAAACATTAATTGGTAAAGATCTATGCATCCCTATGTTCATGGCAGCACAATTTACAATAGCTGAGATTTGGAAGCAACCTAAATGCCTATCAACAGATGATTGGATTAAGAAGTTATGGTTTATATATGCATTGGAACATTACTCAGCCATAAAAAAATTAAATCCTATTATTTGCAATAACATGGATGGACCTAGAGGTGATTATGCTGAATAAAATAAGTCAGACAGAGAAAGATAAATACCATGTGATTGCACTGATATGCAGAATCTAAGAAACAAAAGAACAAACTAATCGAAAACAGACCCACAAATATAGAGGACGATCTGGTGACAACCAGAGTAGAGGTGGGTGAGGGGGGCTGGGAGAACAGTGAAGGTTTAAAAAAGTACAAATTAGTAGTTTATAGAGGATCATGGGGATAGGGAGCATGGCATAGGGAACGTAGACAGCAGTAAGGTAACAGTTATGTGTAGAGCCAGAGAGAAGATAGAGTTATCAGGGAGATTGTTTCATAAACTATATAAATTTCTAATACCTTAATAAACCTGACATTAAAAAAAAAACTATGGGATTCAGCAAAAGATTTCTAAAAGGAAAGTTGATAATGATAGGGGGCTATATTAAGAAAAAAAGATCTCAAACAATGTAATTTTATACCTCAAAGAATTATAAAAATAGGAACTAGGAAAGCCCAAATTAACAGAAGAAATAATAAAGATTAGAGCAGAAATAAAGACTAGAAAGACAATAGGAAAAAAATTAATTAAGCTAAGAGTTGTTTTTTTCAAAAGGTAAAAATTGACAAACCTTTAGCTAGACTCATTAAGGAAAAGATGACTCAAATAAACAAAATTATAAATGAAAGAGGAGACATTACTAATGATACCACAGAAATACAAAGGATCATAAGACTACTACTATTAATAATTACTTGCCATCAAATTGAACAACCTAGAAGAAATAAATACATTTGTAGAAAAATACAACCTACTAAGACTGATCATGAAGAAATAGAAGTCTGAACAGACCAATAGCTAGTAAGATTGAATCAGTATTTAAAAACCTCCCAACAAAGAAGTCTAAGACCAAATGGCTTCACTGATGAATTCCACCAAACATTTAAGAAAGAATTAATACCAATCCTTCTCAAACTCCCCCCAAATATTGAAGAGAATGAGACACTCTCAAATTTATTTCCCTAGTCCTTCATGACCCTGATATCAAAGGTAAATAAGAACACTACAAAAAAAATTACAGGTTAATATCCTTGAAGAATAAAAATGCAAAAATTCTCAACAAAATATTAGCAAACCAAATTCAACAGCACATCAAAAGGGTCATATACCATGATCAAATATAATTTGGGATGCAAATTAATAAATGTGAGATACCACATAAATAGAATGAAGGATAAAAATCAAGCAATTTTTTTCAATAGATGCAGAAAAAGCATTTGACAAAATTCAATGCCCTTTTATGATAAAATCTCTAAACAAATTGGGAACAGAAGAAACATTCCTTAACATAATAAAGACCCTACATGACAAAACCACATCTAACATTATACTCAGTGGTAAAAAGCTGAAAGTTTTTCCTCCCAAATCAGGAACAAGACAAGGATGCCCACGCTCACCAGTCCTATTCATCATAGTACTGGAAGTCCTACCCAGAGCAATTAGACAAGAAGAAGAAATAAAAGGCATTCAAATTGAAAAGTAAAATTGTCTCTGTTTGCAGAGGACATGAACTTATTTATATTATCTGTTGTAGGATCATTTGTTGCAGGATACAAAAATCAACATATAGAAATCAGTTGTGTTTTTATTCACTAACAATTAAATATCTAAAAAGAAATTTAAAAATTCCATTTACAATAGCATCAGAAACAATACAATTTTTAGAAATAGATTTAACTAAGAAAGTGAAGGTCTATACACCAAAAACTATAAGACTCTGACAGAAGAAATTCAAGAAGATACAAATAAATAAAAAGATACTCCATATTTGTGGATCAGAAGGATTAATATTGTTAAAACAGCTGTACTATCCAAAGGCATTTACAGACTCAATGCAATCTCTATCAAAATTCCGATAGCATTTTTTACAAAGATAGAAAATAATTCTAAAATTTGTATGGAACTATGAAAGATCTTGAATAGGAAAAGCAATCTACAAAAATAAGAAAGAAAAAATTTTGAGAAAGAGGAACAGAATCTCAAGGCATCATGTTTCCTGATTTCAAACTATACAACAAACATATAGCAATAGAAGCAGTATGGTATTGGCATTCAATTGGACACATTAACCAATAGAACAGAATTGAGAGCCCAGAAGTAATCGCATGCATATATAGTTAACTAATATTTGACAAGGAAGTCAAGAATACTCAATGGGGAAAAGATAGCCTCTTCAATAAACGTTTCTGGGACAACTGAATATTCACATACAAAACAATGAAACTGGACCCCTACCTTACACCACTTACAAAAATTAATTTGAAATGGATTAAAGACTTATATGTAAGACCTGAAACTGTAAACTTCCAAGAAGAAAACATAGGGGAAGAGATCCTTGACATTGATCTTGGTAATGATTTTTTTTTTTGGATATGACACCAAAAGCACTAGTAACAAATGTAAAAATAAACAAGTAGAACTACATCAGACTAAAAAGCTCCTGCACATGACAAAAGAACAAAATGAAGAGACAACCTATGTAATAGGAGAAAATATTTGCAAATCTTATATTAGATAAGTTAATATCCAAACTATATAAGGAACACATACAACTTAATAGCAAAAAAATATTCAATTAAAAAATGGGCAGAGGACCTGAATAGACATTTTTCCAAAGATGACACATAAATGGCCAACGAGTACATGAAAAGATGCTCAACATCACTAACCATTAGAGAAATGCAAATCAAAACCACAGTAAGATATCAGTTCACACCTGTTAGGATGGCTATTATCAAAAAGAGAAAATAAATGTTGGTGAGGATTTGGAGAAAAGGTATCCCTTGTAAACTATTGGTGGGAATGTGAATTGGTACAGCCACTATGGATAACAAACAGTATGCTGGTTCCTCAAAATATTAAAAATAGAATCACTACATGACCTAGCAATTCCATTTCTGAGTATGCATCCAATATAATTTAAATCAAGATCTCAAAGAGATATCTGCATTGTTTTTTTCATTGCAGAATTATTTACAATAAGCAAGACATTGAAACAATATAAGTGTTCATTGGCAAATAAAAGGATAAAGAAAATTTGATACATCCCTAGACCTTGAGGGCATTATGCTAAATGAAATAAGTCAGACAGGGACAGACAAATATTGTATGATCTCACTTACATGCAGAATCTAAAAAAAAAAAAAAAACCCAAAACCCAAACTCATAAACAGAGTAGAATGGTGGTTTCCAGGGTCCAAGGTGCAGGGGAAATGGTGAGATGTTGGTCATAGGGTATAAACTTCCAGTAATAAGGTGAATAATTTCTGGGGAACTAATGTACAGCATGTTCACTATAGTTAACAGTACTGTATTATGTGCTTGGAAGTTACTAATCTTATTGTGGTAATCATTTCATAATATATATGCATATCAAATCATCACAATGTACACCTTAAATTTACACAATGCTGTATATTAATTATATCTCAAATAAATCTGTAAAAAAATTCATCAAGAAAATAGGGTTTTTTTTTTTACAATTATTGTTGGGGTTTTGGGATACTATTCACTCCTTTCCCTTTTAAGGATCTGATCCTTGTATTACATATACAGGGATCAATCACAAAAAGAAAGGCAAAGTGTAAGTTTATTCATTGTTTGGTAAGAGCACCGTACTCTAAGGCAGAGCTCTGTTCCTTGCTCAGGTTCAAGAAAGAAATGGGGCTTCCTTCTTACTGCTTTTTGCAGAATCTAAATCTTGGGATTTGCCCACTTGGGACCTGTCTAGAGGATAGAGGTAGAGAAAAGACAAATAAAGTAGGAAGAGAAGAGGACTGCTGAAAGAGAAGGAAAGAAAGAATAGGGCAGGCCAAACTCTAAGAGGGGACCTGAATTAGCTTGCTAATTTTACCACATTTCCTTACAAATACCAGTACATTTCTTGAGCTCTTACTATATGAGAGGCACTGTGCTCATCTTGACCTCATCATCTCATTTCACAATCCCTTTATTCTTCTGTAGAAGTTTATCAATTAGAAATCGTATCAGTGACACTGTTCCAATCCAAGGCCCCCTGGAAGACGGGTGGCACTCTCAACCCATAGGTGGGGCAGGCATAAGGAAAACTGTTAGGAGATACAGTGGGTAGGAGTGGAAAGGTCTTACACCTATAGACCAGAGGGCTGAGGAAGGAGATCAGAAGAGGAGGAGCCATAGCTAGCTAGAGGAAAGGACCAACAGGTAGGAGGTGTGGCTTTAGGTGGAGGAATGCACCTGCCAGATCTAGCTCTACCTAGTATATCACACTGACTAAATACTTTTGATGTAGTCCATTAAAGTCAGACTCCTCTGGCTACATAGCATAGGGCCCTAGGTAAAGCTAGATCTGGAGAGACAAACAGAATACACATCCCAGGCTTGCACATAACAAATACATTTTTAGTAAATGGGACACACTTTTACTAAAAAATTACCCACTGTTAATCTAAAATAAAATTTAACTGGATATCCTCTTTTTATTTGCTAAATCTGACAATCCTAACTTGGGCACGTTACTGCCCAATCAGCATTGAGGGTTTTAGTATAGAAGAGTGCTGAAAGTATTCAGTATGGGATGAGCTACAGCTGCTAAATCTTAGAGAAAAGGAGGAATGAGATTAAATAGCTAATAAGTGCTAAAGTTGGATTAGATCCCAGCTGGGCTCAACCCAGTGTCTTTGAGCTAATACGTTATCAGTCTCTGTGACATAAGAGGCTTCAGAAAGCTTAAGAGAGGTCAGTTTAAAAACTTGTTAATACAGCAACCACCCCACCAAAGAAATATAGCCCAGTGGAGGTCAGATTATCACTAATCAGATTAGCACTCCTCCTCTAGGGCAGCAGCTCTCTATGGAGGAAGGAGGAATTTTGTCCCCTCAATGGACATGGAGCAATGTTTAGATACATTTTCAGTTGTCACTGTTGGTGCTACTGGCATCTAGAGGGTAGAGACCAGGGATGCTGCTAAACATCCTTCAGCGCACAAGACAGTCCCTTACAACAAAGCATCTAGCCAAAATGCCAATGGTGCTGAGGAGTTTGAGAAATCCTGTCCTAGAGGAAAGGATGAGTAGAGAAGTATGTAAGAGTTCCCCCGCTCCCCAGTACATGCCACAAATACAGAGAGGGAGCTTGGACAAAAACCTACGTGTGAGATGTCCTCTAACATCTGTGTCTTAGAGTAGAACTGATCACATGCTATTTTCCTCCTTAGATTTATACATTTAATGTTGCCTATGAACAGGAGTTAAAGGGGAAAATATGCCACAGAAGATGTTTTATAGCCAGAGAAACCAGGGTCCTACCAAGGGATTTAGAATTTATGATTATGAGAACAGTTATTAGCACCATTGCAGAACTATTTGTCCTAAACAAATGGGAGTATAAACCCAGAGAATTTAACATCATTTAATTCTTTGCTAAAGCCAAGCATATGTAGAAGTAAATATGCTACTTAAAATTATATTTATAAAACCAAATATTCTATTTAGGTTCTTTTGGATCAGCTGTACTACCACTGTCCTCTATATTGAGAATAAACTCTTCTAGATTAAGGGGCACACAAATTCGATCTTCTGAGATTGTTTTAGAGTCAAGAAAAGCCTGTGTTAAAGAATGATTATTGATGTGTTGATTCATAGATCAATCTATTTAAATTCACATATATCTCCTTTTTCATACAATCTTCAAAGAAGGGATAAGAGTTGCTTTATGAATGTCACCAATGGGTGACTGAGAGAAGAGGGCTAGATTTAGGCCATTATTCTATGTGTTAAAAATATGTTGATCAGAATCTAGGGACTCTGGGTTTAGAGCTATTTTTTTTCTCCTTCAGGGTCTATCTGATTACCTTGCTAGTCTTATGGTAACTTTTGATACTGACTCAACATAGACACTGGGCTAAAGATATCTGTATCCCTTGAGATTCTTGGTAGATCTCCAGCCCAAACCTTCTTGTTCTGTTGAGATTGTGCCAGATCTACAGTATAAATCAAGCCAACAGCTTTTGAAAGTTAGATTGAACTATCATTGCTAGTCTAGTATTATTCATGCATCAAATTTATACTTAATCATTTGATTATCAAGGTGCTTATATTAGCTAGAATCAGAATTTTAAACTTGTTAAAGACATGAATTTCATTGGGCTTTTTCAAATGGGACTGTAATCCAAATGTATTAATTACTTGAGTAACCAAAGGGAATCTTAACAGAGAGGGTTCAAATATCTAGTGTGGTCAAATGGCATTAATCCCAGGAAGAAGAATCAGTGTGTATAGATCATCTCCTCTGTTAGGTACTGTACATGTATATTTCCTATCCATGTCTCACAACAACAAATAAGTTTCCTCATTCTCATTTGAGGGTTGAGGAAAATGACCTTGGGAATATAACCTAATAAAGCATCAATATATTTATCTATAGACTGGGAGTAATGTTCTCACCTACTTCATAGGTTTGTTAGGATTAAATGAGATAACACATGTGGAACCTAACTACATGAAAGAGCTTAACTACTAACTCTTATTTCTATGATTTCTATATATAATATGACCATAGTGTAAGAAACTGACCCTAAATTCTCTGTTCTTTCCATTATACCACATGATCCCCAAATAACAAGTCATAATTTTTTTCAGTTATTTACATCTAATCTTAGGGATGACTGAAATGGATCATACACATTGACCTTCTAAATCCCAGCTTTAACTTAATATTTTTCAGAACTTCCTCCACTTATCATAGCCCCCCCTCAAAAAAGGAGGAAAAAGAACCATAGACTAACCAACTTGTGAGTGCTTTTCTCTAATATTAAGGTATCTTTTTCTTCATATTTTAAGAAAATTTTTATTTTAGTCTGATATTCTTGGATTACAGTAAGATAAAAAACCATTACAGTAAGAATGCTTCTGTAGCTGTAGTTCCTGGACAGAAACCCATTATTCAGCCGATGTCCTATAATGTTAATACCACAAACTGTTCACTGCTGACACTGCTCTTGTATTTTCTGATACTTGATGATGATGATAATTACAAAAGTAATACCTCTCCTTCTTCTCTTCCTCTTAGTTTTACAATAGCAATCTTGAACACACACACACACAGACACACACACACACACACACACACACACACACACACATCACTTCCTTCAGGAAGGCTTCCTTGACTCCATCCTGTCTCCAGGTAGGTTGGTTGCCCACATCCAGTTTCCTGACAATATCTCTTTGCACTATATTACAATAATCTATGTAATTTACAGTAACCTATATAACATTACAATAACCTATGTAATGAACTTGATTGACTCCTTGATTAGACAGTTAAGTGTGGATTTGTTTATTATTGTGTAGAGCTTTTAATACTTTTAGTGCTAGAAACCTAAACATTTCACAAGTATGTCACCAAATTTTGATCAATAAGTAGAACTTATGTTTTCTAAGATTGAGGGCACACATGGTTTACAGCAAAACCTGTCAGACAGAGATACCTGTCACAGTGACACAGCCAAGGGATACAGTTGCTCTGAGAAAAGAGTGGTAAGCATCAAGTTGGAAGGCAAGTGAAGGGTATGATAACTGTAGGTACTTTAGAGATGAACAACATTATGCTGCAATAGCAGTCATGTGGTAATTATTGCTGGCTTGTTTATATCTCATAGAGCTGTCAAAAGTGCTAGAACTGGAGAGTGTGCTACATAGACAAAAGATTTGAGAATAAACATACCTAGAGTCATAACATGCTCACATTTAATTTGTGAAGTCAATTCTAAATGCTAGAGAGAAACAGAGAGATAGAGAGGGAAAAAAAGGAAAAATAATTTTTAATTGTGCAAGTGATTCTGTTGGCTATTTCATTCAATGAGGTTATGCCTCAGAGTGGATATGAGTTGGGAAATATGCATCTTTTTTCCATAGAGTGTTCTTATTGAATAAGAACATGAGTCTGGAGTTTAAAATGAAATATTTTTATACAGAGTGATCATGAAAGACAAGCTACTAGTTCATCTAGGGCTAAGAGAAAAAGCATCAATGTATTCCAGCCAGCCATGTTGAATTTACTGAAAGATGATGTGTCACTTTTTAATGTTGCACATCTCTAATAAATTTTCTGGCAGTATTTTTATTAGACATGATTTTCACCTTATGGGCTAACTTTATCCAATTCTAGATTAGTCTTTGTTATAGAATATGGTGGAAAAACTATAGCATCTTGCAGTTTGAGCGTAGTCTGCAGTGCTATTGAGATTTTGAGGTTATGAGTAGCAGAAACTAACTAGAGTTAGCACAAGCTTTAAAAAAGATTTAATTGAAGGTATTCCGTGAAAATTGGCTTTTGTATATGTAGGTATGAAGATGCAAAGATGGATTCTTTTTAAGGAGATAGCAGACTTTTTCTTAAGTGTGTCAGGCTGTATTGTATATCTTATTAAAAAATGCATGCTTATTCAGGAGGTCTGGGATGAAGCCTGAGATTGTGTATGATGTAACAAGCTCCTAGGTGATGCTGATTTTGCTGATCCTCTGACAGCTAGTTGAGTAGAAAGATTCAAATACTGCTATTTTGATACCACCCAGTTTCTGAAGCTTTCTCTTCCCAATTCCAAAATCCTAAGAACGAATGTGGGTCAGGCATGCACCCCAAAAGGGGTCAGATCAGAAAAGAGCAAAACTACTCCCACCACAACATTTAACAAATGTTTACTCTAGGCTTGTTGCTATGCTATGCATTTAAAATATATTTTCTCTTCTAATCTATAAATCAGCTTAGGGAAGCCTAGTGACTTTCCCAAGATCACATAGCTAGTAGGAGTTAGAGGCAGGTTTTGAACCCATACCGCCTAACTCTAGAGCTCCCAGGCTCTATCACTTTTAAGATTTGACCATGTGGATTGTGGGTAGTTGTGCCCTGGAAGATTTACTATGTAGGCATTATACTAGTATTTGTGAGTCATTATAAAGGTGGGGACGAATTAGGTTGCTGGAGCTGTATGGTTTCTTCAACAAATAATACCCCTCAAGTTCAGAAAAAGGACACAGGTATTATATGAAAACCAAAGTATGTATAGTATATATAACAATAAAAGCTGGGTCAGAAGAAACGGTTTAAATGTCTGTTCTTTGCTACTTAAAGTGTGAGCCACAGACAACATAGGCATGCTCTGAGAGTACATTACAAATGCAGGTTCTTGGACCCCATTCCAGACCTCCTGAATCAGAACTCACATGTTAACAAGGTCGCAGATAATGCATAGGATTTGGGTTAACCAACAGTACCTGGAATTCCACAAGCAGTTCTGGACAATCTCAGTACTCTCTCTGTTCTTGCTTGTAGATACCGCCATGCTAAGCTTATCCCAGGGCTGAGGAGCTGACCGAACGCCCGTTCTCTACAGGCAGACTGTAAAAAAAAGAACAGGATTTCCTAATAAGGGAAAGAAGAGGGGGAGAGGCTAGGTCTGACTCAGAGGTTCTCATGCCCCAAAATACATATTAGTATCACCTGAGGACTTAGAAAAAACATGATTGGGTTCACCTTCAGATATTCTCTTTCATTTGATTCACTGTAGGACTGGGGCATCAGTCTGTGTTTTAAAAAACCTTCCTGGGTGTATATAACACGCAAGGGTCCAGATGAAGTTCCTCTATGGAAACATAAGGAGTGGGGATTGACTGAGCCTTTTTAATAATTAGTTCTACTATTCCAGGTGAAATGAAGAGGAGCTAACAGAGCAGGGCTTTTCAGACTTTAATGTGCCTAAGTGTCAGCTGAGGATCTTTAGCTGACTCTAATTCTATAGGTCTGAGATGATCAATCATTTGTTCTCAGCCATCAACATCCTGATCTGGTTGAGGTATCTTTGCTCAGTAGAGAGTTTTACAACTAGAGCCTGGTAGTCTATACTTTTATTTTTTTTTCGAACCTCAAAAACAAATTATTTAGATTTAGATGATTTTTCTTCTTCATATGGTATATGTTATGGGTTGAATTGTGCCTCTCAAAAAAGATATGTTGTATGCCTAACCCCTAGTAACCTCGTTTGCAAACCAGATCTTTACAGATGTAATCAAGTTTAAGTACACTAAATTAATATGACTGAGGTCCTCAAAAAAGGTGAAATTTGGACACAGGAACACACACACACACACACACACACACAGAAAGAGAGAGAGAGAGAGAGAGAGAGAGAGAGAGAGAGAGAGAGAGAGAGAGATAATGCCATGTAAAGATGAAGACAGAGAGCACGGTGATGATATACAAGCCAAAAGATGTCAAAGATTGCCAACAAACCTCCAGAAGCCAGGAGAGAGGCATAGAAAAGATTCTCCTTCATAGCCTCAGAAAAAAAGTCAATCCTGCCCACACCTTGATCTCAGACTCCAGAACTGAGAGGCAATACAGCCCTAATAAATGAATACAGTACATTTGTATTATGCAATTCCACAAGCACTTGATGGACAAGGAATTAGCTTTAGATTCTAAATAGAATATATATTTAAATAAAACATGGCACCCCTGATTTCTAAGAGCTCGTAGGCCAATGGGGTGGGCAGTAAGCATAACTGTGCGTGCATGCATGTGCACACACACACCACAAATCCAGAAACTGGTGGATTGTGTAAAATGTGTAAAGGTAGAGTGTGAATCAGAATTTGAAATGGCTTTCAAGTTATGCAGTTTCCTAAAAATCCATTGACGTGTTTTAATGTTCCACTCTTGTATAATTAAAAACTCAATTCCTCAAATAGTACTTAAAGTTCAGGTTAGCCTTGCAATATTTTCCTTCTCCAACTGCATGTAACAACATTATTGGAAGAAATAATTACTGACAATTTATTCAATTAACCTAGCTCCAAGGATATGAAATTTGCTAATGTTTCAACTCCTGGTGGGCATCATGATCACCAGTATTTTCTTTTTATAAGCGAGGCAACCCTTAGTTGACCTTATAGATTGCAAGGACCTTGTGAATTTACAATCCCTTATTTTTTTTATTGTTTACACCTAAAGCATCTGGTCTTCCTAGGTGGTCTTATGCAGGACTGACCCCGCTTAACTTCCTAGATCAGACCAGATCGGGCTTGTTCAAGGTAGCATGGCCGTAGACAAGATCATTAGTATTTTCAAAAAAACTTTTAATTAAAATATAGCCAACATATAATATTGTATTAGTTTTAGATGTACACCATAGTTATTCAAAATTTTTATACCTAAAGAAAGTGATCATCATAAGTCCAGTAATCATTTGACACCATACAATGCTATCACAATATTATTGACTATGTTCCATATGCTGTACACCACATCCCCATGACTTATTTGTTTTATACCTGGAGATTAGAACCTCTTACCTCCCTACACGTTTTACTCCCTCTTTTTTTATTTTTCAATTATGGTTGGCATTTAATATTTTTATATTAGTTTTAGATATACAGCATAGTGGTTAGACATTTATGTAATTTATGAAGTAATTTCCTTGACTAGTCTAGTATCTCCACTGACACTATATAATGCTAGTACCATATTATTGATTATATTCTCTTTGCTTTACTTTACATCTCCATGACTATTTCGTACTACCAATTTGTACTTCTTAATTCCTTTACTTTTTTCACTCTACCTCCCAAACCCCCTCCCCTCTGTCAACCATCAGCTTGTTCCCTGCATTTATGTCGATTTTGTTTGTTTATTTTGTTCTTTAGAAGATATATATAAAAGAGATCATATGGTCTTTCTTTGACTTATTTTGCTTAGAATAATGCCTTCCAGGTCCATCCATGTTGTGGCAAATAGTAAGATTTCATTCTTTCTTTTATGGCTGAGTAATAATATTATTGTATATATGTATCACCTCTTCTTTATCCAATCGTCTATTGATGGGCACTTAATGTTGTTTCCATATCTTGGCTATTTCAGTAAATAGCATTTCAGTGAACATGGCGGTGCATATATCTTTTTGAATTAGTGTTTTGAATTTCTTCAAAAAAAAATCCTCAGAAGTGGAACTGCTGAGTCATATGGTAGTTCTATTTTTAATTTTGGGGGGAACCTCCATGCTGTACCAATTTGAAATACCACCAGCATTGCATGAGGGTACACTTTTCTCCACATCCTTGTCAACACTTGTTGTTTGTTGACTTCTTGATGATGGCCATTTTGATGGATATGAGGTAATATCTAATTGTGGTTTTAATTTGCATTTCTCTGATGATTAGTGATGTTAGCATCTTTTCGTGTATCTATGGGCCATCTTTATGTCCTCTTTGGAAAAATATTTCATCAGGTTTTCTGCCCATTTTTAATTTTGCTGTTAGATATTTTGGTGTTAAGTTCTTTACAAATTTCGGAAATTAACTCCTTATCACATATATTATTGGTAAATATCTCCTCCTATTCAGTAGGTTTTCTTCCTGTTTTGTTGATGGTTTCCTTTGTTATGCAAAACTTTTAAATTTAAAATAGTCCCATTTGTTACATTTTTCTTTTGTTTCCCTTCCCCAAGGTGACATATTAGAAAAGATATTACTAAGAGAGATGTCAGGGAGTTTACTGCCTATGTTTTCTTCTAGGAATTTTATGGTTTTTGGTCTTACATTTAAGTCTTTAATCCATTCTAAGTTTATTTCTGTATTGTGTGAAAAGGTGGTTGTTTCATTTTTTTGCATGTTTCTGTCTAGTTTTCTCAACACCTTTTATTGAACAGATGTCTTTACCCCCTTGTGTATTCTTTTCTCCTTTTTCATAGATTCATTGATGTTATAGGTGTTGATTTTTTCTGGATTCTCTATTCTGTTCTATTGATCTATTTGTCTCATTTTTATGCCAGTACCATATTATTTTCATTGCTATAGCCTTGTAGTATAATTTGATATCAGGCATTGTGAAACATCCAATTTTGTTTTTCTTTCTTAAAACTGCTATGGCTATTCAAGGCCCTTTGTGACTCCATATAAATTTTAGGAGTATTTGTTCTAGTTCTGTGAAAAATGCCATTGGTATTTTGCTAGGGACTGCATTGACTGGGTATATCAACATTTTAATGATTTTAGTTCTTCCTATTCATGAGCATGGTATACACTTCCATTTTTTTGTATCTTCTTCAATTTTTCAATGTCTTATAATTTTTCTGAGTATAAGCCTTTTACCTCCTTAGTTAAATTTATTCCTAGGTATTTTATTTTGATGCAATTGTGAATGAGATTATCATAATTTCTCTTTCTGATAGTTCATTATTGGTGTATAAAAATACAACTGATTTTTGAATGTTAATTTTGTATCTTGTTACTTTACTGAATTTATTTATCAGTTATAATTTTTTTTCTGTTTATTTGTTTGTTTGTTTCTGCAGGAATCTTTAGGGTTCTCTCTCTATATAGAATCATGTCATCTGTCAATAATGACAGTTTTACGTCTTCCTTTCCAACTTGGATGCCTTTTATTTCTTTTTCTTGTTTGATAGCTATGGCTAGGACTTCCAATACTACGTTGAATAAAAGTAGTGATAGTGGACATCCTTGTCTTGTTCCTGATCTTAAGAAATGCTTTTAGCTATTCACCATTGAGTATGATGTTAGCTGTAGGTTTGTCTTATATGGCCTTCATTATGTTGAGGTATGTTCCCTCTAGTCCCACTTTGCTGAGAGCTTATATCATAAATGGATGCCAGATTTTGTCAAACACTTTTTTTTTGCATCTATTGACATGATCATATGAATTTTATCTCTCATTATTTTTTAATGTGGTGTATTAGGTTAATTAATTTGTGGATATTGAACCAACCTTGCATCCCAGGAATAAATCCAACTTGCTTATGGTGTATGATCTTTTTAATGTATTGCTGAATTTGGTTTGCTAAGATTTTGTTGAAGATTTTTGTGTCTATGTTCATCTGGAATATTGACCTATAATTTTTTTTTGTAGAGTCTGTCTGGTTTTGAACAGAGTAATACTGGCCTTGTAAAATGAGCTTGGGAGACTTCCTTCCCCTTGAACTTTTTGTAATAGTTTGAGAGGAATAGGTGTTAATTCTTCTTGGAATGTTCAGTAATATTCACCTGTGAATCCATCAAGGACTTTTGTTTGATGGGAGTCTTTTGATTATTGATTCAATTTTGTTAGTAGTAATAGGTCTGTTTGAATTTTGTTTCTAGGAAGTTCTCTATTTCTTCCAGATTATCTAATTTGTGGACCTATAATTGCAGGATTTTCTTATAATCTTCTGTATTTCTGTGATGTCAGTTTTCACTTCTCTTTCATTTCTGATTTTATTTATTTGAGTCCTCTCTTTTTTTGTGTGATGAGTCAAGTTAAGGGCTTATCAATTTTGTTTATTTTTCCAAAGATCCAGCTCTTGGTTTCATTGATCTTTTGTATTCTTTTTTTTAGACTCTATTTCATTTATTTCCACTTTGATCTTTATTATTTCCTTCCTTCTACTTAATTTGGGCTTTGTTTTTGTTTTTTTCTCATGTTCTTTTAAGTATAAGGTTAGATCTTTTATTTGAGACTTTTTTTGTTTCTTGAAGTAAGCCTGTATTGCTATAAATTTCTCTCTTAGGACTGCTCTTACTGCGTTCCATAGATTTTGGGTCATTTTATTTTATTTTTTATTTATCGCAAGGTGTCTTTTGATTTATTACTTGATCTCATAGTTAACCCATTAATTGTTTAGTAACATGTTATTTAGTCTCCATGTGTTTGTGTATTTTTCAGGTTTTTTTTTTATACTATTGTAGTCAAAGAAGATGTTTGGTATGATTTCAATCTTCTTACATTTATTGAAACTTGTTTTGTGGCCTGACATGTGGCTATCTTAAAAAATGTACCATGGGCACTTGAAAAAAATGTACCATGTGCACTTGAAAAAAATGTATATTCTGGTGCTTTGTGGTAAAATGCTCTAAAAATATCAATTAAATTTATTTAGGATTAGAGAAACATAGCAGAGTGAGAGACATCCCCAGATCTCTCCCCTTGAAATAATAATAAGTTGAACATCTAAAACTCAACAAAAACGCCCAAACTGCACACCAACATGTCTGAGCATGAGATTTGTGCATAAGAGCTACCATAGGTCAGAACCCCAGGTGTCAGGCAATTACCAGCCACTGTTGCAAAACTGAGGATGAGCTGCAGTCCCCAACCCCCAATCCAGAAAGCCCTTCCCCCAATATCCTCTGGGACTGAAGATCCCTAGGGGAATCTGAGCAAACACTACTGAAACTGTCTCTAACACTGACAGGTGCTAAGACTGAGTGTAGTGAGCATGAATAAATGTCTATAAGAAAAAAAAACATTATTAGGCTTTATATAAAGCAGGGATCTAAGAGGCTTAAATGCCACCTATTGGGAATCAAACGAAAAAGTGCCTTTTTTGCAACAGACTAAAGAGAGACTTTTATATAATAAATTTTCTTTCTGGAAACACAACAGAATATACTTCCATTAATGCCCAGGAAGAGGAATATTCCATTAAACACCATGAACAACCAAGGTGACAAGGCATCTCAGAAAAAAAAGAAAAAAATCTCCAGAAAATAAGCCTACACACATAGATATATGCAACTTAAATGACAGAGAATTCAGGATGGTACTTCTAAAAAAACTCAGTGAGTTCCAAAACGAGTCACACAAACAATTTCAGGAAATGAAAAACAACTAGATGAGCAGAGTAAGGAGAATGAAATCCTCAAAAAGAACAGAATAGACCTTCTGGAGACAAAACAAACAAACAAACGAAAAACAAAACAAAACAAAAAACACTGTAAGAATTGAAAAATGAAATAGCAAGCTTGGGAAATAGTTGACCAAATGGAGGAAAGGATCAGTGATATCAAAGGCAGAAATCTAGAACTAAATCAGAAAGAAGAGAAAAACTGAAGGATGAAAAATAATGAAAGAGAAATACAAGAACTAGCTGATACCATCAGGAGAGGAAACATAAGAATAATAGGCATTATGGAAGGCAAGGAAAAGGAGGGATTAGAAAGCATTTTCAGACAAACAGTGGACAAGAATTTCCCAAATCTAAGGAATGAGCTGGAGCTTGGAATTTAAGAAGTCAACAGAACACCCAATTATCTCAACCTAAAAAGACCTTCACCAAGACACAATGTATTAAAATGATAAAAAATCAACAACAGAGAAAGAATTCTCAGGTCAGCCAGGGAGAAAAAGACAGTAATTTATAAAGGAAAACCCACTAGATTATCATTGAACTTCTCAGTGCAAACAGTACAAGCCAGAAAGAAATGGAATCAAATATTTAAACTATTAATTGAAAGGAACTACCAACCTACAATAATGTATTCAACTAAGTTCTGCTTTCGATATGAAGGAGAAATTGAACCTTTCCAGACATATAAAAATTGAGGAAATTCTCCACTATGAGGCCTGCACTACAAGAAATACTGAAAGGGGTCAGCCCATCTAAAACAAAATGATCAAAAAAAGAAAACATATTTAGGATTAAGGTGACTATCAGGCAAATAGAAGCAGAGGAGTACAACCCTTACTAAGGACATAGCATTATAAGCTTAAACATTAAGAAGAGAATTGCTATAGCAAGATAGTAATGAACATTCAGCATACTTAGGGACAAAGTGAGACAACAATGACTGAAAAAGGGAGGATTCAAAGACCTAAATTTGCAAAGGGGAATGGAGATAAGGCATGCACAGAAGAAAATGGACAACTATATATATATATATATATATATATATCTTTTTCACATTTGTAATGGTAACCACACACCACAGAGTCAGAACTGAAGTATATAATGTAAAACAAGAAGAACCAGAGGGGAAACCCACAAAAGCCAACCAAAATTAAAAAAAAAAAAAGAAATATAAGGACAAGGAAGCAATAGAAATATCGAGCTAACACAAAGTAAAAGATAAAATGGCTATAAGACCTCATATCAATAATCACTCTAAATGTAAATGGACTGAATCACCAATAAAAAGGCACAGAGTTACAGAATGAATCTAAAAACAAAACCCAACCATATGCTGCCTCTAGGAGACCCATCTCAATTCCAAAGACAAATATAGACTCAAAGTGAAATGGTGGAAAATAATATTTCAAGTGAATGACTTTCATAGAAAAGCGGGAGTAGCAGTACTAATATAAGATGAAATAGCCTTTAAAATAAAAAAGGTAAAGAAAGATACTGAGGGACACTTCATAATGATAAAGGGGATCATGTATCAAGAAGACATCACACATTAATATCTATGCTCCCAATCAGGGAGCCCCGAAATATGTAGAGCAATTATTAACAGAACTAAAGGGAGAAGCAGACAAAACACTATCATAGTAGGGGACCTAAATACCCCAATGTTGGATATGAACAGATCATCCAAACAGAAAGTCAATAAGAAAATAAGATCCTTAAACGACACTTTAGTCCAACTGGACATAATTGACATTTACAGAGCCTTCTATCCCAAAACAGCTACTTATACATTCTTCTCTAGTTCACATGGAACATTCTCAAGGACTAACTACATACTGGGACACAGAGATAGCCTCAACAAATATAAGAAGGTTGAAATCATACCAACCATATTGCTTTGAAACAAGAGATCAACTGCAAAAAGAAATCAGAAAGAACCAAAAATACATGGAGATTAAACAACATGCTACTGAAGAATAACTGGGTCAAGGAAGAAATAAAGAGATCAAGAGATACATAGAAATGATTGATAATGGTAGTACAATATATCAAAACTTTTGGGTCATAGCAAAAGTGGTCATAGTAAAAAAGTTCATATCTTTACAAGCTTATCTCCAAAAACAAGAATGAGCCAAAATAAAACAACCTACCCCTTTATCTTAAAAAACTAGAAAAGGAAGAACAAAGAAACCTAAAGTCAGCAGAAGGAAAGAAATAATCAAAATTAGAGCAGAAATAAATGAAATTAAAACAAAAAACAATGGAAAAAATAAATGCAACAAAGAGCTGGTTCTTTGAGAAGGTTAATAAAATCGACAAACTTCTGGCTAGACTCACTAAAGAAAAAAAGAGAAAGGACACAAATAAACAAAATCAGGGATGAAAGAGGGAAAATTATGACAGACACTGCAGAAATACAAAGGATCATAGAAGAATACTCGATAAAAGTATATAACAACAAATTTAATAACCTAAAAGAAATGGACCAGTGCTTAGAAAAATACAATCTTCCTAGACTGTATCAAGAAGTGGAAAATCTAAATAGACTGATCAGCAGTATGGAAATTGAAATAATTATCAAAACAATTATCAAAAACCTATCAAAAAGTAAAAGTCCAGGACCAGATGGTTTCACCATTGAAATCTACTAAATATTCAAAGAAGATTTAATACCTTTTCTCCTCAAACTCACCCAAAAAATTGAAGAGGAGACAATACTCCCAACTCTTTTTATAAGGCCAATATTACCCTGCTACCAAAACCTGGTAAAGATAACACACAAAAACTGCAGACCAATATCTCTCATGAACACAGATAAAAAAAATTCTAAATAAGATACTAACAAACAGAATACAACAACATATTAAAAAGATTATACACCACTATCAAGTGGGCTTCATCCTAGGGGTGTAGGGATGGTTCAACATACACAAATCGATTAATGTGATACACCACATAAACAAATTAAAAAATAAGAATCATGTGATCATATCAATAGATGCAGAAAAAGCCTTTGACAAAATACAACATCCATTTATGGTCAAAACACTTAACAAAATCAGTATACAAGAAAACTACCTTAACATTATAAAGGCCATATATGACAAATCCTCAGCCAACATTATTCTTAATGGTGAAAAACTAAAAACCTTCTCTCTAAGATCAGGAATGAGGCAAGGCTGTCCACTATTGCCAGTCTTATTCAATATAACATTGGGGGTCCTAGCAAGTGCAATCAGGCAAGTGAAAGATAAAAGACATCCAAATAGGAAACAAAGAAGTCAAACTGTCACTATTTGTGGATGACATGATTCTCTACATAAAAAGTCCTAAAAACTCCACAAGAACACTACTAGACAATGAGCAAATACAGTAAAATTTCTGGATATAAAATCAGCGTTCAAAAATTCTTATCATTTCTATACTCTAATAATGAAGTGCCAGGAAAAGGAAGTGCAAAAAATAATTCCTTTTGCAATTTTAACAAAAAGAATAAAATACCTAAAATAAATCTAACCATACAAGTGAAGGACCTATGTAATGCAAACTTTAAGACCCTATTAAAAGAAATCAAAGAAGATACAAAGAATGGAAATATATTCCATGTTCTTGGGTTAGAAGAATCCACATAGTTAAAATGACCTTATTAGCTAAAGCATTATACAGATTTAATGCAATCCTCATCAAAATCCCATCGGCAGTTTTTAAAGAAATAGAACAAAAAATCATCAGGTTTGTATAGAAGCACAAAAGACCCCAAAGTGCCAAAGCCAACCTCAGTAAAAAGAATGAGGCTGGAGGAATCACTCTCCCTGACAAAGCAACAGTAATCTAAATGGCATGGTATTGCAGAAAAATAGACACACAGACCTGTGGAACAGAATTGAGAGTACAGAAGTAAACTCATATTTATATGGCAAATAATTTTTGACAAAAATGTAAAAAACATACAGAGGAGAAAACAAAACCTCTTCAATAAATGGTGCCTGGAAAACTGGAAAGCCACCTGCAAAAGAATGAAACTAGACTGTTGTTTATCACCACACACCAAAATTAACTCAAAATAGATTAAGGACCTGAATATAAGACTTGAAACAATGAAATGCATAGAAGAAAACTTAGGAACTAAACTCAAGGACCTTGGACTTAAAGAGGATTTTATGAGTTTGACCTCAAAGGCAAGGGAAGTAAAAGCAAAAATAAATGAATGGGACTATATCAAACTAAAAAGCTTCTGCTCAGCAAAAGAAATTGTCAACAAGATAAAGAGACAATCATCCACATGGGAAAATGTATTTACAAGCAAAACCTTCGATAAGGGCCTAATATCCAAAATATACAAAGAACTCATACTACTCAATAACAACAAAAACACAAATGATCCAATCAAAAAATGGGCAGAGGATCTGAACAGACACTTCTCCCTAGAGGACATACAAATGACCAACAAAGAGTTGAAAAGATGCTCCACATCACTAACTATTAGGGAAAATGCAAATCAAAACCACAATGAGATATCATCTCACACCTGTTAGAATCACCATAAGCAACAGAACAAGTAATAACAAACGGAGAGGATGTAGAAAAAAGGACCCCTCACACACTGCTGATGAGACTGCAAATTGGTACAGCCACTATGAAAAACAGTACGGAGGTTCCTCAAAACACTAAGAATTGATCTACCATACAATCCAGCAATCCTTCCACTGGGTATTTACCCCAAAGTCTTGAAAACACATATCCAAAAAAATATTTGCATACCGATATTCATAACAGCATTTTTCACAGTGGCCAGGACAAGGAAGCAACATAAGTGTCCTACAATAGATGATTGGCTAAAGAAGTTGTGGTACATATATACAATGAAACATTACTCAGCCCTAAGAAGAGATGAAATACTGCCATTTGCAACAGCATGGATGAACCTCGAGATAATCATGCTAAGCAAAAGCAGCCAGACAGAAAAAGTTGAAAATCACATTATATCACTTATATGTGGGATATAAACCTAAAAGCAACAAATTAACAGAACAAAGAAACAAAGACTCATGGACATAGACTATAGACTAGTGGTCACCAGAGGGTGGGGCTGGGGGCTGTGGGGAGGTACATGGGGTAAAGGGAGTCAAATATGTATGTGGTGGCAGAAAGAAATCTAACTATAAGAGGTGAACACACAGTGTAAATATATATATGCCTTAGTGTTAAAATGTACAGATAAAACTTATTAAGATTGGATTTAATGAACCATCTTCACCCTAAAAAAATAATTAATTTAAAAAAATTAATCCGATCTAAAGTGTCATTTAAGGCTACATTATGACACATTATTCTTATCGATGTCAATGAGGCATTAAAACCCCTACTAATGCTGTATTGCTATGAATCTCCTTTTATGTTTGGTGACATTTGCTTTATGTATTTAGGCACTCTTGCATTGAGTGCATAGATGTTTACAAGGGTTACATCTTTTAGTTGAATTGATCTCTTTATCTTTATGTAATGTCTCTCTTTTTCTCTTAATATAGTCTTTATTTTAAAGTTGTTTTGGTCTGATATAAGTATTGCTACCCCAGCTTTTTGTTTGTTTCCATTTTATAAAATATCTTTTTCTATCTCTTTACTTTCAGTCTGTGTGTGTCCATTGATATTCAGTGGGTCTCTTGTAGGCAATATTTGTATAGAACTTGTTTTCTTATTCATTCCACTACCCTATTTCTAATTTTGTTCCCTCTCTTTAACTCCCCGCCCCCCACTTCCACCCCTATCTTATGGATGTTGCCATTTCTTATTAAGAACTGGATCTCTGAAGGTGTCTCTTCCCACATACTCACAGCGTGCACCTAGGGCTTGGCTCACTCGGGGTATGGTCTGTGGCTCCACCTGGGGCACAAACTCAGGACCTTCTGCATGTAAAGCAGATATGCTAACCACTACACTATAGAGCCACCTCCACCCTATGTCTTTTGATTGAAGCATTTAATACATTTACATTTAATTTAGGTACATAGTTATTGCCTAAAATGGCAATATTCACATTTATGTCCCCTATCCTTTCTTCTTAAAGGGGTCTCTAACATTTCTTATAAAACTTCTTCTTGTTTGAGAAGCTCTTTATCTCTCTCTCAATTACAAATGATAGCCTTGATGGGTAGGATAATCTCGGTTGTAGTTCCTTGCTTTTTATCACTTTAAATATTTCCTGCCAATCCCTTTGGTGTGCAAATTTTCTGTTGAGCTATCAACTGACAGTCTTATGGGAACTTCCTTGTAAATAGCTAATTGCCTTTTTCTTGCTGCTTTTAAGATTCTCTCTTTGAATTTAACCTTTGGCATTTTAATTATGATGAATCTTGGTGTGTGCCTCTTAAGGGTCATGTTGTTTGAGACTCTGTGCTTCCTTAACTTATATGTCTATTTCCTTCACCAGTTTAGGAACGTTTTCAGTCATTATTTCTTCAGATAGGTTTGCAATTCTTTGTTCTTTCTCTTCTCCTTCTGGTACCCTTATGATGCATATGTTGTAATGCTTGATGTTGTCCCAAAGGTTCCTTAAATTATTCTAATTTTTTAAAATTCTTTTTTCCTTTTGCTCTTCCAATTGGATGTTTTCTGCTACCTTGTCTTCAAAATTGCTGATTCAACCCTCTGCTTCATCTTATCTACTGTTGGTTCCTTCTAGTGTATACTTCACTTTAGTTGTTATATTCTTCATTTCTAACTGGTTCTTTTTATTGTTTCTGTGTTCTTTTTATGCTTGCTATCTCTTTGTTGAAGTTCTCATTAAGTTCTTTAAGATTCTTAAAACTATTGTTTTGAACTCTGTATTGGCAGATTGCTTGCATCCATTTTGTTTAGTTCTTTTTCTGGAGTTTTCTTGTGTTCTTTCATTTGGGACATTTTTGTTTGTTTGTTCCCTTATTCGGTTGCCTCTCTGTTTGTTTCTATGTATTAGGTAGATCCCAGTCTTGGCAGGGTGACTTATGTAGTAGGTGTCCTGTAGGGTCTAGTGGCACAGTCTTTTATGTCACCTGAGTCAGATGCTCCAGGGGTGCCCCTTGTGTGGGTTACATGTGTCTTCTTGTTGTTGATTGGTGGTGGCATGTCAGTGGGTGGGATTGACCCTCAGCCTTACTGGTTGTGACAATTGGCCACAACAACAGTATATAAGCTGCTGAGAGCACCCTTTGGGCGTGCCACTTGTGGGGCTAATCAGATAGTGTTGTGTTATGGTTCTGCTGGTTCTGGGACATCTTGGGAGGGGCTTCTATGTAGGCCATGGTGTGCCACTGCCTATGTCTGGTCCAGGGCTACCTGGTAGGAGCTACAAAGTGATTTGCAGTTGGTCAATGCCTGTGCTAGATCTGGAGGTACATGGGAGAGTCTGTATTATGAATCGAGGCTGGCCATCACTAGTACTGGGCTTGGGGCAGCTCAGCAATAGTCCCAGGAAACCCTGAGAACTGCCACTGCCTGCCAGCTCTTCATAAGGTTCAGCCACTGAAAAGGCCATGGGTGGTATGGTAGTATGTGAGTTAGGTGGGGCGCAGTCTCAGGAGTCACTAGCATGGGGTGAGTTGTATTCAATGAGTTAATGCAGATTCAGACTTGATGCCAGTTCTGTGTCCACTATGCAGAAGGCTCAGAGCACTCTGAGGCCAGCTGCCACCTGTGTGGGACCTACAAACCCCCCAAAAGTTGTCTAACAAAGACTGCAACAAGGGCCAACACCGGTTGCTTGCAGGCCACCGAACAGTTTCTGGTGTTGCGCAAGTTTGGTGGGGTGGAGTCCCAGGAAGTCACCAGGGTGGAGTAAGCAGGGCTCACCAGGCCAAAGAAAATTTTTATTTGGACAGAATGAAGGAGGGTTCAAATCAGAAAAAATGGCACCCACCCACTTGCTAAATAGAAGGAGTACTTAGCACAAGGACAACAGTGGCTTTCCTCTAAGCCCTCACCACAAAGCCACACAACTCAGTTTCTTCCTATATGCATCTGGCACCTCCCTAGTCACTGTCCCTCCACCAAAGCCCAAGGTGAGTGCCTGGTAGTGAGAATGTCTGTTTGTGGGCCCTTTAAGATGATGCTTGGTTTTCTAGCTGCTTTCTGTCTCACTGGAAGGGATGAAATTCTGCCTGATTTTCATAGCCAGACGTTGTGGGTGTTGCTCTTCCCCACCATGGTGCTCTAAGATGGAGATCCCTGTGTGAGACTGGGACCCCTTGCTGTTCAGGGGGGACCTCTGCACCTGAGATATCCCTCCTGATGCTTGACTGCCACACATGGTTGTGGGGCCAGCCTGTTTCACATCTCTGTCCCTCCTACTAATGTCCAGGTGGCTTTTTCTTTACAGCCTTAGTTATAGGACTATGTTCATCTAGTCTTTGGATGCGTTGATTGTTCTATATTTTAGTTGTAGTTTTAATGTGGTCATGGGAGGAGACAAGCACAGCATTTCCCTACTCCTCCATCTTGACTGGAACCTGTTGAATTTCATATGCTCTTAATCATTTTCACTTCACTGTGAATGGGAGCAAGTCTTTGGTTTTCAGAATATTGTTCTGCCAAGAAAATAATCTATGTTGCCTAGAGCTGGAGATCTCAAAATAACATTTGTAGGACATGTAGCAGAAAACACCTAAAGCATTTTTAAAAAATTGTATTCCAACTCAGGCTTATAATTTCTTATTCCAAATCATCTCAGAAAAGGCCCAAAAGGGGCTTTGGTAAAGCCAAATGTAGCTCAAACTGTTCCTTTCCTTTTAAGCCTAGAATGCTAAGCCAGTTTTCTACATTTTTAGCTCTTGTTACTCTATTAAAGCCATTTACTATTCCTGATCTGTTCTCAGTACAGAAATGGCGGGCTTAATCCAGCATATCTAGTCCATTTTGAAATTGTGAGCTCTTTTTATTAAAATGTCTGGGCACCTTGGTGATAGGGCAGGGAGGGTGACTGTCAGATAAAATAAAGGACAGGCATGGGATATGCATATACTGAAATTATTTGTTGTTTTTGTCAACTTCAAATTTAACTGGGTGTTCTTCAGTTTTATTGAGTAAATCTGGCAACTCTAAACACAATACAAGTGAAATTATCCTGGGGTAGAAAAATATTAGCTTACACCACTTTGTAAACGTGAATTATAAACTGATATAAAGGTCAAGACATAGATAGCTTTAAAATCATTCCAATATTGGGTAGATTTCTGGCCTTATGTTCGATTATGTGGCACTGAGCAGTGTTTTTGAGCAGTTCTTCTCAGCTTCCTTTCTCTTATCTGTAAGATGGATATATATATATATATATATATATATATATATATATATATATATTCCATTTGCCTTCTTCAGTTGTTAGGATTGTGTTAACAGTGCAGTGCAGTGTAGTGTCAAACCATATTGGACACTAAGGCAAAAAAAATCAGTAATACTGATCTGGTCTTTATTTAAATTTTTGATATTTTTATGTTGTGGGTTTTTTGTATAAGTTTTAATTTTTTTAAAGACTACATGAAAATCTTTTTCATCTGAGTTTTCTGGTACCCCCTTACATTTTGCACCTGAGTGAATAACTCACTCATTTCACCCTAATCTCAGCTATGGCACTCAATGAATGTGAAATATAATTAGTATTATATTTTTTAAAAACATTGAAATTTAATAAATGTAAATATTTAATTAACAATATTTAATGTTATTATTAACTATATCCCACATTTAAACAGTGTCACATTAGAAACAAGAATGACAATAAACTTTTATAAGGGCTTACTGTGTCCCAGGCACTGTGCTAATCTCATTAAATGCTTAGTTTTATTGACTTTTACAATTCTGTATAATTGTTACAATTATTATTTCTATTTTATATAAAAGTAATATTTGAAAAAATTAAACAACTTCCCCAAGAAGACACAGCTGAAAAACCAAGATTTGGGCATTAGAAATTGATTTTATTTGTCCTATAGGGCTCCTGAAACTTTTTTGTACACATATTTGAATTCTGCCCGCAATCACCCAAGTAGGCCTCTAGGTGTCCTCGTTGACCAATTTTGTAAATGCCAGAATCCCAGGCCAACAAGAATTCCGTTTTAGGAAAGGTTTTCTCAGGCATGCTCTTCAATAACACCTTTTACACATTTCTGTGCGTGCTTACAGACTAAACTGGGCCTGACATAGAAGGTTCCTGGTTTGAATAGTGAGAATCTTGATTAAGTAGAACCGACTTCTCCTTAGACAGGGAGGGTGTGACACCTATCTTTTTAGCACCATCTGCAAGAGTAGCTCAAGCATCTATTATTGTCCTTGGACAGAGGCCTGGCAAATAGGTTGCCAGGTATCCTGTATCTATGGGATATGTTCTGTATTTATTGGTTTTGTCCTTTATTGATTTTTTAAAAGATGCCCTAAATGTCCTATGTGCAGCTTAAAATTTTTTTTTAAATTAACATTAGAGCCATTTTACAAATTTAACTGGGCATCCCATATTTTCATCTGCTAAATCTGGCCACCCTACTGACTGGTTTATTTGCATGCTTATACACGCAAAAAGGCAGATACCAGTCTTTGAGCCAGCAGCAGAGTCAAGGCCAGGGTAAAGCAAGTGAGGCAGCTAGGGCAACTGGTTAAGGAGGCACTCACTCTCAGGCTCTTGTAAGTGCACCTCACCCTAGTCCTGGCCTTGCAGGAGAGCTCTGGCTGAAAGGTCAGAAACACAATTTAATTCGCTTGACCTCTTGGTATAAACCTTGATGTAGCTTTCTTCCACAGTGAATTCCAGAGGCACAAATTTGTACTTTACAAAGGTTCTGTTTTATGCATTTGTGAGTTGCAATCCAGGCCGGGGTGCCTTCTAGATATGTAACTTGGGTAAACTACTTCACCTCCCTGATCTTTCCTTTGGGATTAATAATTGGGCACTTATTGTAAGGATTAAATAAGAAAAAAAATATTCCAGATGCCCATGGTGATGCCTGAGACATAATCATCTCTTGATAATGAAGAATTATTTCAATAGTGTTGTCATTTCCATGGCTAAATCCTCAGAACCCCAACTTTCTAGATCTTGTTTAATAGTCAACATTACTTACCACCTTTCTTTCAGGAAATAATACATATATATTATAAAGCCTCTGCTGGGGACTAGATGTTGCACTCAACTGTTTATGTACATTATTTTGTTCATATATCCTTATGCCAGGAGTCCTCAACCCCCAGGCCGCGAACTGGTACCTGTCCGTTGCCTTTTAGGAACCAGGCCACATAGCAGGAGGTGAGCCGCATGAGAGCAATAGAAACTTCATCTGTATTTGCAGCCACTTCCCAGCACTAGCATCACTGCCTCAGCTCCACTTCAGATCATCAGGCATTAGATTCTCATCGGAGTGCCAATCCTTGGTGCCCAAAAGGTTGGGAACTACTGCCTTAAGCGATATGTACTGGAGAGGAAACCGAGGCTCACGAAGGTTAGAAAACTTAACCTAGTTCATACAACCAGCAAGCAGTGAGGAGGCTGGGATTGAGTCCAAGCCTGGATGCAGCTTGTCTCCAGGTCTGCCAGACTTCAAAGCCCACACATTTAACCACTGCTTTATAAAGATAGTGATGTCTGCCCAGACATCCACTATCATCAGCTCCTGGAAAGCCTCCTTCCATGATAATTGAAGGGCACTGGAAAAGCCCTTCCCAGTCTTGGCCTATAAGTATCTTTAATGAGATCTTTCTTACACTGGCTTCCCAGTATTTACTCTCCTTTCCTTATGGAGCTATTTTCTCCTGAAAATGAGGAGAAAGACATAAAGAATGGTTTTCTGGGAAAAGCTGTGAGTTTGTGTTGGAAGGGACCAAGGATGGGAAGCTGCAATGCTAGTCCTAATCACTATATCAGGAGCCTTTTTAGAATACATTTCTCAAATGCCTTTGCTCTTTGCCTCCACCCTTTTTGAAAAACAAATTCCAGCCTGGATGGCCGTTGACTGGCCCTTCATAAAGTGTATCTCAAGCTACACCCTGATCAGAAGTGTCTGAATTGCAGCTTAAAAATGCAGGCTGCCCTGCACTGTCTTGGTTCCTTGGTTATTTTCACCAGGCCAGTCTGATTTCTGTCCCCGTATTGACCCGTCCTCCCCAGGCTGATCCTTTTGTTTGCTTCCTCCCTTTCCTTTTCATTTACTTTGGTTTGCATTTGAGAGGTGATTGGTGAGCAGTTACTTTTTATAATGTCATGGTTAAAAAAGAGCATGAAATTTGGAGTCAGGCAGATATAGGTTTGAATATTAGCTTTATAACTTATTGCATGTAACTGAGGCCAAGGTAACCTCTCTCATCTTCTCTCTTTATATCCTCTTCTGGGATAAGCACCACCTGTGTCACACGATTGTAGGAAGGATTAAATGAAGTAATGTATAATAGCACTTAGTCCCTCTGTTGAGACTATAGTGAGAGCTCAAAAATGGTATGCATCTTTCTTCCTTCTCTGTATTTCTTTATGGCACAGTCTGTTCTATTTTAGTTTCTAAAATTGGCTAAGCTTCTCCTAGCTTTAGGGCCTTGGTGAATAACATAATGCCACTCTCAGCCCTCAGAGAGCTTCTTTTCCTCTTTTGCTTAACTGAATCTTCTCTTACTAATCTCCAAGTCTGGGTTTAAGCATAACTGCCTCGAGGGTCCCATGTGTCCCACCAGCCTAAGGTATTATCCACTTCTCTCACCACTCTGGTCTTTCTTAGGACTAACTTTAAGTTACGCAGATCGTTCACTTCTGTTTCTCCCTCATTAGACAGTCAGCTTCAGGAAAGCACTCTATTCTCACTGCCTAGGAAAGACAGTGACTGATACTTAGTTGGCATCCAGATATTAGTTGGATATATGATTTTTCAAATCACATACAATCTCTCCTCCATCCTCAGAAAACAATTCACTACTTCACTACCCGCCACCCCTTCCTCCTTCCAAAACTAAGAAATCTCTGCTTCAAACACTGGAAGGCAGCACACATAGAGTTTGATCTAACGAACACCTTTTCTAGGTAAGTCACCCAGGGTTTGTCAATAGGGTCACTTGGGGCAAAACGACTATATATTGTGTGGGGTCACCCCATGCCTTGCAGTGTGTTTAATGTCCCTGGTTCTTAAATGCCACTAGTAGTTCCAAATCACTGGGAGATTCCAATACACATTGCCTAATGCCCCAGAACGGGCAGGACAACCTCAGTGAAAATCACAGGCCTCATAAACATTGGGTCCTTCATGAGTGTTACAAGCAGCCAAGAAGAGATGATTATCTAAAACTCAGAAGATAGGTCAATTCCACCTGTTCCAGGTCCCAGTACATGGCTCTTGTCAAGGATGTTGATCGTTAAAATCAAAAGGAAATGGAGAAAATGTGTTTATATATGTACGTTAATATTAAGAATCAGGTAAGTTATCACCAAAATAAATCTTGGTGCATCTTTCCTATTTTCTTTTGCAGGAGAGATAGACTCTTTCAGTGAATCATCAAAGGTAGAAGAGGATAAAGTGTTATAAGGACATCTGTCAGCGGGCTCAGATTCTAACAGGAGATTAATCTCAGATTCACTCTTTCCTATGAGAATCAAAGTGTGAAGTGGATAGCACATACATCTGATAGAGCTGAGTTTTGAGAGGATTCCTCAGGGCATTGGTAGAAGAATCTATAAACTTCATAATATCATACTGCCCTGAGCAATCAGAAATGAGAATGGATCAATAGATATTTTCAGTGCTGCTGATCAATATTTGCTCATCATGGCTATCTGTAATTGTTTCAAGTATATTCACTGGTGTGAAACATTTTATCGACTAAAAAGCAATTTAAGAAATGCTCTTGGTCCACTGATGAGCTCACATAGTAATAAATAATGAGGTCTAGCGGATAGCCACCCAAGCTAGGTAGTGTCCTAGGCAAGGGTTACCTTGACTGAGGCCTTTCTGCCACTGGTAAACGGAAGCAAATTAGGTCCATTATCTTTAAGAAATAATAAGCAAGGAAAGCTGAGCTGAGCATGTATTTACTTAAAATTTTCATTAATACATTTTTAAAAATTGTGTTTGCCACCCTTACTATAAAGAAATTGTTCATGGAATAAAGTGGTAGTAATTTAGGATATGGAGTTTGAAAAGTCAGGATCTGTTTCCTGCTTTTCTCCTAATAGCTGTATGTATGACTTTTGGCAAATTACTTGACATTTCTAATTCTCAGCCCCTTTATCTATAGAATGGAGATAATAGCATTATATTCCTCATTGGCCTGTTAGGATTAAATGAGCAAATAACTTATAAAACACTTTCGCACAGTGGCCTGACACACACTGAACTATAATTAAATATTTACTCATTTTTGCAGGACACACTTTTATTTTCTACTCAAGGGTGGCATTAGGGTGGGGTTGGAGAGAAGACAGTGGTAGGAAAAGACCTATGAAAATCCAGGGGAGGGGACAGGAAAGAGTGAGAAACATGAGAGATAAGGGGCTCAACAAACTTCAGGCTGAAAAATGGGTTAAATTTTGCATCATCTTATGGACTCCATGTATGTGTTAAGATGTTTCTTTCTGGAAATGGACTGCATCTCCATGCGCTGTGAGGTAACAGAGGACAAGAACTGGCTTTATCGACAAGCATGTCTATGGCACCTCCTCTGATGTATCTCTGTCCGTGCTGCTCAACAGAAGTCTAGCAATTCTGTTACTGGAACTTGGGACAAGGTAAGTATAGAAACAGAGTTAAGTCAGTTTTTAGTAACTTTAATTGCAACTTGACAGAGTAGTTTTATGTCTGATGAATCTAATAATAGAAATGGACATTTTTGTATCTCTATTATTTCCATTATCTAGCAATTTATTCTTTCAAATGAATTTTTTCCCTTGTAATTCAGTTTCATTTTACTATAACTATAGGCCCACAATAATTGTAAATTAAAACAAAAACCGGTCTTTCACCATTGATAGTTTGAGAAGTATTACTCTAGAAAATAATCCAAACTATTTTTACTGTACTAAAGAAAGTTATTATTTGATTTCTAAAAGTTCTGAAAGACTATAGTTTGAAGAAATTCTTTAGTTTGAACCTTTGTTCCTAAGAACAGGCCAAACCAGTCATTTAAAATAAATCTGAAACATTGTTACCCACATTAAGCTTTTATAAATACAAAAAAGACATTTGAAAAATTTTCTCAAATATAGATAAAGTGAACGTCAAGGAAGGTGAGGCAATTTTTAAATCCACCTTGTAAAACATAAAACTGTATGAGGTGGATTGATATAGCTTGAAAGAGTAAGGTTCATGATGTGTAAGGCTTAAAAAAAAGAGTTGTAAAACTGCTTGTAATACGATGCTGTAATTAAAAAAAGACTATGCATGGAAAAAATCTGAACTATTGTACAATAAATTGTTATATCTATTCTGCTTGTAGGGCATGATTGTTTTTATGTTATATATTTCCTTTGTGTTTGTAGTTAAAATTTTTACCATTACTATATTTTGCAATAAGAAAGGAAGTTTACATGTTGAAAAAACTTACCTCTGCCACCTTTTGGTTTTGAATAAACATAAGAATAAAGTGGTTGGGAGATGTTTTTTCAAAAAAGTTAGGAGGGCAATTATACCCTAGGCCCACTGTGCTTCCATTTCTACAACTTCTTTCCCCATTTGGGAACCGAGTTCCAGTTGTTCTTTCAAGACACACTTGCAGTTCTGAGCATACTGTTTCTTGAGCAGCAAAAGGTCATTTCCATGTAAGGTATTTGCGTGCAAATATTAAGTTCTCCCTCCTCATCATTTCCCACTCCTCTCCACCCATTGTGCAGGATAAAGAGGCATCAGGTGAAACCTTTTCTTGAATTTAAAAATTCACCCTGTGAAAGTAGGATGAATTATATGTTATAAACAAACACCATTCTCAAGATTAGGAGACCTAAAAGTTTACATCCGTTATCCTCTGTGAGGCAATAAACTACCGTATTTCATCCATTCTAAGACAACTTTATTGTAAGAAATAGCATTATTTTATGCATCACTAAGAAAGAAAAAAAACTCCCAATTCAGCTAGGATATGCCATTAATCAAAAGATGCATCCTGATTTCAGATATATAAATATAAAAAACTTGCATCTTGGAATAAAAAAAATACGATAACACTATAACTAAGACTGCAATCTTGTCCAACATAATTACTTGAAGTAGAGTACCTTAAACTGCTTTGTATGAACCCTGAACATAAATGGAAGAATACGTAAACATTTTCAGTAGCACACCTTTAGTTTATTGACCTATGTAAAAAAATAATAGGTCTTAAAAAGTCAGAACAGTAAAAGAATATGCAAAAGAGTATTTCTGTTTCTAGGAAGCTATACAAATATGCAAAAAAGAATAAGTTATTTTTTTTGCATGTCTATTTTTTGTTCCAAATTTCTTCCCCAAACTTCATTTTTAATGATACAAATGACTAAGGACCAGTTTAATGAATCAACTTTATGTATATATTACATGCTTTGGAATATAGATAGAAAATGTTCCAAAAAAGTTGTTCAGAAACTTCTCTATTCACAATATGCACAAGAAACCTGTATAAAAGGAGCACCTTTTAAGGAATTTTGAAGCAGAGTAAAGATGACAAAAAAGATTAATCTGGAATACAGAAATATTTGTTTAAAAAACACTCACCCATAAACCATACTAGTTAGTTCTTCCACAGAAAGTCTGAGGTAGTTTTAGCCTCATAATTAAATCTACTGCAGCTTGGAGTTTTGTTTGTTTGTTTTTGTAATGACTAATCTTGTTTTTGTCACTTGGTGACTTAGAACTAACTGAAATCCAGACACACGTTTACCTTTCTAATGGTCACCATTTTAAGGCACACAATTCATCTAAAATGATTTAAAAATTTTTTTTGTTTGGGTTCTTTCCATATCACCTTAAAATACTTTTTCAAAATCTTGATTATAAAGCTTTCTATATCAAGTCTGCCATTTCAAATGACAGCCAACGTGGAGAGCTACCAGCCTGAATTATAGCTCATCATGCCATTAGTATAGAAATAATAATTTTAAAAAAGCTCAATGATATTGTACCTCAGAAAATTCTCCAAGCAGAGTTTGTCAGTTATTCAGTGGGCTGCTTCATTTTCCTCAGTCTGCTACCATAAAGTTATATTACAGGATGCTACGGCAATAAGTCTTTCTAGAACCCATTTTATGGTGCTTATGAAAACCATCACTCGTTATAATATCCTAAAAACATTTACACTCATTCAGAACTTCAATGAAGATCCAGCTTCTCTTCAAGTAATTTTCCAATACTGTCTAAATTGTTCATGTCCATGTAGAAATTGCGTTATTCTTCATCAGCTCACAAATTCAACTTTCTGATGGTAAGCAACAACTAAGGAACTCTGGTTTCCCTTCTCTCATGATTCTGAATTGTGCTGATATTTCCCGTCCTTCTTTCCTCCTTGAGATCCTGAACACACTTTTCACAGTTTTGAGGTTTCCCTTCAACAACTTTTATTCCCTTAAAAAGTGCTTGCTATTGATAAAGGCTGAGCCCTTTCTTGGCAATGGTTCAACATGGTCTGACTTTGTTCTGTTAGCTTACTGCCTGGATTTTGAATGGCAGGTTGTCATTCAGGGGCTTAATGTGGCTTAGTGTTTCACTTTTGGGGCAATGTGAGTCCACTCTTCGACCTTTGATGCCTTCATGTTTCTAAAGCCAAATAGCCTTCTAGGAAGATGAACAAATTTTGCAAGGCACACTAGTGTGAGAATGTGGTGCTTGGTCAAGAGGTCCAACTGCAGTTCAGACTAATGTTCCAGGCTTTGAATCTTCATGCCAAAAGAGCCTCTGCTCACTACTCTCCAGGTCGTCTTCCAACCGGTGTCCATCTGTACTGTCCAGTTGACTGGTCTCTGTGTATTGTCTACTAAAAGAAACCAGAGAAGTTACTACTCGTGGCCACTTTTGTTCTGAGTACAATAATTACTATACTTGAAGTTAGTAGAAAGCAGTGTTAAGAAAATTATCCAAAACTGGGCAACAAGGCAAAAGGATGACTGTAGTTCAGTGTCATCCTGGAGCATTGTCTAACAGGCCCATGCAAAGAATATTTAATTCTCTAGAAATATACATCTGTGTCTAACTTATATTAACCATTGATTAGGAACCATATTGTGTTAAGCTACACATTAATTTGTATTTTTTTTTTAGTCTGGAAGAAATACAAATAACTTTTGTCTAGTAAAAGAGATTATAGTTATAGTTTTAGTGCCTTGTAGGACATTAACTGGTTTTGTATCTAAATCTAGTAATCTTATTCCAGCATTTTCTCTCTCATTGTGTTGAATATAGTCTTGAATTCTCTTAGAACCAGCTTTACCATTCTGTCACTTCTCTCATTAATGAGTTAAATAGATCTTTGACACATGCCCATTTTACATTTGTGTGAGAGTCATATTTTTAATTTTTTAAAAGGTATTTTTAACAGCCACATTTTAAGTATTCTCCCAATTAAGAGAATATGCTAGATGCTTTCTTCAGGGTCAAAGGAATATATTTAGAAGGCCAGGGCACCTTGTGACATATTTTAGATCCCTAGGGTTTATGGGCCAAGTGTAAATTGGAAACAGCACCATATACAAAAATCATAGGCATATTTGGATGGTATATCCAAATGAGAGCATCCTATTACAGAAACAATTACAATAAGTAAAGCCTCATTCTTGTAATAGTGTGTTAGAATAGGTTAGGTAGTTAGTAGATTTCTTTTTATCTTAAACTTCAACGCCCTTTAGTAAAAGTGATAAAAAGCCTTTAGAAGAAGAGCTTTGGAAATAAACACTATGTGAATCCAGGTATTTAATGTTCTCATCTAATATAAAAACCAAGCCAGATTTCCATAACTTCACACATCAGTCAGAGCAAGCAGAACTCCTGCTATGCAAGAAGCAACACTCAGATCAGAGGGACTGTACTTACTACAGCTGGCTACACTTAGCAAAAGAGAATTTAAAATTGATCTCATTTCTGGAGACACAACCGTTCTCTGGGACAGAAGCCCTGGGTTTTGCCTAGTGATAGACAGAGATAAAGTAGAGGAAGGGAAATGGAAAACAGGAAGTGAAAGAAAAAAAGTTATTTGAAAACACTGTTGGCAGCCATACAACCAAGACTTAGACTATATTACGTACAAAGTAGCATAAGAGACTTCAACATTTCTAATTTTGAAAAGTTTATGCCGCTGACAATTATACCACATCATACTAAGAAAAAAAATATTGGTAAAATGTGTAGCTTTCTGTAGTATTAAAATTTGGACACTCTGGGGAACAAAATCTTTAAATAATATGTACTTCATTTATTTTTTAAAAAATCACTGATCTGTTGCTAACCATTTCAAATCTTTAACTTAAGAGATCTAAAGTTCTTCATCTTAATCTTGAAACTCAATTTCTCTCTTATTTTAAAAATTATGTTTTCATGAATAGTAACATTAAATTTTAGGGTAACATTTCTAAAACTTTATGGATGATTGTTATACTTGCTGTAGGTTAATAGGTCAACTTAGATGTATCAAACTATATCATAATTTTAAAAAATCTTAAACAGACATGTGGATGGAAATAAGCACACTCATAACTCTGTGTCTGGGAGGGAAAACTGGCAAATTTTTCTGGAAAGCAAGAGATTAAAAAAATATACATTTTAATTTAATCTTTTGATTCACTAATTTGAATGTATCCTAAGGAAATAATTTGAAATTCAGACAAATATTTTGCATAAAGATGTTAAGAGCAGTATTACCTACAATAAAAAAAAAAAGAAAATCCAAAACCATTCAAATTAGAAATATAAGAAACTGTTAAATAAACTGGTGTATTTATTAGTGGATATCATATTGGTCACACAAAATAAGGTTTAAAAAAGTTTTTAAAAAATACAGGAACATGTTTATGTTATGACATTAAGTAAAAACTGGGATGTAGGATTATATACAATGAAGGGTATAAAATTGCATATGTAATATCATAACAACCATGTTAATAATGGGTACAGAAAAATGGAGGAAATATGCCAAAATGTTAATAGCTGCTCTCTCTAGATAGTGGCATTATGAATAAATTATTTCCTACTTATTTATCCTTTTATAATTTTAATTTTTCACAATGAGCTCACATTATGCGCACATGCGCGCACACAAAGACATATACACGCACACAAAAAAGATACCTTTAAATAGTTCTAATTTCATGTACATTGTGCCCCACTGACATAAAACTCCCCTATCAAACCAACAGATGGGCAGACTCATTAAAAACATGTTCCCTAAAAATGTTTAGCACTTTCCAAGTCCAGTGAAAGTGGTGTTAATGATACTATTAGAATTGTCTTATACGCTGAATGTTTTATATATCATTTCTAACCGAGTCAACAAAAAGTAAAGTAAAAGTATATAAACATGAAATCTATTTGAAAATGTATCATACAAAATGATTAGAACTGAATTGAAAAAGTTTAGTACAAATTTTGGATCAAAGTCATTTTAGTTCTTGCTCTTCATTCTTAAGCATTATTTACAGAAATCCAAGCCATCTGACCTCCTCCTAAGTATATTTTCATTAAAATTCTATTTTGAGCACACCCTTTGTTGAGTTGAGACAATTGGCCTAATATTTTAAGCCAAGAAAAACTCCCACTGAACATGAGAAGAAAAATAAGGCTTTAATATGAAACTAACCTTTTAAAAACACCAGCATAAAGACCTTTATGAATGATAGTTTGTGTAAGTCTCCTATGTCTGAAACATCTGATTTAATGAAAGTTAAATTTTCTAAAAAAAAAAAAAAAAAAAAAAAAAAACAAACCCAGAAAATGCTCTACTTCTTGGTACCATGGGTGTGGATTATATTCTGTGAGAAAGTGATAGGGAGAAATGACCTCTTCAAACTTCTCCTGTGTATACAGATAATTGAAAAACAAGTAATTCAGAGTTTGCAATATTTTTCAAAATCACATTTTAACATACTGTTCTTGTGTATTTCCTCTAAATGTTTACAAAGTATTACATTTACAAATAGGACAGCTGGCTGTGTCTGTTTCTTCTTAATAAACATAAGATCAGACACAAAAGGCAGCAAATGTTTGAAATTGAGACTACCAACTGTCTATGAGGCATCTTGGTATGAACAGCTTTTTCTGAAGTTGAAATTTTTTTCTGCAAGGTTCCAGAAGAGTCTTACATGGATAAATCAGTAATACAATTTCAAGTACTACAGTTAAAAATAAACCCTTCAAACACAGAATTTAATGTACAGAATTCTAAGAACAGGGTTAAATTCGAATGAGCTAGATTGGGGTCAATAGCTTTTCCTTAAAAGGTTAGATATTTTTTATTTTGTTGGCCATACTGTGTCTGTCACAATTGCCTTGCTCTGCCCTCATAGTGCAGAAACAGCAACAGATAATATGTAAATAAATGAGCATGGCTGTTTCCCAATAAAACTTATTTACAAAAACTGATGGCAGCTGGTTTTGGCCTATAGGCTTATAGTTTGCTAACCCTTGAACTAGGTTACTTGGTATTCACAAAATAAAATAGGATTCTTGAATTCTTTGGTCCAGGAACAGGCTACTGTAATTTTCGACCATTGCTTCCTTACCTGCCTGGAGAGAGTAAAGGATTATAGATATTGCCATAGCAGCTGGTGTAAGATGAATGTACCGGGGTCTCGTATTCAGAAAGCCCTACGGTTATCTGAGTCCTCCAGTTCCCAGAAGCATTTGTAGAAGACACTAGACATAAAAATGGAAAGAGAGACAAAATTAGTGGTAATATTTAAAGTGAAAATTGTTTAGGACATTTAGTTTTACATTATAATCAGCTGTGAACAGAGTAGAGATTAAAAGCCATGTTTAGAATTAACAGAGTTCCTATTCCAATTTAGTCCCTTACTGGCCGCATGAGTTTGGGCAAATAGCTCATTTTCTTTAAGCCTCAGGTTATTCATCTGTAAAGTGAGGGTAATGATATAAATATATTCTGTATAGAGATAATATCAGTATTAAATAAGGTAATGTCTAAAAATATTTGGCACTGGTATAGAGTAATCCTTCAATAAATTATAACTATTATTATTATTAATGGGTATAAGGTTATTTAAAAGATGTGGTATTAAAAAAAACTCCAGAAGACAAGCCAGAAAAAAAAAAAAAAACACCTCACATATTGAGAGAATCTTCCTATTTGGGCTATGGTGGCTGGGTACATAGACTTCAATTGTAAAGTTAAGGTGATGAATTTCTTGGAGGTTTTTGGAGAACAAGCATTCCTTAGCCAAAGGCAACATCAGTCACAACAAGGATCAAGGCATATTTTTTGCCTTTGAAAAAGGTGGAGAGGAGGGGAAGGTAACTAGTATAGGAAGGATTTCAGGAAGAATAGATTTGGTTGTACTGGGGGACTGGACTGGAACATGACAAGGGCCTAATTTGGGAGCAAAGCCCAGTGAATGCCTCATCACTAGGCATTTGTTGTTCTCTCTAAAATCAGTCCTACTACATGCCTCGGATGCACAGGTGACCACAGTTCCATGCTGGTCATCTAAGAGTCAGGTAACCAGCACTACTCATGGGTCCTTCCAGCTTTCCTCCATTTCCTATTCCTGGCAGCAATCTCCTCTTCTCTCTCACACCCACAAAGCACTTGTGACCAGCGTGGGAGAAACACATGTCAAAACTCATCTGTGGCCCTGGATGCCACCAGGTTTTGACTCAAAGATATAACGCTCTCACTTTGAGCTTCCAAGAATGTTTCATTAGTCTCAGTCAGGGGCTGAGAGACCTTGTGATTAAGATGGCAGTGCTAGGATAGATTTCCCACTCTATAACTTACTAGGCTTGGGGCTTGGGCAGGGTCATTTATACTCTCTAAGCCAGAACTGCCTCAGCTGCAAAATTAGGATAATAGTAATAAACATGACAACACTCACCATATAGAACTGTTGGATACATTAAGTGGGATAGCATGTATAAAGTGCTGAGCATGCTGCGTGGCACATGGTATGTTGCCAATAAATGGGGCTGTTGTTACTACTAAACCTGAGTCACTGAGAGAGCCTTTAGGTGGCTGGGAGGAACTATAAAACTCCTGACTAATCTGGCAAATAATCGGATACTTCTCTCTCCATGAGAATGATGCATGCCTGTCGTATAAAACATAGCCAGGAATGAGGAAAATTCCAAAAGGAATTCTGGGAACTCTCATTCTATACCTCTAATTCCTTAGAAAATGATGCCTTTTGGTCTGTGTGGCCAAATCCTGCTTGAATCAGCAAGGCTCACACAGGGTCCAAATCAGGAAGGGTTAACTCCATTCTCACCTTTGCCCCAGACACTGAACCAACTGTAAGGAATGTTGTTTCTGGGTTACATCTGCTTCTCCCCAGCCTTGCCGTTTAAGGAGCATTACTCCAACCCAGTGCCCTAATGACCATCCACATCTATCTCAGCCATTCTTGCCTGGTTCTTTCCTTGTAGCACTCTGCCCAGGTTTTGGTTTTTGAAAGTTTCTCATGCAACACCCTGAACTTTGGTGGGAAGAAAAGCGCTCTCCAGATCAGAGCCATAAATAACAAGAAATAATTACAGGAGCCTTTTCATATGTTAGATATAGTATCAGATGGGAAAGCCCTAGCGGAAGTCCAAAGTCCTACACAAACAGAAGAGAACTTGAACCCAAATAGATATCTCCATGGAAATGCCTTTTGTCAACAAGTGTATGAAACTTTTAAAGGTACAGTTTGCACTGACTATTACACAATGATTCAGGAATCCCTGTGCATGCCTCACTAAAGTGTCATGCTTGAAAGAGGGGGCAAGACTCAGGCCCTCAGGTTTTCATGCAGTTCAAGAATTCATTCAAATATAGAAGCTTTAAAATTGCTTAATTTTCATATATTCCTCTAGCTGCTAACTAGACAGTGAGCTCATCGAAGCCAGGAAGTGGTTCAACACTGGCTTCTCGGCATCTTAGAGGTGCCTGCTTATTTATTTGCTGAATAAATTAAACCACAGACAGATACTCCTCTTATTGACCTATTTCTCCCATTTCTCTACTTCAAGTACTCAGCACAGCTGGGTGCATGCAGTTAAGTCCTCCACAAATGTTAGTGCAGTTAGGGGCCAAAGTTAATGCACGAAGGGAGTATCTCTAATAAAAAATTATCTTTAAAATGCCTTAAATCAATTGTAAACTAGAGTATATATGATTGCTGAACTGAGTCAAGACATGCAAAGTACTTAGAACAGTGCCAGGAACACTGCTTAAATGTCAGGTCCTTTCACAATTATTAGAAACTTTATACAGTTACCTGAGCATTCAAAACAAACTGCCTTTAGATGATCAAATTCCTGGTGGAGAACAGGGAAAGACTGTATAATTCTGTTTTCTTTGTACCTGAAGGGTTTACCCTGATCTTTTAATATATCAAACATCAATGATCTGAAGACATTTAAGAGATGTGACTGTCAATATAAGATCTAGAAAAGATAAAATATGTGGACGCCCCTAACACAGGGCAGCACATAGAGTAGGTGTTCAGTAAATGTAAATTTCAGTCAACAACCTGGTTCATGAGACTTGTATGGACTGCGTTCTTCGGCAACCTGGAGGGAACTGTTTGTAAGTTGGCAATCCATATTGTAGAGCCACCCAATGGCCACCATTCTCCTGACTTTGGGTACTGGTCTCATGATCCTTGAGTGGGGTGGTTTTTGGGTGGGTGGGGTACAGGAGGTAAATTAAATCTGAGAATCAAGTGTCTACATAGTATTCTTACCAGAAGAATAGGAAGATGCTCTACTGCTTGGAGAACAGGGTACTTGTAGCCCGGCAAACCCCAGGCATCTCTGTGACCCCCTGTCTGAGTCAAAGCTAGTCTGTGGGCTGTGCCCCTGCTCCTTTTGCCCAGAGGCCCTCTGGTACCAGCCACGCAGGTGCTCTGCAACTAAGGCCTTGTGGATGTTTTTGGTGATGTGCTCTGACTTGGCAGCAGCCTTCCTCGGCAGCCGGAAAGTTGCATACGGGTTATGTGGCACCCGGTCGACCTCGTCTTCGTGAAAGGACCTGCTATAGTCCCTTTGGCGGTCGTATCCATAGTGGGCCGAGGACCGGAAGGGAGGATTGACACTGTACTGTCCCTCAGTGTCGTTCTCATAAACATACCCACCACTATAATAAAGATCACATTCTGCATATGGCGTGTACCCGGTAATATAGTAACTGGAAGAATGTTGCTCCTGACTCTTCGTGGAGACGCCATTCCTCAAACTATCCTTTTGTGCTAGGTTTGGCATGCTTCCTGAATTTGAGGTGGAAACGTTCTGTTTCTTGGACCTTCTCCGACCCCTGGCACGAGTGTCCAGGGTCTGAGTGGTATAATAGGGGCCAGCTACTGGCGTCATGCAGTAATATTCTGTGCTTGATTGGCTGGTGTAAGAAGACCCGTCATCCAGGATTTCTGTGCTGCTGCTTCTTTGGGATTTGGAGAGGGAGAAAAATGGCTTATCGCTGTCCATCTCAGAGAGTAGGTGGGACTGGGACTCCAGGCTTCCACTCCGCTGGCGGCAGTGCTGAGATGAAGATACAGGTCTGAAAGAGGAGAAAGGCAAACTTGTAAAAGAGAGAAAAGGAAAGGAAGACCAAATAAGGCAAAAGAACACCACACTGAAGGATTCAATAGCAATGGGACTGCAATAGGACTTTAAAGATTTCCAAAGCTGACTGCACAACAGAGTCCATTTGTTCATGTAATCCACTGGTTCACACACAGCTCACTGCTATGGTTAAAATAAGGAAAGAACCAGGTTCTGTCAATTGTGTAATCCACAATCTTGAGAATAAGGAAGATAAACTGATGATACACAACCTGCATCAAAGCCTGAAGAAAACAAAAACAAACCCAGTCTTTGGAAGGTTCTCTCTTCCAATAGGATAAGAGGATACACAGACAGAGCCTATGGAGATATCTGGGTGAGTCACCGCTCTGCCATTTCCCAGCTGTGTGAGGTTTTGCAAGGTATGTAACCTCTCTGAACCTCGCTTCCTCCTCTGTAAAAGGAGTATCTAATATCAATAGTTAGGCTTGTGGGGAATAAAAAATATGGAGCATATAAAATGGCACAGTCTTCAATAAACAGTTCAAAATATTGCTACTGTCATTATCTTCATCCTCATCATTGAATAATGAATGGTAATGTCTTGGAAAAATTAAGGTACCAAAAAATCCAACATCTACGTAAACAAAATACACTTCAATTACATTTTTGTTGCTCACATTTGTGAAACTGGGTAAAAAATGTAGATCTATAAAAGAGTCCTATTGCAGAAAGTCCCTTAAAGTGATTACAAAACACAACAAAATAAAACAGAACCTTAAAGCAAAGATTAACAGAACCAAAGCAACTGGAATGAAGCGCTCTTACTCCAAGTGGCTGCTGCTGTAGGCGTTTCGGGTGAGAACTGGTGTGGTGGGCATGCTTCGTCCACCTGGTGGCCGCCTCTCCAGGGTTTTGTAAGGGCTGCTGTGTGATGACAGCATTTCTCTGTGATGGGAAAAATAAATCAGGAAATCATGAGTCTCTCAACTGCTCTGGAAAACTTGTCATAAGCTGAAGGAAAGAGAGCATGGGGATAAACTTGGGAAGGGTGTCTTGGTGGGTTAGTATCCTGGTACGTCTGAGATGAGTTTTAGAGAGGTACATGTGGTCTGACCCTCAGGGCTATTAATATAAAGGAAAAAGTTAAAAAGTTTACAAAGAGTATATTTAATAAAATAGATTCAGAGCAACTAGAATAGGAACAATAAATCCTTTTTCTGTAGAGTCTAAGAGTAAATATTTTTAGCTTGAGGGCCAGATCTGTGATCAATTACTCAGCTCTGCCCTTGAAGTGTGAAAGTAGCGTCGACAACATGTTAGTGAATGGGGTAGCTGTGTACTAATAAAACTTGACTGTGAACATTGAAATTCAAATCTCATGTAATTATCAAATCACAAAATATTATTGCTTTTGATTTCCCCTTCAACTGTCTAAAAATATTAAAACCATTCTCGTGAGTAATATAAAAATAAGTAGGTATTAGGATGAACTTGGCTAGTGGGCCACAGTTGCAGACCCTGTACTAGAAGGCAACATCCTTAAATCCCTTTGCCCATTTGCCAGCACAGTGAGAACACAACTGAAGTTAATTTTTAAATTAAATGACTTTGATTAACTTTTTACTTATTAAAAAAGCATGGCAAGTTCATTGCAGAAAAGTTAAAAAATACAGATAAAAAAGAAAAACTTAAATGTCCACAATCTCATACCTTAGCTATATAGCCAGTCAATACTAAATGTTTTCAGATATTTTTCCTAAGATATTTTTCTTATGTATACTTATAAGCATTTATACTTTTTAACAACACAAATGAGATATTGCTTTATTTCTCTTTTAAAACCCACTTAAAAATTGTCAATTATATCTAACATTTTATGTTGCTTAATATTCATTTACAATGTTATTTTAATGACTGTGTAGCATTCTACTGTAAGGATTTACCATAATTTATTCAAACAGTATATTAGTTGAGCATTTGTCACTAATATAAACAATGCTCTCTATGGCCATGCTACCCTGAACAAGCCCGATCCCATCTGATCTCGGAAGCTAAGCAGGGTTGAGCTTAGTTAGTACTTGGATGGGAGACTACTTAGGAAGACCAGGTGTAAAAAATAAAAAAATAAAGGATTGTAATCTCACAAGGTCTTTGCAATCTGTGAGGTCAACCAAGGGTTGCTTCATCTAAAAATAAAAAATAAATAAATGCTACTATGAGCGTTCTGTTTTTAATTAGTTCAACAGGAAACATTCCTGTAAGTGAAATTGCTGGATCATAGAGCAAACTCACCTTAAGCTATTAGGTATGTAGGCATATAATTTTTAAGATAATTATTCTTAGTTATAATTCTTCCTTTTGCTGAAATAGCTTTGTTTTCTCCAATATAATAAATATACTTGTCTAGTGTTAGCTAATAGGACTTGTTTCAATGGTGGAAATGTGCTATATCTGTGCTGCCCAATATTATGGACACTAGCCATAAGTGCCTGTTAAATACTTCAAATGGTTAGTATTATTGAGGAAATAAATTTTTAATTTTATTTACTTTTAATTAAATTGAACAGCATAGCTCTAGACACTTGGATCTCTACTGTTTAAGGCAACAGTTCTTAAATGCCAATTTACAAACTGGGGCTGATATGTGATAAAAGTTTTCACAGGTCTTTGACAAATTATAAATATAACAAAGTGTTTTACTTTTATAAGTGAAATAATTTAATCTAAATAATTTTATTTTATTTTGAGGCTAATTTCCTTCTTCATGGAGATACGGTATAACATACTGACTGGGGTAGGCTACCTTGGTTCCTAATTGTGACATTTATTAGTTGAAGAACTTAACAAATTATTTATGCTTTCTTATCCCCTGCATTCTTGCCTGTAAATGGTAATGACAATAGTGATACTGTCAGGATTGTTGTGAGAATTAAATTCATTAATATACATTAAAACACTTTGAACAGTATCTGAACAGTATATAGTGTTTGAACAGCATATAGTAAGTCCTAAATAAATGTTAACTTCAATTATGATGATGATGATGATGGTAGATGTGTTTTTGATATTTAAATGTCATTTTTTTTTCCAGGCAAAGCAGTTGGCAATCCTATCTTGGGTCCTATTATTTTTTTTTTTTTTAAGTATTAATCCATATAGCCAAATTTTGGGAATCACTGGTCTGTCATTTTGTTAAAATCTGGTGTTAATGTCCTGATAATATTTAGCTGAGACACTGAGAAAAAAGTTCTATTATCTATTTTACAGATTAAAATTAGTTGAAGTTCCCATTTGTATTTGAAAGACCAGAAGTTAGTCCTGTCAGCTGGTTTGGTAAAATGGTATTTAATGACAATTTCCTGTGAGCATGGGTTATGAAACTGAACTTTGGACACTATACCCAAATTCAGATTATAATTAATATCCTTATAATTTAATATAAACCGAACAGACTTTAAATATGAAGAAATAACCAAATGTTTTTTTAAAAGAGCTCTTAAAAACACTTCTACTTGTGTCACCACAAATAACTGAGTTAGTTTCTATGATTTAGTTTTACGAAGTAACCCCTTCTGAAAGGATAAACGAGATAATATAAAAATGGGTAGACCATTTTGGAGAGAAGATCGGATAACTGCAAGGCATTCACCTTATTAATAATGTGACTTCTCACCTGGACTGCCTAGTATCCACACACTGTTCGTTGATGGACGACTTTCTGAAATGGATTCGCTCAATACCGAGAGACTTGGGAGGAACAATTCTTGGAGAATGAGGTACTGAACTTGATCGCTGTCCAGCAGTAGTGAAGGTGTCATTGGCTATAATAAGTAAATAATTAAATGAATAAATAAGTAGGAAGTAAGTAAGTAAATAAATACTTTGCGAACACCCCCAAATAGAAATCAGAAGACCTGGTGAACAAAGTGTTCTGATGATGATGTTTTCAGAAGCATTAACTTTTAGGAAATTTATTTTTGTATTTTATACACTACAAAAAACAGATTAGGGAATACTCTTACGAGGCCTGACTCAACTTTTGGCAATTCAATTCACTCTGAGCAAAGAGATCAGTTAGGTGGAATGGGTAGCTTCTCTCAAGTAATATTATAGAAAAATCCCAGCATATAAAGGGACAAGAGGAAGTCGACCTGTAAAGTTGGCCTGGATCATTTTTGTTCAACTTTACTTTTAAAGTTCTTATGCTTCTTTGGCTGACCAAAGGCTCATCCTGTCATTGAAAGTGATGAAACTGATTTATGCGGAAAGATAAAGGACTTGTTATGTTTCCCACTGATATCTGTATTTTCAAAGAGGAATGGCAAGTATGACCAAACCTCAGCTCAAAGGAAAACTTCTGAAGTGGTGGAATTTCATGCATCATAAAACTTGGGGGAAGAGAAAGCCATGGGGGTCTAATGGCTTTCTGATTTCATTAAATCATTTATAGGTAGGTAGCCAATACTATGTTTAAGCATAAGGAATTATAAGGGAACACTCTATCACCTGATATGAAATCCATTCCATAATGAAATATGTTGAACAAACACAGGCCATCACAACAGAGATAGCCTACCTCTATGAAAGTGACACAATGACATGTAACCCAATTTCTAGAATGTGTATTTCTTCCTAAGGAAAAGAAAATAAACTCCCAGTTATCCAGAATACAGTGATAATCACGATCTACACTATAATTTCCTGGTTTGATATTGGACTCCAAATATATAAATTGTGACCACTGGGAAAAGCTGGGTGAAGGGCTCTATGTATTATTCATACAATTCCTTGTGCGTCTACAATTGCTTTGATAAAAAGTAAAAGAAAAGAAAAAAAAAAGAAACATCTCACAGAGCCTTACTAATCTTTTTTGAGAGATTCACTTACTCATGTTACAGTATTCTGATTCCCAAAATCATACAATTCTTATGGAACTGTATTTAATGCTAACCTGTGTAGAAGTTAACTGTAATCTCTTTTCCCCAGCCTTTCTGCATGAATATTAGTATATTTTACTATTCCCTAAAGTACAGGAAATAGGCTTTAGTTAACTAAAAAATAATCTTAATATTTCAGAACATATAATATTTTAAACCGAAAAAAGGAAGCTACTTACAATCATCATAGGTGGTAGTGTCAGACAAAGAGCTGCTCTCTGATGGGATTATGTCTTCTGCAAATTAAAAATACCACCTTTAGTATAATTGTGCATTTATACTCCTATAGTGAGTTTAATAAAGCAATTGTCAATAGAGTGCATCTTATTTAGGTAAGTGTAACTAATTATAATACATTAAGAATAATTAACTATTATGAGAATGGACTCATTTACTACTGAAGACATAAACATCTTATATATCATATAAATATTACATTAGACTATTTCTTAAAATGGAACAAACTTCAAGGGGGTTTTGGTTTTCAACTAGTTTTCAAACTAGCTTCTCCACATGATGAAGTGTTTACAACCAAAAACTGGAAAAAAAAATTCACACCATTGTGTCATAAATGCTAAGTGTTATGTAAAATACACTTGATCCCACATTTGAGAATCTATTATTAGTATAGCTTCTTTTTAGACACCTCTCCTGAAGAAAAGGGCCCTTTTCTTTCTTTCTTTTTCTTTCTTTCTTTCTTTCTTTCTTTCTTTCTTTCTTTCTTTCTTTCTTTCTTTCTTTCTTTCTTTCTTTCTTTTTTAAAAAGAGTGTGGATACTTGATGGTGTGCATTAAAATTACATCAGGGTTTTCAACTGTGGGTGACACTACTAACTTCTTGGACAGGATAATTCTTTTTTGAGGGAACTGTCCTTTGCATTGTAGGATCTTCAGCCTCTACCCACTAGATGCTGACAGAACCCACTGTTTTGACAATCAAAAATGTCTGCAGAAATTGCCAAATGTTTCCTGGGAGGCAAAATTGCCTTGGTTGAGAATCACTAAATTAGACAGACATGGGTTTAAATCTCAATAAATTACTTAGTTCTCTGAGCATAGTTTGGCTCAACTTTAAAATGGGGATAAGAACAATACTTAGTGAATAGTACTAAGGTGAACATTAATGAAATAATGAATATAAAGCCTCAAGCCCAGTTTTTGGCACAGAAAAAAGTGTTCAATAAACATTTGCTATACTTATTACTTTTGTTACCTAGATACAGTGTTCTGGTGAAAAAACTCTGGTAGTTAGAAGTGCCCACAGTGCTCTCAGTATTACTGATACCCATCAAGTGTTAAAAAAAATGTATTTGGCAAAAAGAAATGTCTCAGATGTGTTGATCTGCTTTGGCAAATCCTTCCTTACTCAAATGTTAAGTATTGGCAAGGTTGCAAGCAAATACAACACCTCAATGTAAGCTTCACAGACGTTATGAAGGGAATCTCCCCCCATCCACTCTCAAATGCGAATCTCTATCAGAGACAGGTGGACCATCTCTTAATTGGACACACAGTAGAGCTTGAAGGCTGGGTGCCAGTATAGTCAGCTGTCAGACAAACACAAAAAATCTACCCAGTATAAATGCACGACCATTGGCACCATCTGCTGCCCAAATGTCAGTCACTGTAACGAAGAACACTTGAATCCTGCATAGTTTGGGGATGAATAGGCCACAACAAATGGCTATGAAAGTTAAGTTCACTGTTAATCACCCATCTTTGTTAAGTATGGCCACCAGGGCCAACTAGATTTTGCATTTAGAGTCAAAGCCACCCTAAATTCTCCAGCTGTAGTTGACTAACACCTGTGTGTTAACGTCTGTGCATTCACTTTCCAAAAGCTTTATCTCTGCTTTTAATATCATATGCCCTAAACCCGAGTTTACTTTAAACCTAGTTACTGCCTTTGTATTTTATGTTTTAGTAAAAAAAGAAAAAAAGCACTGCCAACCATATCATCATCTAGTATAAGAATTATCCCCATTTCACAGATGATTATATGTGAAAAAAAAAAATCTTGGAGTCAAAGAAATATAATCACATTTTGGCCCATTTTCAAAACTAAAAACTGTGCTAGTAAATATGTAAGTCCATTTCAAAAATAAAAAATATGTAAGGCCAGTTAGACGTAAAATCTACATAAATGAGATTTTTCAGTTTACTTTTTTCTGAATGTAAAAGTCTTAGACACATAATGTTGAAAAATTTGAAAATACAGGAGTATTAAGAAGAAAATTAAATTACTTGAAATTCCCCGATTATTAGTATTTTAAAATATGTCCCAATTATTTTTTATGTGTACATATTTACACAATATTGGGATCATGCTGTGATTATAAGTTTGTATCTCGCCTTTCTGCATTTCATGTTATATCATGAACATTTGCCCATATCTTTAAATAATCTCCATGAATGACAGAGCTTTTTTACAGTCACATTGGATAGGTCCTTAAAAAACTGTACGGTCTGCTGCATTAAAAAACTGGGAAACGCCTGGGTAGGGCCCAGCTCTCTTAATTCTCTGTGTTGTCAAATGTATTCCTTGCCAGTTAAAGGTGAATCTATCTTATAAACGACTATTGTGAAAGCTCTTTCATCTTGAAAATTAAAGCGGTGCAGCAGTATAGTATTATTACAATAGTGAGAATGTACTTGAAAACCAAGTTTACATACTTGTAAGACTAAAATTCCAAACCATTTAAGAAAGTTATTTTTAATCCCATTTTTTCTTTTATCTCTCACCAAATGAACTTGCTTGAAAATGCTATTTACCATCAAGAGTCTTGACTACGACTCAAAAAACTTTACTTGTTACTAACCTGGTAAAATAACTGTTGCTTTCTGGCTGGGTTTCTTTCCACATCTAATTCGATATTCATTTATTGCATTTTCAATCTCCTGAAGCTTTTTCACTGCATCCGTGTAATCTTGCTTTCGTTTTTTCTTCACGGTTTTACAAAGGTCTGGCTCATTGGCAAGTTTCTTTGCAGCTTCAACCAGTTTTTGCTGTATTAGGAAATTGCTCTCCAGTTCTTGCAAAGCAGGATCCTGCATTTATACAATGATACTGTTTTATTTTTATGGATACATATAGTTACTCTCACTTACACTGGATAATAAATCAAATTTCTTTTGTATTCTCAAATCAGATGTTCTTTGAGAATTAAATCATCTTTTTTACTGCAAGGTAACTTCATTTTCCTAGAAGACAAGACCTCTCTCATCCATATACTTAAAGTTCTCATTTGTCCAAACATCTTTCCTTTTCAAAGAGAATGGCTTTTCATTCATTCAGTTGGTTGGGTGAAGATCATATTTTTGAAGAAGAAATTCTTAACCCAAGATTCACAGACACAGAATGTTATATTCATATGCATAGCTTTAGAGACAGATTCATTTGGGTTTGATTATTCTTTCTGGTAGTTCCTGGCTGCATGACCCTGAACACACTGCTAATTTTTTAATTTTTTTTTTCACTTGTAAAATGGGGATAACATATACCTTATAAAAATATGGTGAAGATTAATTGAGATAATATATGTGCATTGCTCAGCTTAAAGCTGAGTATGCAGTGAGCACTCAATAAATATCAAAGCTCACTTTATTATCGATGAAAACTGCTATTATTTTCTAAAGCCAAGATGGCTAAATTTCAACAAGAAACACAAGCAGGGTCACACTGTTTGCTGATGTGTAAATGAGAAAGTATATTCCATACTGGTAATGAATCTGTTAACTTTTTTATACCCATGTGCTGTATCTGTATACATGTATTATCCATTTGAATATTCCTTGCATCCTTCAGAAGGAAAAAACAATTATTGCACTCCCATTCTCTACATAAGAAAACTGAGACCTGAGAAATGAGACTTCAAAGAGGCTCAACTATTTGCCAAACGCTACTACTTAGTTTTAAGTGGAAGAGTCTCATGTCAGAGGTCTTAATTCTTACAATGTTTCTCAATTTATAAACATTTGGGGTTCATTGAGTGCTCTTTATGTTTGGGGGAGTAACATAGCAAGAAATAACTCAATTTTAATTGATCTGTGCATAAAAGAAAGAATTCAATTTGGCCCACATTCAACTTTCAACTGGTGAGGTAAAAGGTACAGCAGTGACTCAAAAATCAAAGCAACAAGTCAACCACACTCAACTAACAGCTCATCTGTCTCATTGTTACTAGAAGTGCTGGGAGCTGGTTCTCATACCTCTTCACTTGGCAGCAAGTTGTCATCTAATTTGAACGTGGTCCCTACACGCCTTCTGATCTGAGGAGGTTTCTCACCTATGTTCAGTGGATACTCCTTTGGCATTTTGCCTGTAAGCTCCTGTAGAACAGAACAGAATCAATAGGGGGATAATGACATTGGGTAGAGTTGTCAAACATAATTTGAAGAGTCCCCCGAAAGCAGAAGAAACTCACAGCCTCCCGCAGACAGATCTTCTTTAGCTCCTCAACTTTTTTCAGGAGTTTTTCTTGCAACAGCTTTTCCTTCTTTTTGAGTTCAAGGATTTTCTCTCTCTTTTGTTCCTCACTAACTTCTGAGTCTTGAGAACCTGTAGAGATTAGAAGGGGTGTGGGCAGGGAAGGTTTATTCAAGGAATGTTTCCTTCCTTTTTAAAGGACAAAGGATTTCTAAGCCAAACCTGCTAATAAATAGTAGTTTCTTTCTTTTCTCCTTGTTTCTGAACATAATAAAAGGAAACTGGAGACATTTTCTCATGCTTCTGGGCATCAAACGGAGCCTGGTAATAAAATATGCCTCTTGCATTTTAGCCCAGTCATTTTAGAAGCAATGATAAAATGCTTAAAGTTTTAGACACACCCAAGTAAAGACTTAATTTTTCTGAGCAGGTGAGGTTGGGTGTTCTTGAGATAGCTGTTTAGAATATTTTTTTTAGAAAGCAAGCAAGCAAGCAAGCAAGCAAGCAAGGTAAAGGAGTGTTCTGTGCTTCAGATTCACAAGTTGACAATGGGATCTAAATAAGAAAATTCAATTTAGTGAAGTTACATACACTTCGTGAAGGTACATGTAGGCACTCACTATCTTTACATCTAGTGTTATTTCTACAACATATTTATATTTAACTTTATATAAAATTTTATTCAAAACTGCTGCATACTATAAATTTTGATATGCTACTTTATTCCCCAAATAATAGATGGGTTAAAGATGCATTTAAAAGTGGTTTACAACAACAACAAAATGTGAAATAAACTAAAGATTGCTTGCATTTTTCTCTAACCCCAAAATCAAAATGTTACCTGAAGAGATTAAACTGCCATTGCTTGCCATGATGAATGGACTTTTTGCCTCCAGTGTTAACAGTTTGGAGGTCCTTGGTGTTCCCATCTCTGTCAAATCCATCGCGATATCGTCTAAACTTCTAGCTGAAGGAATTTTTGCCTAAAAGGTACACAATAATGTGATGAAACTCACTCAATTACACCTATTTCAAATTAATGAAATTATTAAGTAACTATAGAATAGAAATGTCAACAATTTAGAATACACACACACACACACACACACACACACACACACACAAGACCTAAGCTTTGTAGCTAAAACATATTAACATTAACAACTGTACATGATTACTTCTCATGGTATACTTCAATCATCAACTTTAAAATGTCACCATACATACATGCCAAAAATTGGTAAATTTATTGCTTTGAATCGGGTTATACACTGCTCATTTTTAAAATGTAAAAAGAATTAGAACAGTTGGTAGTAAAGTTAAAAAACAGCTAGGAGAACAAAAATCTATGTGCTTGCATCTTTTCTGAGAATGCTTATCTTTTGAACAGAAAGCAAATGCGGGACAGGAGTTTATTGCTATAGAAACTCTTCTAGTCACTTACTTTGCTTTGCTTCCGGTCTAAGTAAAACTGATGCTGACTAATTGCCATCACCCAGATGGACTTGATGAGAGAAGAGTTTGCATACCAGGTTTGCACAAAGAGGCCACTTTGCCCAAAGGTTCTTCTTGACACAGAAATCCTGAAAGATTTAGGAAAGCACTCAAATTATTTGCCCCTGGCCTCGACACAGCACAAAATGTACCCAATGAGTAATGTTGTAACAAACATCTTAATTGCTTTTCTGCTGTCGCACTCTTATGCTGACAGGATTCTGGTTTTCTCTTTTTATGACAAAACCAATCACACCTATGTAGTATCTTCCTGTAAAACTAGCATATTAAGAAATGCATATACACACTCAAAAGCAGGTGACAATTAGGCAAATTAGAGGTTGTACTAAAAACTGTTCAAACCATCATGAGGTCAGGATCAGCACCTTCCTCAAGGTGAAAGAGCATCTCAGATCTATAGACTTGTCTGGCTCAGATATTATCAGAAGATTAACAAAATGATATTGTTGAAAATATGCAAGTCTAAACCTGGTCCATAATACTGCTTGTGCACAACCAGATGAAAAAGAAGATGAGTGAAAGAGGGAAGGACAGGGAGGGGGAAGCAGATGCTGTGTGGGGGAATGGGAGAAAAGGATCAGTGTTCTTTGTAGGAATTCAGGTCATCTTTTTGTCACAGCTGTTTCCTCCATTCCTCTGACCTCCAAACATCCATAAATGTGTCCTAAAAGCAACCAACCACTGAAAACTGATAAAGAGTTCCTCTGAAGAGTTTAAAGAAACTACAATCTTGACTTTAATTAATGTTGATAACTTAGCCACTGTTTTTTAAGTGATCAAATGTTAAAATGAGCGAAGGACCTGAATAAATATTTCTCTAAAAGGATATACAAATGGCCAATGAGCACATGGAAAGATGCTCAGCCATCATCATTCATTAGGAAAATGTGAATCAAAACCAGGATGAGCTACCACTTCACACCACCAGGATGGCTATTAAAAAAAAAAAAAAAAGAAAAAAAAAACTCAACTGAAAATAACAAGTGTAGGGAGGATGTGGAGAAAATGGAACCATATACGTTGCTGACGGGAATGTAAACTGGTATAGCTGCTTTGGCAAACCATCTGGCAGCTCCTCCAAAGTTCAAAGAAAGCGTTTCCACTTCACCCAGCAGTTCTACTCCTAGGTATATACCCAAGAGAAATGAAAACATATGTCCATGTAAAAATTGCACATGAATGTTCATAGCAGCATTATTCATACAGTCACCAGAACCGTACAGAGAAAAGGCTGTAATCCTTACCTCCGTGGATCGTGTACTTCAACAGCAAATTTTTTCTCACGGAAATATAAATTCTCCAGCTGTTTCCATTGGAATAGCTAATAAAATAAGAAAACAAAGAACCACACAGCTTTAATTAATGCTAATCTTTACTAAATCTAGAAATCAGCTTAATAATCAAATAATCAAGAAGGTGCACCAAAATTAAGCACAAATATGTGATGCAGTCTTTTACAAATCAACTACAACCCGAAACCATTTTATTGCTTCTTCTGACAGCAACATTCGCTTCATCAGCCAATCTTCCTTAAACAATAAAACTAGGCAACTGTGGGGTCATGCATACTATTTTTCCTCTGACTCAACTACAGAAAGAGTAAGGAAATCCTTGTAGATTCCAGTATGCACATGCCTCCTGATCAAAGATGTTGACTTCATATTTAAATGGAAAGAAATTCAAAGGGATGTTTCAGTAAGACCACAGATTAAATTTCAAAAGAATGCAAAGTGAAAGTAAACCGGAACTTCAAACAGGGGTGATTCTCCATGACACCCGATTCCCTGCCTACAAGTGTTCCCCTAAATGCCACAGAAACCAGGCACCAGAACTGTAGGCAGGGGTGGGGTGGGTTGAATGCTGGAGTTGCCCACTTGGTTTCTGAGCAGGAGCCTCCAGTTTTTGTAAATAGAACTCACTTCTATATTTTCACTGCTGACATTCTGTGCAGCTTGCCAGTTTGTTGAGAGAAACATACTTTACTAACAACGTGCTTTTGAAAACCACATAATTTGTAAAAAGCAGCTCATTCACAGAACTGAGTGTGCCCTGCTGTAATTTCTGGGCCCTTATGTTAGGCTGGGCCTCATCTTGTCTCTTAATTTGGACTTCATAGCTGAATTCATCTTCTCTGTCCCTAGTCTTGATGATTAGGGAAATAAAAGCACAGAGATTTTATTGCATTATTAGACTTCGGCTGGATTTTTAAAATTATGTTCTAAGAATCTTAAAAGAGCATATTAATGATCTAAATAATAACTTCTTTTCTATGCACTATCAGCAAAACCATTTCCTGAAGTATAGCAATCAAGGTTATTCACAAACACATAAACCTCGTGTAAAGGAACGGCGTGAGTTCACTGTGCATATGCAGCCAGAAGAGAAAAGTGTTCAAAGTAGACCCCCAATCCCAAACACAGTGAAATAAACCAGCACACACTAAGAACACAGCCAGCCCTTTTGGTCTGAACATTTAGTCATCTCTAACTAGAACACTCACCCAGGTTGAAAGTTATCAGTGAAAGCTTAAAGCTACATACCAATTTTCTAAAATGTCCGTAGACTGAAGGCTTTCATTTCTTTTAATCCAGAGGTTCCAAAAATGGGACAAACGTGAGGGAAAATCTCAAGGTTCTCTCCCAGACAGCAGCAGCATGGGTGAGTTGTGAACTGAGTTTCATAAGACACTTAGGTGTAACTCAATTTCACAAACTAGCCTCCCACGGCTGACACACTGACTGACATCAGCAACTCTTACCCAATGACACCTCCCCAGTTCTACTTCTTCCTCTGATCAGTGGGAGGAGAGCAAAGTTCTTCACAGCAGATTTTCCCAGAGGGGAAACTCATTTTTTATATAGGGCACAGTGTGGATTCATATGATACTTCCTAGGAAGTAAGTTGCTTTGAATCCAGGTGCAAATTTCACCGGAGGCTTTCCGAGGGAGCCATTTCTAGCCGGGTTTACTCACCCTGGACATGAACAGGTTTTACAGGAAGAGCCACAATGCAGTTCAGCTGTGTTTTCCTTTGCGTCCATTCCCACACACATAAAAACCAGGGCTGGACTTGAAACATGATCTCTGAAAGTCACCACCTCCTCCTCTTATCACTTACAAATGTAAAATAGTAGCACTTTTGCCTCCATTCAGCATGTCCCTGCATTGAGAGCAAACATGCTTCCTGCAAGCAAAAGCCCTACTTAAAAGGCAAGGGGCTTCAGTTTACTTAAAGAATTTGAAACAAGTGGTAGCTGGGTTTACAAAAGAAGTTATGGGAATAAGACTGAGATTTTGTCTGAAAGACAAAGCCATTTCCCTATCTGAAATCTTAAAAGTTTATGCAAAATGTGATTTAATATATTTGCCTGTAATACTATAAAAGTGAATTGGAATGACACAATTTGTGACAGCAGTTGCCACTAAGCTGGCCATGGTAGAATGTACGAGGAGTAAGAAAATTCGACATTACAAGTAATGTTTTATTTCTCTTATTAATAAAAATAGAATGAATTAAGTATGACAAAATATTAATAATCACCAACTTAAGTGGTTATATTCTTGGAACTCCTGTATTTTTAAAAAAGTAATAAGAAATGCAAATTTCTCAAATTTCTCAAATTAAAGGTAAAATAATATACCTTCACATAAAATGAACATAGGTCTATTTTACACAAGAGTGCCATTTCCACCTTCTAACCATCTGAGAGGCCTCTATTTTAGACATTTATTATTATTGTGATTCTTATCAATGGTCGAAGAAGCTAGGAAAATACTTCTAATTATAGTGGCACTAGATCTAGCTGGCAGCTGGAAGTATGCTAGCTTTTCTTTTGAAGTTTCTGAAATCATTCTTCTATTGTGCTTAACATTATTTGGATGTTCTTGATCTCAGCAAGCCAGGATGAAACACTGAAAATGGCAATGGAGCTGAGGTAAAGTGATTCATTTACTGAAAGATGCTCATGGCAACAGTCCTAGGACAGGGCCTAATATATAGCAGGCAACTGACTAATTTTCCTTTCTTTCCTTTTTGCCAATGTTTTCCTTAAAGGATAAATAAGAGACCCCTATCCCCTGCCCAGTCAAAATCATGCAGAGACTTCAGATCAATGGAAGGAAAAGGGAAAATGGTCAGCTGACTAACTTGTTGGGGTCTCTACATTAGATAAATGGTCTGTCATATAACAGAGACTATTCTAAATCACCTGAAATATGAAGCGTTTTAAAGAAACCATTATGCATTTGAGGAAAGAGATCAGATTTCAAAGGTAGAAGGTAGCAAAGTATGCTTCACATTTTCTATTATTTGGTGAATACTGGTGCCCATATAGCATAGGACTGTCCATCACTGGGTATGTTGTCTTACAAGGTAGGACAAGACTATTACATATATTATCCATGCATGTGTGTGTATACACAAACACACTTGTAATTTTTATATTAAAATCGAAAACAATATTTTGCCCAAGCCAAAATCACCACTCTTGGAGATGGGGGTGGGGGGCGTTTTATTTGCATTGCAACACAAAGTTAAGAATATGAAACTAGACTGTTTCCAAAGTGATCATTAAACAAGTATAACAACAGTCATTTATTAGTATTTATTGTTGTTTATGTGACACTAGTAGCTATAAATTAGAAATTTTGCTGTTTTGGAAACCTATGGTGTTAGTCACAAAAGGATATGCTTGTATGGAGAAAATAAAACTATAAATTAGGTTTTCCCTACTCTACACCCATCTAGAATGATTAGTTATGCCCTTTAGCATCAAAAGGAAGTAGATAGCAACAGATGAAATAATAGCTGGGATTATTTTGAGACTGCAAAATAAATAAATAGATAAAATAAAAAAGTAAAAGAAGAAAAATAAACAATGATATTAACAAAAAGATAATCAAAAAACTACAACAGAAAGAGAACATATCCTAAGGTCAGTAATCATCTTGTCTTAAAAAAGATAGTGTCAAAGAAATTTTAAAAACTGATGCAGAAAACCAAAGCAGAATCAAGCCCTATTTTGAAAGTGAACTAAGTATTGTAATAAGAAATTCCCTTTATCCTTATATGTAAAGGAAGTTGATGGTTTTAGAATTTGCCACACATTTTAACACTTTATTTAATGAATTTCATGGATTGAATATTTAAGCCATTTTCTTGAAAGCTGCAATCAATTATTTAGTTAGATCCAACCCACTATTATAGACTTAACTAGAAGAAATCACTTCTTCCCAATCACAATTACAATGGTTCCTAAATATTTGAGGCTTCTGTCAACTTTAGAAAAAAATTCTACAAGGAAAAGCATGGGGACTTTTAGAAGATAGGGCAGTGCATGCTTTAGTTGCTTTTGGAGTTGTTTATTCATTCCTGTTCAATCAACAAATGTTTCTTCTCCACCTTCTATGTGAGAGGTCCTGTTCTTGCTGCTGAAAAATGGACTGGTCTCCTCTCCTGTGGAGATTACCTGAACCAACTGCACCAAGTCGGACTGCCTTGGTTTGCATTCTGGTTCCATCACTTGTGTTTTATTTGGCAAGCAGCTTAACTTCCCTGAGTCTTAGTTTCCTCATCTGTAAAATGGGACCAATAGCACCTTTCTCAGAGGGCTGTTGGAAGGTTCAGGGAGATTATGTTTGTGAAACACTTAGCTCAGTGCTTGTCTCAGAATAAATATTTGGTAAGTGATAAAGCTAGTTGTATTTGCTACAAAGGATTATCAGTCCAATTAACTAATTTTATCATACTTTTGTGCAGCCACATTATAGTAGAATCAGCTCTCTGGATCACTGATCTGTCTTTCCCCTGATGAGTAACAGCCAAGTTATTCTGTTGACACACCTGTGTCACTCAGGTTTCCAATTCTGTGAGTTTCAGCCTCTGTAAAAACTGCTGTATTATTTGTTAATTTCTTCTTGGTTTCCGGATACACCCTCTAGGTAGGAAATGTGTTCACTATCACTGCATCATGGAGGTCACAGAAGAGGAGGGAGTGGTGGGTCAAGGCACGCCCACGGGGAGAGGCATGGCACCAAGCCCCCTACTGTCTGGGGTACCAAGGATAGGAATGTGCCCGGGCAGGTATAAAAATGCTGAGGAGTGTGCTCCTGCCCCAGCAAGAGGGACCTCCTGAGGTAATAAAAGACTAAAAGACAGAGAAAAAGCTTCGGACAGAAAGGATCAAACTGTCTTTTTGAATCTTTTTTTTTAAACTAATAGTTCTTATAGGTTAATCATTTAACTGCAGATTCACCTGGAAATGACTAAATTTGGGATAGTCACAGCTGTAGTGTATGATTGTACATCCAATAATGACTCAGACTGATTCCCTGCCATAACCTGAAGAAACCAAAATCATTGTATCATTGATTTATTTTTCATTTAAAAAAATTTATATTTGATGAACCAGCTAGTAGATCTGTTTGCCTTCTAAAGTACGACAAAAACAGAATTTTACAGGATTATTGGCTTTTAGAAAGCCAAATTGACCTACCTTCTATCTAGCCAGCCATCCTTCTATCGAATGCTTATGTGACTGAGCAACCCCATGAGGAGTGCTACTTTCAATCCCATTGATGAATGATAAAACTGAGGCTAGAGGGGTTTAAGTAAATCGGCCAAGGCCAAACCAGGTATACAGAGTAGGCTCTGGGATTCACAGCCAGGCACAACCAGGTTCCAAGTACACCAGTGTCTATTCAGAGCTCACCATCATGTCTTTGTCACCTAAGAGTGATCTATGGACATTTGTTATGTTAACAAAAGAAAGAAAGAAAAAGAAAGAAAAAAAGAAAGAGAGAAAGAAAGAGAAAGAAAGAAAAAGAAAGAAGGAAAGAAGGAGCAAACAAATGAGTAACTCCCAGTTCTACCTTACAAAAAGAAAAAGCACCAATTATGGCAGCCATTTGCAGAAAAGGACTCTGAGTCCCTCACAGTTTACTTAGACTAGTGGTCTTAACCAACAATGATTTTGTATCACTCCCCATCCCTACCCACAACCCCAGGACATCTGGAGATGGATGGGACATTTTTGGTTATCACACTGGAGGAGAAGGTGCTGCTAGCATCTTGAGGGTGGAGGCCAGGGATGCTGTAGAACATCTTACCATGCTTAGAATAGAATTATCTGGCCCCAAATGTTAATAGTGCTGAGATTGAGAAACTCTGACTCAGAGGACAATTTTTAGTGATATAACTTTGTTTTGGTCAGAGGCGTGTGTTGATGAGGAAGACAAAATTTTTGCTCTGAAAAAATGAATTCTGGAATTCTATTTTTTCTCACCTAGGTGTGCCTTAAGGAACAAATGGTATTCAAATTGTTTTCTATGCAATGTTGTAAGACCCTATATGAGGTCCTGATCAGACTAGAAGAGGCCTTGTAAACAGTGTCAGGTATGCTAAACTAAATTTTCTTAACATACCTAAACGATACACACTCAGGTGGAGAAAATTACCTGATGTGATGGCATAACCTTCCATACATAAAATATCACATCTTAAATGCAAGGAGTAAAACATTCTAAATATTTGTGGAAAAGTTTAGATAAAAACGTTCTGGGTATCAGTAAAGGCATAATGTAAAAACCTGACTGTCTAAGAGGATGTCATCTCACCCAGATTTCCTTTGTGGCTGAATCTCTAATCTGCCAGAATTGATCTAATGACTTCCTGTTAATAATGCAGGTATTACTCATCACATGTACTTTGTATAACCAGAGTTGACCTGCTGCTCTCAGGTACCTGCCTGGTGCTTTTGTATGTTTATAGCTGGTATCCCTTCTCATGAGTTAGTACCTAGTCTGGTCATTATTTATTTTCAATAAAATGTCTACTTTTGAATATAATTCTGTCTTTCCAAATCTATTGTCAGGTCTTTGATGCCAGGGACTTGTATTTTTTTCCTTAAATAAGATAAAGAATATAAAGTACTACCTCAGGTACCTTGCAAACAGATGGCTTCAATACATTTTTTTTTGAAAAATATAAAATTGGGTACATTGCAGTGTCTTGCTAGAAATTCATTCCTGAAGTTTAAATGAATAAAAACGAAACCAATCTTTAGTTATAAGTACACACTGAAGAAAGCTTTACTGTTTATGCACCTTCATAGAACAATTTTTCAAGGTTTAATGTACTATTTGGTTTTCTCTACATTTGAACTAGTCAATCTTATTAAAGAGCTTGCTTTCATTGTTCTCTTTGTACCAACAATTCAGCCAGTTGGTAAATGCATAGAAATACAAAGTAATATTAAATAATGAAATCTAATAGTTTTGCCTGTCCAATAGGCATTTCTCTTTAAATATCATCTTCAGTTTCTAAAGGAAACACTCTTACTCTTTAAGCTCTAGCTATAGTGGTTTCCTCTCAGTTGTTACAATGTGCCTCCCTCCCTCCCATCAGCATATACTGTTCTCTGACTAGAACATGCCAACCCATTCTTACTTAACAAGCCTTACTTTCGCATTCTTCAGGTCTCAACTTAAATGTCACCTTTCTCAGAGGCCTTCCCTGAACACACTAAATGTGCCTCACCCATCCTATTATTGTCCCACCATCAGAGACTATTGTTTTCATGCGAAACCATGCAAAATTTATAATTATGTCTTTATTTCTTGCTTACTTGTTTGTTTCTCACTAACCACCCCCTAAAACACTTCAAAGAAAACAAATACAGTGTGACAAAAATTACTTATCACTCTCAGGATCTATTTTTCCTCCTTTTTTTTAGAAACCAAACACCTTGAGTGAAGGCTTTGCCCACGGCCTCCTAGAGACTGCACTTCACTGCCTCCATTGCAATTAAACTTAGTTACTTTATGAATAATAAGACTGCTTGTCTTGGATTCTTTCCATTTGCCTCCGGGTTTTGAAATGGAAATGGATACTCATCAATGCCCAACCAATTCTCTGAGAGTTCCTTGTCTTCTTAGAAGAGCTGTTTAAAATTCTAAGTATGATTAACTGTAGGAGGGGAAGAGAAATACCGAAGTTGCACAGTAAACTTTCTGTAAATTATTGTGTGAAGGGAAAAATATCTACTCACTAAAAGAATTCACTAATTCATTGGGTCCTCAGTGGTCTGTGAGGTAGATATAGTAAACAAAATTATTTGAATTTGACAGTTGAGAACATAAAGGTCCAGAAAGGCTGAGTGACAACTCCAGGTCAACCAACCAGTAAGCAGGAGTGCAAGGCTGGTTCTTATTTCAAATCCAATGTACAGGATTTGAGTTCTCCTCCCACAGATTCTGCAGAAGGTTTTAACAATCAGATTGATTACTGGTGTGGCTGAAGCTTAATTATCACTTTAAAAACAGCATGGACAGGTCTCCCGTTGATATTTGGGGATTCAATTGTTTCCCTCCACAGCATACTTAATTTTGTATTGATGTAGAAAGTGCAGCTGGACAGCACATGTTCGCTTCCTGTACGGTTAATCTCATCTGGCATTTAGGCAGCATTAGAAGTAGCACCCTAAATGAGATCTATGGTGATGTGGTAGTGATGGTGAAAGCAAAAGGGATTAGAAATGATCAAGATGGCTGTCCTTAGAAAAGCAAGCAAGTCACTGAATTTAAATGAAAGGAACCCTGTACTTTTATGACAAGGAAACAGAAAGATGTTTGTGCTTGTTACTTAATTCATCTGGCTCTGGGCATTTGGGAATTCCAATAGTTAAAAAAAGAAAAATCAGTTAACTGAAGGCTGAGAACCTTTTCCCCACCCTGAAATACTCTGGGGTCATCACAAGACTTTCTCGGGTGTTATAATACAGGAATCTTGAAAGGCACTTTATCTCACTATGGTCCTCCTATGGCACCTTGGCTAGCGTGCCATTTTCATTTCTCTCATCTGTGACTGGTTCTAGTTTTCTGAGATGAAATAACTTGCCAGAGGGGAACAAATCAGTCATGACATGGACTTTAATCAGCCACTGACCCACTGTCTACTTCTTTATGAAGAACATTTTTCCTTTAAGTACTGAATAAACAATAAAAACCTAGAAGGAATATAAGTCTGTATGTTTTCTTTTCAGAGTAAAACTTCATCATTTTTAAGTTCAGATGTCCTATGATCTGAAATTCAGTTGAGTTCTGTTATGTTTTCTCATTCCATAAGAGTTTGCAATGACACATTGCATGCACAAAGGGAGGATTAAAAAGAAAAACGGCTTATGATCTGAATTTTTAATGCCATGAATTTTTGTGGTTTGTAACTCAGAATTTTAAATTTTAATTTGCATCATGCGCTAGGGTATTGTTATAAATGAACTGGGAGAGAGGCAGAGTGCTTATCTGTCTCTGAAAATAGAAAATCTGAGTGTGAATTAGTAGATTAAACATTAGGGCTATGGGTCTGTAGCAATGTTGGGTTCTTCTCTACTCAAAAAGTGATCCAAGAATATTTCTCATACCTGTCTTTATTCTCTCTCTCTCTCACTACCAAGGAACAACTACCAGTTATTGAGTGATGACTGTGTATCAGATAATGCTAACTATAATCTCATTTAATTCTCAAAACCACCCTATGCATTTGGTGGCATAACACTATACAGATGAGGTAGCTGAGTTTAAAGAGATATTAAACAACATGCTCAAGGTTACACAGCAAATAGACATCAGAGACAGGCTTTGGGTTTCTTCCCAAACTCTTGCCCTGAATCATGACACTATATGAATTGAAGACAAGTTGGCCCCCATGGCTGGCAAAAGCCTTATTTATAGCCAAAATACATGAAAGGCAATTGCTGGGTATTCTGAGAGGTAAGACAAACATAGTCCCCAACATTCACAGACTATAACTGATAAATATTGTGAGAAAAGGACAGATGGCCTCAGCCTGTGGATCTTGGACCAACACCTTTTCAAAACAGCCTTTTGGCATCAGTCAGTCTCTCTTATTGTTGGCAAATCTTACTCCTTCTGGTTTGTTTTTAGGCCATATAATTATAACAAAGCAGGCATGTGGTTCAAGAGGCCGTGCATGTATAAGGCCTTCCATTCTAGCCTTCGTTTCATTCGAGCTTGCCAATTTGACCTTCATTTGTTCCTGGCCATTGGTAACTTGCTGTGTGTACAGGTCCAAGTAAACTGTTGAAGCAAATCCTACTTTTACATGTATGCATGCATGGTCCTTTAAATGATGCATTTTTTCATTTATTCCAACTGGGCTAAGACAGGGACTTGTAAAACATCCTCCCTCCAATTAAACCCTTAAATTGTTTGGATGTGGAAAAAAATAAAGATATGAAAGTAAAATCCATTGTTAGATTTAACAGAAGAAGAAAGGAGGAGGTAAAAAATGGTATAGATACCTGCTTAAATAACCAAGAAAGTGAAGGCAAGACAGTGATAACACAAGACAGCCTGTTTATGTTTTTTTTTCCAAACTAAATGGCATCCTTTGAAAATGAAATAGGAAAACTCTGCAAATTGAAAAAAGGAAGTGGCTTCTGACCCTTGTCTAGACTCTGGAATGAACGAGCACACCTGATTATGATCAGTGTCAAACAATATTTACCAATTTCTATGAAACTGTGAATGTAAAGAAAGGGCCACAAATCATGAGCAACTGAGAGGAAATTAACTGCAATATTTACCGTGCAGATTCTGACTCACCATTATTTTGAAAGAAAGCCTGGTTATTTTCAGTGGTTACATTTACATTCTGTGAGAATCTCAATTTTATCAAACCACATTAACTAAGAAATTACTTGCAAGTCAAGTTATATTTTACATGCAAGATTCAGAAAACCAGCAAGACCCCTGAATGTTATTTCTTAAAGTAAAATTTGGGGGAGAAATAAATGACCAAAAACTGTTGACGTAAATGAAGTCTACCTTAACAAAACACCATAATTTGATCTTATAAAGTAGGTAAACTGGGGATTAGTTGTTTGTCCACCTTTCCTCAATGGAAACAACCGTAATATCCAACAAAACAGAACTGGTTCAAAAATTTATTTCTACATAATGGAACACTAAAAAGAGTAACAAGAGACTTATTTATAAGTGACCTAAAGAAATTTGACATGGTGTGGAACAGTGAATATAGTAAGATGTCTTAGTCTCTGTAAAAGCTTAGTATACACAATGACCAAGTCTAAACAAACCATTTCATAGGGAGAAACAGGAACTGCAGAAGGACTTTCTGCCCTCATTGACATGTTTCTATAGTTTTTGCTTTTAAATGTAATAATAAGTAAAAATGATTTTGAAAAATATCTAAAATTATATGGCCCTCATTTCTAATATTCTTTATTAGAAATTTGGTCTTAGAAGCAAATTTTCAAGTATTCTTTATTTCAATTGATCTTGGTCACAGGGTTCATGGAGACAAAATTCTATTTGTATGATTACATATATGCTCTCTTACTGTCCTTCACACAGATGGATCTTGGCTGTTAAAAAATGCTTTATTATTTTTATTGATAATTTGGATAAGCCTCAATGCCCAACTAGTGAGCTGGATAGGCATTAGAAGGGGGCTGTGGTTTGCCCTAGGCCACCCTTTTGTGTTGTCTATGTCAGTTTCACAACCATAAAAAAGAGAGAAAAGAGAAATTTTACTTATTCTCTTAACTCAGAGGAAGATTGTGAGCACTGATTGAAGCTGAAAGGACACAGATGAAAAGCATGTGGTATGATTATAAGGGCCTACCTTTATGAAGAATATGGCTGGTTTTCTAAAACACATTAAAGCAAGAGACAGAAGTGATAAAAGTTATTTAATGCTATGTTGTCGGAGTATGATAACACAGGCAGCCTGACCATAGACTGTTATTATAGGCCATTGTTTCACTGCTGTGATTCCTAGTGATGGCAGCAGTACACAGGGAGGGTGAGAAAACCTACCAGCACAGCATGAGTAAACCCTTTGTCATTCTAATACCGAGTAGGCCAGGGCAACCTGATGGTTATCTATATGGATTCATCAATTCTTATATAGGCAAAAATGTCGTGTATATTTGTGCTTGGTTCAATAGAAACAACTTCATAATCAAATTTCATATTGAAAACAATGTAACTTGTAGCTCTGGAAAATCTAAACCCAATAGAATATGAAAAATAAAATGCATAACTTATTTTTCTTTAAGAAACAGACATGTTTAGTGTAGAAAATTGTTAAACAAAGAAAAGCAAAAATAGCAAGAGTAGTAAAAAAAAGGATAACTCATAACTATATTACTGAGAGCCAGTGGCATCAAAAATTTTGGTTAATGTCTTTACAATTTATCCATCTGTTTTATATCCAATGTAAATATGTGTGTGTGTGTGTATGTGTAAAATACACATAGGCATCCTGTTCATACTAATTTAACTATTTTACACTTAACCTGAGTCTTCTCTCAACTCATGATTTTACTAACCAAAAGTTCTTTGTCTAATTCTGTTTGGTGTCCCTTAAAGCAATGTCTCCAGACCTAGAACAGCTCAAGTTTCTCCTAAGTGTCTGAGATGATTCACACTTACTTTCCGAGGTTTCACTTTATCTTGTAAATCATATTGGCCAATTCCTTTATAGCTGATTCCAAGCCACCAAGGAAGTCCTTGTTTATCCTGGAAGACAGAAAAGCATGAGAATCAATGGTTAAGTCTTCTAGAGGTAGAGTAATATTCACCAATTTCATCCTTTAACAAGTTTCTGCAAGTCAAAATAAAGCTGTCTTGGTAAACAAAACAGTACTTAATAACCTAACTTGTTATTAAAATGCCTTCTTAGTGTTACTTCAAATAAGATTTATAAGTCAAAACAAATACTGTTAATACCACCAAAAAGAATGAAGTATTACAGCTTTGATTAAACAGTTGGAGAAGAAATAAAATGTAAGTCAATTAAGAATGAATCCAGAATATAAAGCCAGTTATCTATTAAGAAAGAAAGAGAAAAAGAGAAAAAGAAAAAAAGAAGGAAGGAAGGAAGGAAGGAAGGAAGGAAGGAAGGAAGGAAGGAAGGAAGGAAGGAAGAAACAAAGAAATATAGAAAGAAATAAAGAAAGAAAGAAAAAGAAAGAAAAGAAAGAAAGAAAAAGAAAGAAAGAAAGAAAAAAAAAGAAAGAAAGAAAGAAAAAAAGAAAGAAAGAAAGAAAGAAAGAAAGAAAGAAAAAGAAAGAGAGAAAAGAAAGAAAAGAAAGAAAGAAAAACTATGTTTTTTAGATCAGCTATAAAGGTCAGGGAAGTTTCCAAAGAATTACAAAGATGTTAAAGTGGTTCCAAAACCTGATGTTTGTAACACACTTAACGATGAACATGAGAATACCGAAAAACTCTTTTGGAGAACTATATAATTCAATGACAGGATATCTGAATAATGACTACATATGGAGAGAGGAGAAATTTTTTTTCCCATAAACAATCCTTTAGGTTTTACAAAGCAAAAGATGTATCAACATCAAAACTTAGGCTGAAATATATATCTATAGGCAAACACACTAAAAATCAGTAGAAATTAAAGTTGCATTAGTACATATTTTTAGTATAGGGTATCCTCATTATGCAGGTATTTATTATCCAATTTTCTACCATTTTGAATTGCAAACATTGTCAGAACTTGAAGTCATTCAAGACTGATTGATTATAAAATTATTCCTTTTTCAAACAAGACTCTTTTCTTAAAGTTTTATTAACACTGTTTTATTAACATCTTGCAATATTTCTTAGTCAATCTCTTTCTGCTAATAAACATCTGAAAATACTACACAAATACAAAATATACTGATTGAAAATTGGTACTACAAATCCTCCAAAAATGTGATTTTATGAAGCTATCAAAATGACATTGGAGAGTGCAAGATTCTCATACAAAGGCACTATCAAATGAATATCTGGTAACATTCAAATGGTAAACAATTGGAAAGAGAAAAATAAGCAAGAAGAGCTAAAGGAACAGGAGTGCCAAAAGAGAACGATCTGAATATTTTAGAATTATAGAGGCTTTGGGAAAACAATATGTGCTTTAAAGTCTGCTAAAAGTGACAAGATATAATCAGGCTTTTATTTTTTAAGAAACTCATTCCTATCCTCAATGCTCAAATTTCTAGAGACAATTTACAAATATATATATAGATTTATGTGATTTTCGAAAGTTGGTGTGGTTCACTAACTCTCACAAAATAATATGGGCATTATAAAAGCTTTGCCATGTAGAAGTATTTACCTTTACTGCATAATAATGGACTCCATAAGTTGGTAGAGCTTCTACAATTTTCATATACCTATGGAAAATGAATATATATTATAACCTCTTATTAAAATAGAGGACCCTTCTGGGAAAAGTGATTTAAAGAAACACAATTTGTATTTACTTTCCTCATTATAACCATGTCTTTGACTAAAGCAGAAATGAAATAAACCATTCTAGTGAGTAATATATTTTACTTTATTCAAATGTTATGCGGTTGCTAACAAAACTTCAATTTCAAAAAGCTATAGGAAATGTTATGTTCTGCATATTAAGATTTCTACGACTTAAAAACAGATCATATCGTAGTATACACTCAAATTGCAAGTATTTTTTAAACTAAGTAATGATGCAAAGCAATGAGAATCAACTTTTGGGTCACGCTCATAATAAGTAAAAAATAAAGCTATTCCATGGATTGATTGTAGTAAACTCTTAGAAATATATACTTAACTCTTAAGTCAAATCTCTTAAAAGTATACACTTAAAAAAGGTGAATTTTATTGTATGAAATCCTGATTTAAAAAATATGCTCCTACCATTAAAGCAATGGTGCTACCCTTTGCTATTTTCAATTCTACAAGTATTTACTGTGTACCTCTAAGACTTTATGGCACAGAATAAACTATGTAAGACTGCCTCTCTGCCTACAAGAAATTGAACTTCCCATTTAAAACAAGTGGACTTATTAATGACATTTTGAAGATCAATTGTTCTGGACTTTGTAATCAATAATTTGATCATTTAAAAAAGTAAACAGCCTACATGTAAATGAGTATAATAGTTTAGGTAAATGTGCCCAGGTCATGCTAGTAGTCACACAGTACAGCCAGAATTCTAACTAACTGAGTTGAATTTTACAGTCTAAGGCCTTAACTACCAAGTCAGTCTGTTATTTGGAGCCACAACGATAATGATCAGAGGAAATTAAATAACTCTGCACTTAAGTAAAAACATTTCATAATATGCTCATCAGCCTAATCTAAAAACCTTTAGGAAAATTGTTATTCCTTTTTCTTCCAGTTCAGAAAATAAGTTAAAATGTCAAGAATTCAACTTTAGGACTGCTAACTTCTGCATTTCTTCCTTGAAGATCACAGGTATGCTATGATAAAAGGAGACTAGTTTAAGGGGCAGGAGTATAGGGGAAATCTATACACTGACCAATGGCAATCTCCAAGGCTTTATTTCAATTTTCACATGCTCTGAGCTATAGTCAGCAGTTTTTTTAAAAAAAATTATATGGCCATAAAAGTTCTATAATTACTGTAGCAATAAAGCAACATTAGCTTTTACAATTATAAAGTTACAAATTTAGTTTTTATAATGAAAAAATTTTAATGTAGTTTGTGAACTGTTCCTAGTAAATAAATGGTAACTCTATAAGTGTTAAATGCAGAAATAAATCACTATGGCCTTTTTTGGTAGCATGAAAACCAGATTATCCAACACCAACATTGTTTGTTCCACCCAAAGTAGAGTCGCAAACCAGGCAACCAAACATGGCCTCCAGACAGGTTTTGTTTGGCTCACATTGCATTAAAATTTTCTTGAAACAACATTGCAATGTTTAAAATGGGATTGAAAAATTGGAAATTCCAGCTTTTTTTGGGGAAAAAAAAAATCAGAAGATCCTGCAACATTATACTTGAATTCTGAAGTTGAGTAGCCTTGCCTCTACACAGGGCTCTCTAGTTCCCCACAGTCCCTTTTTGCCCCACACTTGGCCTACATTTCTCATTTTTGTCACCTGCCTGCCTGACACTGATGGGTACTGAACTGATTAAACCAATACATGGAATGACCCAAGACATTTTATAATGGTAAGATATTTCTAATCAGATGAGGACTATATACACACAACTATACTACAGAAACCATTTCAGATGATTTCTACAAACAGAAGGCATTAAAAGTATATGTAAGCAAAAAAAAAAAAAAGATACTTACCGAACCACAGCTTGACCCCGAGTCAGACCTTTGAATTTCAAATAATGCTCAATTACCCTGTCCTCACTGTAAAACAATGAAATGAAAAGTATGGCAAGGCATGATTATCTCAGATACAGACTCATGCTAAGATTTTCAGGTGGTTACCTGAGAAACATGAGAAGAAAGGCCTTCAACAACTTATTTGGGAGAGAAGCTGGCTGAATTTTGTTTCTGTAGGACATGGATTCCTGAAGAATGCAAACCTCAGACATTTGACAACCTCATCGTAATTTTTAAGTTATATTTTATGTAACATTTATATAATATATATTAATATTTTCAAAAATATTAAATTGATACAATATCAATGTCCTTTGCCATGGAGATCATTAAGTGTTAGTATTAAAGACATTTTCCTTAAATTATTCAGAAAGATTCAGGAAGAACTAAAACTATTTCTGAATTTGTATTCAATTTAAAATACTCTATTGTCACTACTCAGGGATGCACTGCTTTAGGAGAAAACCTTTCATTATTGTCCTATGATAAAACATGCTGACTAGAAAGGAAGAAATAGGCTGAAGTCCAGCAACCCTTGACATCATTCAGCCATTAGACCCTACAATCAGACATATCTCAAGTCATATATCTAGTATAAGGTAGAAGAGTAAATGTTTTTACTTCTATATATCTGGTAATCAATGGCAATTGTTTTTTTTTTTTTCCTTAAGAAACTATCGCTTAACAATGATTCATTTAGGAAGTTCCAGACTCAGTATACAATGTTGGCTCACTACTCACTTCCACTACTTTTTTGAGAAATGTATTCTAACTTTCACATTAAAGCTATTAATGTTGAACATTTATTTTGTAATCTTTTTTTTTTTTAGTGAAAAGGAAAATCATCTTCAGGACTTGGTGTCTTAAACCAAGGAAATACATTGAAAAGGGAATGTAAGTAATTCAAAGGGGGAAAAAAGTACTTTTCTAGGAAAAGTGTTATATGGAAAATGGTACCATGGACTCATTAAAATACAAACAAATAAAGCAACTAAAATATACAATAATTTCCAGCCACAGAGAAAACCTCTGGTCATTCAAGTCTTTTCTGGTAATTAAGAAAAACTCTGTCCAAGGAAATCTGTATTTTATACCATTTATATTGTATTCTGCTAGATTAAGGTCATATTACACAATGACGGCACATGTATTGAGCATCATGTTTACTTAAAAGTGTACTTTACAGACCTTTTGCTCACTTGATTGAGAAGGCACACAGCTGCTCTTTACAAATGACTACAATCTTGGTACAATGATTTCCAGTGAGCTTTGACAGATCTTTTCACTGAAAGGATCAATGTCTACTTATGGTTTCTCTGACAATATTTGATGGCCAATTAATATTTTCTTCTCTTACATATTTTTTAATTTCCTGAAAAGCATGAAGTTCTCAATAGAGGCTGTGATAATGGGGTCACCTGCTATCTTGTTTTGGCTTACCAGTAAGCAAGGGATGGATGCTCCTGAAGAGTTTTTGTTGGAAAGGCTGGTAATGTCTTTAAATCTTTCCTGGCATTTTCATCACTAAAAAGAAGAGGAATATAGTAATGTCAGTCACTGTTACCTAAAATATTATCCAAGCTAGTCACCAGATGAAATCTGAAAAATAGCTATATTGTTGTCAGCAAATATAAAGCTCTGGTCTCTACCTAGAGATAGTCCTTAATTTGACAACTCTTCAATTCATCTGATATTTTAAAGTTTAAAAATCAAAAAAATTAAAATAGTATTAAGCTGCCTTAATCCCATTTTCCTCACTCTTCTCATAAACTTGCATCAATTTTCATTATACATTTTCTGCATATATCTATATTACATAATTATTATTACATAATTACATAATAATTATTATGTACATTTTATATTTTATTTTTACATAGCATTTTTCAAATTTCATTTTACACTTTCTCAACATTCCTATAGCAATCTCATCATTATCTTTAGTGGCTACATAATATTCGCTATGTTGGAATAATGGTTATCATACTATTCACATAGAATCACCAATTTTTCATAATAGATATTATAGCAATTAAAAGGTTTATGCAGACCTATTACTTATCTGTTATTTCCTTACAACTCTCTGAAATAAAATAGACCAAATTGGGCACCTGCAAAAATCACCGAAATAGCAGATGACTTTGAAAAAGTGTTTTTAATGAAACCAAAGGTATCACTCAAATTTCATCAAGTGAACTCAACTGTACTTCATGTAAGGTCAGCTATTACCTAACTATAAAATGGCAAAATTCTGGTTGTCAAAAGAGAAGGGTGTGGTCTTCATGGAATTTACAGAAGGGAGAACAGGTAATATGACCCAGTCATAGTTGGTCCTGCACTGTATGAAAGAAAAATACTCTCTAACTCCTCTAAGTATTTAAGAAAGTAGTCTATGAAGAAACAGACATGACTGTCTAGGGTCTATCAGAGCCTAGGATAGTACATTAAAGAGCTATTCAAAATCCTGATCAAACTAGTGTTCATCAAACAGCATACTGGTAACTCTTTGCCTTCTTTCTGCCTCTTCATATCTTCTTCATATCTCCTCTTTGATGAGAAGTTACCAAGAGCTGAGGCACCATGCAATGCTCTTTTGGGGCATTATTTACCATAGCTCTTCCCATGTGGGAGGAACTATTATTACCCACACCTTATAGGTTAAGAGTGTGAGGTTTAGAGAGACTTAGTCACTTGTTCACTGTCTCACAGCTACTACTCACAGAAGCTAGAAGGCAACCCAGCCTGTTTGGCTTTAAAGTACAAGACCATAACTCTTGTAGTCTATTTCCTGAGAGTTGACATAAACATTCTCATTTCTTGCAAGGCATAAAAAGCATAGCTTCTCTTAACTCTCACCTCTAGTTATAAATGAACATATTGAACCAATTAGTTCCAAAACCCATCACTTATGCATTTTTACATTAGCTTCCCTGGAGTTTGCCCCAGTGTGAATCATGATACTAAAGAGATGAACCCCTAACTGGAGGACCAAATATTGAACCTAAGGTGAATCTCTTCCCAAAGCATTCAACACCCATAGATCAACTGTTATAGATTAATTGTTATAGGTCAAACTGGGAACCAAGTATGGCCTGTCGACAGGTTTTGTTTGGCCCACATTGTTCTGTGCTGTATTAGAAATTGCTCACTTCTGACACTTGTTCAAGTTTGGTGTAAGCGATCCTCCTTCACTGTCTACAAAAGTTTGTTTTCTGGTTCTAGTTTCCAAGTTTCTTCACCATGTCACAGGGGCATGAAGTGAACCCACCGAGGAAACTGTACATAGACTTACTTTCAGTAATAAAAACAGATAGTTAGAGTTGAATGTCACCTAGCTTGGAGACACTATGATTTGTATCTGTCAACATTTCATTTAAAAACCAGGTTAGTGGCCCTTTCTAAACTGAAAGATCTGGCTTTACAAATTACTACAGGAAATAAAGTCACTTGGATCCTGTTTATTACATAAGGGCAAATCTCCCTATTCATTTGAAATCTGAGCAGTACAGCTTAACCATTTTGACAATCTTGAGAAACTGGTTTGGGCTTTCTGAAAACTAAAATATACTACAACCCCATTTATTCATATTAAAGGTCACCTGTCAACTCCCAGTAATGATTATTTATTTTTCTTAATAATTTATTTTATGCTCTGTCCTTCAAATCTCATTTTCTTCTCACAGAATTTGGCTCATCAGTTTATGAAGGGCAAATATATGTGTATGTTCTAAAATGATAGACTCAGTGCAACACTTTTGTTATTAATCATCACCACAAAACACACGTGTTATCTTCTAGGTCCATGGGAACTATATGCAATATTCTAAGAACTCAGCCTAGCATTGACTTATTTCTTTGAATTATAGTTAATTTTGTGGCAATCAAGACCTCACTATAGTAGAAGCTGCTATTTACCATAAACTCATTTATTCATTTAGAAAGTATGTACTAAGTGTATATACCACATACCTAGCATGTAGAAGAGAGTGTCATGTGATAAAGTTACCTATTTTCCCTAACCCCATTGGCCAAAACAATAATGTGGTTATCCCTAATTGCAAGGAACACTGGGATATGCAGCTTTTATTTTGGGCAGCCACATGCCTAGCTACAAATTCTACACACATAAAAGAAAGGAATACTGGATACTTGGGAAAAACAATCAGACTTCATTGCTGATAGGGAACCACTACTCAGACCTTAGTAATTTCTGCCATGTGGGAATGTGGATCCTCTATTGATTGCATTTTTTCAAGAATAAGGCAAATCCTCAAGTTTAATGCAAGATATCTGAATTTTAAATACTGCCTCAACGAAAGAACCAACCAACCAATCAACCAACCAACCAAAGATTAAAACTAAAACACTGTGCAGTCTGTGTAAAATATACCGGCAGACCATTGTTATCACTTTGCAATTTCTGGCATACACTATTAGTCAAGAATGGATAGGGAGATGCCTTCTCAGTTTTCAACCTGGTTTCTAGTTTTAGAAAATTTATTAACAGTGCAAAATTGTCAGTAGTGCATGAATAAAAAAGACGCATGAGTAATTTTGATAAATGTGGAATCTGGGCCATAACAAATCATCACATTCTTAGGAAAGAACACAACCTTATTTCTTTGTATTAGAAAAAAAAGGTTCCTCTTATTCCTCCAAATCTGGTTGTTTGGGCTATTGCAAAGCATCCTTTCCTTATGAACATATAACATTACTTTCCTATAAAAACCCATTCAATAACTCATTTCAAACAAGCAACCACTGATATTGAGGAGATTAAGCTGTGGACCTATCTGTAACATTAAATGAGAGAGCACTGGTAGGATTCAAACATGATTGAAACAGGCAGCCTTGCAGAAAAACAGGTTAAACCTTTCAACAAACAGTGCATAGAAGTGCACTGAAATACAAGTGGCCAGCAGACAGAAGCAAGTGTTCAGCTTCATTAGTTCACAGGAAAATGCACATTAAACCACCAGTGAATCATCATCATGTACCTGACTACCAAACTTTTAAACTCTGACAATACTTAGTTTATATGAAGACATAGGGTAACAGAAACTCCCATCCGTTGATAGTGAGAACATCAGTTGGTATGATTGTTTTCAAAATTTGTATATGCTATGATCCAGCAATCCTTTCTTAGGTATATCCTTAGAGAAATTTACACAAAAGAATAATGTTTATAGCAACGTTATTCACAATAAGACAAATAAAAGAAACAACCTAAATATTCTATAACAGTAGAATAAAACTGTAATGTAAGCATACAATGGAATACCATACAGCAGAGAAAATACAGTATAGCTTCACACACAATGAATCTCACGAATGTTGAGAAACAAGACCCCAAATAACATATACATCATAATCCCATGCATATAGTTTGCAAACAAGCAAAATGAAACAAGAGAATCATATATAGGTGATCAAAGTATAAACCAAAACTAGAAACCATGTCATTGTGCTTTGGGGGAAAAAGGATTTTATTGCAGGGGGAGGCTGTATACAGTGCGGAGGCTATACACTGGGTGAGGTTGCAGCAACATTCCTTGCTGGGAGTGGTTATACTGAAGAGGAGTTTGCACTCAAAAACTAATCAGCTTTTTGTTCTGCTTCTGTAGATATGCTTGTTGAATAGGCCTTACTCAAAAGTAACTAAAAAACTCATCCTCCCTTTGGCTTGCTCTGCCTAAGCAACAAATGTAACTACCTGTAACTATAGCAACTCCTGCCGGATTTGTAAGGGTCTGAGGACAAATTAACCAATCAGCCCATGCCAAAAAAGTTCTATATAAGGAGTGTTGCAACTGAGCTGGGGCCCAGATCTTCAGAGCACCAGCTCCTCTGGGACTGCTTGTGTAATAAATCTGAGTTTTCCAACTCTCAGAGTACTGCTTGGTTTCTCACTGGTCTGATCTTTGCATCTTTTTTGTGACAATGTGGCCGTGTATTTTCTAATTTGTTCCTTAAACTACATATATGTTTTATGCATTCTTCTGTGTGGTATAATTCACATCACAAACTAGATCAAATATAGCTAATGGGTGACAGTGAGGGTACTGAGAAGCAAGCTCATTGCCATTGAGAGGGAAAGTGCTGTAATTATTTAACTACCGGGGTGTTAAAACACTGGCGCATTATTCTAAAGTTAATCCCGATCATTTTCAGCATTTAGGACCAAGCAGGATTTCACGATTGAGTGGACTGACAGTAGCTGAGTACTTATTTGCTCACCCTCTGAAGAAACCTGGTTGGGGAATCTACCAAGAGTCTGAGGCCATGTGAATCCATTGAGCTTGCAGGGGCAGCGAGGTCTGTCTTCAGCACAGAGGACAGGTAAGCAGGGCAGCAAGCTCAGATTATATAACTCAAGATCAACCTCAGAATCTGGAGGGAGAGCCTAAACAGCTAGGAGGTGAGTAGGCATAGCTGGGGATGTCTCTGCCTTTACCCAGCAGTAAACATACTCACCCTGTCTGGACATTCTTGGCCTAATAGCAATGGAAGTGTCATTTTAAATATGCACTTGACCAGAATTGCCAAGAGGGGCTGATTTCTCCAGGTCCTAGCCCGAGAGAATGCCTACAAATGTTAAGGCTTGCTACCTCTCAGTAACCAAACCAAAAATTGCTTTTATCATTTCAGCAGGAATTCATTTGTCACAATGAAGAACATGTTTGTATTTTATCTGATTATATTTTATCTGATTAGGCTGAATCTCTCCATTAAGTATTCCAGATTCCTTTTCTGATAGCTTTCTGGAAAGAAGTGGCCCATGACCCACCGTTTAGCCACTGCAACAATGTTTCAGGCAATGATTCCTTTTGGCATTCTCAAGCCCCTTTTCGTGGTCTGTTGTTTTTCTTTACTGACCTCAAAAACCCTGTAGGAATGTGCCAGCCTCACTCATTTTTGAGAAAACCACATGGTTGGCAGAACCAAGGCCACCTTTTGTGTTTGCTGGAGCACTTGTGTGAAAACAGCCATCCCCAGCAAATGTGTGCACCTGCTTGTAGCTAATTGGGAACTTGATCACAGTGACAATCAGCCACCTGCCATTCTAAGGCTGGAGGGCAAGGGAGTGCTGGCAATTAGCAAACTATGGGTGCTAGCACTTCCTAGAGCAAAGGACTCACTGAGTTCCCTGGAAGATGGCAGCTGTCTATGTTTGGTGTTGGGGCATCCCTAGGTTTTTAAAGTAGTTTGGAAAAAAAAGCCAAGCCCAAGCCCCAAACTTCCCTTTTCTTTTTGATGCTAAAGCTCTTCTTTCCTGAAATCTAAAGGAAAGGTGGCTAAAAAGCACATATTACAATGACCCAAAGGCAATGTATGTAGGAAGTTCACTCACAAAGAAATAAACTAAACCATTTAAAATATAACCTGGGACTGCAGTCTTCTTTTTATCCACAGATAAGCATAGCTCAAAATTCATATTTCACAAAAATGCATACATAAATGTAAAAAAGCTATGGTTACTGCCTATTTGAACATTCAAGATAAATCCTAACATGTAGCCTAACTATCATCAGAAATTAAATAAAAGGTTGTGAGAAGGGGCCTCCAAGAACTTGGGCAAGTAGTCATGCTGGGAGCCCTATTTAAAGCTGTATTCTAGATTTACTGTCATTGGGAATTGCACTAATTAGAAAATTTGCCATTCTGGTGTAGCCTTGCACAGACTTTGGTGATAAGCCAACTTTCTTACCTATGCTTGCTAGAAACCTGTGGTGACTGTCAAATTTTTGCACAATTCTGAATCAGACCTGGTAATGACTGTAGCAGTTAGAGAAAAGTGTATTTCATATCTGTTACATGATGTAATAGGTACCAGTTTAACTACTAAAGCATTGAAACTGGATCCAGTGTTTGAGGATGTCAGCTTGTTTAAACATGTCATTATTAAAAGGATATCAGTTACTGTGTATAAACACTAATTTCCTCCACTAATCCACTGGCATTGATCAACAGCTCAGAGATTAGCAGTTTAAGGTGTGTTATCAGTTTATTTAGAGCAGTTTTTTGCTGGCCAGATTGCCTTCAAATCACCCTTTTTAAATGAAAAGAATCACATTTTCCTCATTTGTTTGGGAACTTGGCCTTCAATGATGAATCTACTTTATTTTCTCCTTGATATATTAACTATGGAGCTCTAACAGTAAATTGCTCTCTACTAATTTGAAGGTAAAGTGATAGTAAAGGTAACAAGAGTAAGAGAACACAGTTCAGTTGACCCTTGACCAGCATGATTTGCACTGCGTGGGTCTACATATATGCAGATTAAAAAAAAAATACCTGTACTGTTTTTGATCCACGGACGCAGAGGGCCAATTGTAGGAGGGCTGACTGTATATACTGTTCCACGCCATTTTATGTAAGAGACTTGAATGTCCACAGATTTTGGTATCTGCTGGGGGAAGAGGGGTTTGGGGGTCTTGGAACAATCCCCATGGACACTGAAGGTAGTTAAGATTTGGGGGAGTCAAAAGGTATACTTGAATTTTGACTGCATGTGGATGGGGCCAGTGCCCCTAATCCACACATTGTTCAAGATTCAACCAGTTACCAAAGTCCACTGACCTCTGACTAGCATTATCAGTATTATCTGTTAGAAATGCAAATTCTTGAACCAGAAGGGCTAAAGTGGACCCAGCAATCATTGAACAAATGGCTTGAGAACCACTGCAATAGAATAATAGAATAAACACATCATACAACAACAGGAAGATATTTTCAAGAAAGAGATAGTAATCAACAATTTAAAATAAGAAAGAAAGTCAAGGAGGCTGAGGACAGCCTAGGAGATTAGTTTTGGGAACTTGTGGAGGCTGACTAGCAGTGATGCAGTGAGCACTGCTGCCATTCAGTGCCTGAAATAAATGCTTTGAACAACAACAGCTCACACTCACTGGGATTACGAGGTGGCAGAAACCGGGCTAACCCTCTCTCTACAGGCATACCATACTATTATCACTAGCACCCCCATTTCATAGATGTGAAAACTGAGATTTAAGAGATCAATTTAAATTCACACAGCAAGAAAGTGATGCAACTCCAAACCTCTGCTTTATTTAACTACTTTGCCTAATTCTTCCAGGATTCCTAAAAGGGGACAGAAAATGGGGAAGGAACAGGTAAGGAAGAAGGGGAACACTTTCCTCAGCTTAACTTGGAGCTTCAAAATGTATAATTATAGTGGACACTGATTGATTCTATTAAAATACTGGTTTCTTGAGTGAGAAAGGCTGTTTATTAAAACTAGATTAATCTGGATTAGTTAAAATTGAATTATATAGCATAAAAGATTGAAACACAGATAATAAAACTGAATATGTATTAACTCCTCAGTGTTACTTGAACCAAACCAAAATGACTATAGTTATCCCCTAATAGCAAAGATACCAAATTTAGTTCAATTTTGTTTTTTAAAAGAGCTACAAAATCAGACCCCAATTATTTTCAGCACAATTTTAAAACAAGGCATCTAAATTCACCTGAGCCTCACTTCAGGTGAGAAGCCCAAAACCCTAACAAAGGCTTCTTAAACCACACAGGCACACCTACCTGATGTCCTATTTTTTTACTGATTCAAAAAAAATCATAGTAAGATCTCTACCCTTGCAAATTATCTCTGTTACAGGAAACTAAGGCCTGGCACCAAAGGGTGAAAATAGAAAACAAGCTGTCACTTTTTTCATTCATAGTAAATCATATGCAAAGGCAGAAATCCTGGTCTCAAATTCACTCAACGTCTAATGCCGCTACTGATTATATTGCAAGTAATTAGTTTAGAAAAAGTGCTTATAGACAAGTAATTTCATTATAGCGAAAATATTTGCCCTCCTCATCTTCCACTCCCCAACCAAACCCCAGCCAGGTGGTTAAGTAAGCAGGGTTCATCTGGTCCAGCCTCTGAATTCACAGCTGAGGGGAATGAGACCCACAGATGTATGAAGACTTACCAAAGGCCCTGTAGTGAGGTGGTGCTAAATCTAGAGGAGCAGTGGCTGGTTGGCTGGTTGTGGGGACTCCAGGTTGGAACAGCAGCAGGGAAGAGGAGGAAGGGGAGAGGAGGAGGGAATTGGAAAGATAGGGTGGAGAGGAGAGAGAGAAGGAGGAGGAGAGGCCAGAAAAGCCAGGCCAGCTGGGCTAGACCTTGCTCACCTCCCAATCACAGGTTCTTCCATTCTTGGAATTTCCACCCCACCCTTTAAACATTTCTTGATCATTCCTCAAGACAAATCAGGTTGTAGTTATTTACAGAGTGGATGGTGAGAACTAAAGTACATAAGCCATTCTCCTGGCCTCTGCTGAGGCTAAGGGTGCCCCAAGGCTTCCGGGAAAGGGGGAGGGTGGCTCTCTCTTCATCTTGACAAAGTGAAGCTCTTTCATTGGGGTTCAGGTGTAAGCCTCTGGTCCCCAGCTCCCTCAGACCCCTCTGCTTTCACAAGATAATAATTAAAAAAAAAACAACAACTTGTGGCTTTAAAGGAGACTTTTTCAGGCAACTGCTGTGTGGCAGACAAGCGCTCACCATCTTACTTATAGGAATTTATTTAATTCTTATAGTGAACCTAGATGTAGTTGAATGTTTTTAAAATATAGGTAAGGAAGTGGAACTGGTACATAGGCAGCCAGGATTTAGATGCAGGCTATTGCAAAACTTCAAATCAACAAACCAACAAACTCACTGGCCCTAGACCTATGATTTGCAGTAGTAAAGTTTGGACTTAGAACTGGATTCAGTCCCAGGTCTCCAAGTTCGAAGGAGTTTTTTTTTTTTTTTTTTGGTGTTAAATAATCTAATCGTTGTAAGCCTTGGTTTCCTCATTACAAAAACAGGAATAGTGACCTCTCTTACAAAGATGACAATAGACTATTGTGAAGGCACTTGCCTATGTTCAGTAAATGTGTTCTTTTTTTGTCTGATTGTACACAAAACCAAACACTGTATTTTACCAAACACTGTATTCCTACCACTCTCAGACCAGGCTGGGGTGGATTATATCACTAAGAATCCCCAGTGAGTGATCTAGATTAGAGTTGCTAGTTTAAATATATAGAACATACTTATCCTAAAAGAAATATTTGGTGTTTACCTGAAATTGAAGTGGGCATTTCCTATTTTTATTTGCTAAATCTGGCAACCCTAAAGGTTGGGGATAAACCATTTGGGAAAACTTCAAAAGCAACTTGCCAGGTCCCAGGCTGTAAGCAGTTTTAGGATTTGTTCACCAGATCCACAGTAACTGGGAGAAGTTTAGCTGTGAAACTAGCTAAGAAAGCAGCTTGTGTTCTGGGAAACACAGCATCCTCTCAGTTAGAAACTCTTTTGTCATTAAATTTTTGTCTGAATCCTACCTGGTAACAAAGGACAATTACTCTGTCCATCTGCATGCTTGATAAGAATCAACTGTCAAAAAAAAATTTTTTAAGTCTAAAAAATTTTTAATCATAATGAAAATGTGACGAGAGATTTTTCTAAACGTAAACCAGCTCTTTGAGGCTTCCAATCGTGTCTACTTTGAACCTTCAACTCTTTTAGAAGAAACACAATCCATAAGCATAACTCAGGCTGAGAAGCAAATTAACATGAAAATCTGTAAATATTTAAAATAAAAACATTTTACAAATTTATGGAGACAGAAAGTAGAATGGTGGTTGCCAGGAGCTAAGGGGGAGGAGGAATGAAGGAATTGTTTAATGGGCACAGAGTTTCAGTTTTGTAAGATAAAGAGTGCTGGAGATTGGTTGTACAACAATGTAAATATATTTAACATTACTGAACTATACACTTAAAAATGGTTAAGACGGTAAATTTCATGTTACGTATATTTTACCACAATTTTAAAAAGTACCTCTTATACAACTCTAGAGTTAGAGAAAAGGGCACATGGAAAACAACACAATCACACAGAGTGTTTTCCTACAAAAGAATGTAAAGTCAAAGAAATGTATCCCTCTCCTGGGAAATTTCCTACCAGACAAGTGAAATTTATGGATAACGTAAAGCCCCAAAGATTTCTCCCTTCTTCCTGCATGTGTGACTCAATGTGTCATTCCTGATCATACAAGAACCAGATTAACCACATCAGCCTTTTGAACACAGATAAGCCTGAATACATGTTATGTTGTTACTAAGTGTTTTTTGAATCAAACCAAAAGGCACTGAAATATATATCAGTGAGGGACTGTAAAAGCCATCCCGCCAAATGCCATCCTGTAGCTCAGGTAGACTCTGGAAGGTTTGCACTTTGAGGAATGGAAGAAGTTCATGTCACGCTACTTTCTACTCATACCAAACACCAAACGTGCAAATGTCTTAGCCAGCTGTTATCTGAAAAGACCAACTGGACTGTTTCATTTTAGTAGCAGTGATGGGCATAATGGGCTAGCTTACTCCTAGAGAGGAAAACTGAGAATGCAAATAGGTTAGTAGCTTTTTAAAGTTGTAATGATTTGGAATTACTTACAACATACTAGGTACTGAACTAGGCACAGGACATGGGTTACTTTAGATAATTTGCACAACAATCCTTTTCCACAGATAAGATTACCATCCCCATTTCATAGATGGAAAAACTGAGGCTAAAGGAGGTGATGAGATTTGCGAAAGTGCACACAGTTCCTCAGGGTTAAACTGGGATTAGAATGTAGCCAGACTCCAGGGTCTGAGCTGGTAAGGACATCATAACGTTGTTGCCAGAAATATGCTACACAGATTTGTCTGGCATGTGGGTCTAGGAATTCCCAAAAGTCTCACTGTATTTGTATTATCTTTATCGACCCAGTCCAGTAGATACCATTAACCATCTTTTGGATTTTCTTTTGAGCAATTATCAAATTGAGAGGCAGATTGGCAATTCAGAGGGTGTGGGTTCAAATCAAAGTACCACCATGGTGACCGTAAACAAAAAGTCAACCAGATATTCAGTCAGCAAAAATGATTTATTTGGGGGAAAAGAAAGTGCTGCAGTCGGGTGTGTGTAGCCATGGTGAGCCATGTGCAAGTCCCGGAGACAAAGAAGAATAAAGTTCTTTTTTTACAGGGGAAGAGGAAGTTAAGGGAAGGGGATGTTATAATCACAGACTTCTTGGAGGGGCCCTTTGACTGACGTAGGGTGTGAGAGCTCCTCCTACAGGTCCTTCTGACTCCTGTCTTTGGTGATGTCTCTGTCATAAATTTTGACAACCCTATGTGGAACAGATATGTGACCTTGATTGCCAAGCCTCAGTCTTCACATCTGCAGAATGAGAATCTCAACAGGTATAATTGGTGGAGAAAATGATATGAAATATATGAGTATCTGGCACCTCATAGATAATGGTAAAAGCAGTGTGTATAATGGTCATAATGGTGAAGTGAGAGCATGAGCTCTGCCATCAGATGGCCTGGGTTCACATCCAATCTCCACATTTTACCAGCTGCGTGACTTGGGCAAGTTACTCAACTTATCTGGGCTTTCCTCATCTGTAAAATGAGGATAATAATACTGCCTAGTTCAGAGTTCATACAAGAATTGAGGGACTGGATATTTAGGAAGCTTATAGAAATGAGTATTTCAGGTGCCAGGCACTGTTCTAACTCCTTCATGTACATTTTCTCTCTTGATTTTCACAACGTATGAAATAGAAGTTATATTACTCCCCATGCCTCAGACCTGGGAGATCATGGATACTGGAATCAGAAAGAGCTAAGAGGTTTCCAGACATGTATGCAAAAAAGCTGGTTTGTAGAATTTTGTGTGGTTCTACCTTTCCCAATGGAGCTCCTGTTTAGACACCTATGAAAAAACCCTTCTTTTAATTCTCCATTCAACATCCAGTTCTTCTCAAAACCTTAGAGTTTTCGACAGTCAGGATCAGCCATACAATTTGCAAGTCTCAGTGAAAAGAGAAAATGCACAGCCCATTGTTAAAAAGATCATTAAAAATTATTTGATAACAGAAGAGCCTCAAACCAAGTATGGAGAAGAGGGTCCTGTGTGACTGCACAGCTCATGAAGTCAGCCCTGCCCACAGCTTTTTCTCTGGTAGGTTTCCATTGTCTTAATTGCTTCCTTTCTGCCTGCCTAGCCTCTGTGCCTGTGTCCAGAACTGAAAGAGCCTGTTCACAAAAAGCACATAGACCTCTGGGAGCAGCCAGTTATGAACAGGGCCTCCCACATGCTGTGGAAAACCACAGGCTCACTGCTCTGGGATGGCGGAGAAAGGTTGTAAGCTTTGATTTGGGAAGTTTCCGTTGGGCAAAGTGAGTAGTATTCCACAACTCTTACATTCATTTTGAAAGAGGACTCAGTGCAGGAGATCTGTAAGTCACTGTGCTAAGCTCTGAGTTTTTAAAAAATACAAAATATATTTTTAAATTTATATTTTAATTGTTAATTAATAAAAACACATTGAAAAGCTAAGAAGACAAGCTACAAACATTTCTATTCCCACCAACCTTAGACAACTGTTTGTCATGACAACAATAATAATAGCTTAATTTTTTCTGCCCCTACCATAAACCAGGCAGTGTGCAAAGCACTATAATACTGTTTTGCACATTTGAAAGTTGCTAGGAGGGTAGATCTTAAATGTTCTCATCACAAGAAAAAAAAAATGTAACTATGTATGGTGAGAGATGTTAATTAGACTTATTGTAGTGATCATTTCACAATATGTACAAATATCTAATCATGTTATACACATGAAACTAATATAATGTTATACATCAATTATATCTCAATAATAAAAATAAAAAAGAACTGTAATATTCCTATTCACAGATGAGGAAACAGAGGCTTAGAGATTTTCAATAACTTAGCTAATATTGCTCCCCAGTAAGAAGTGGAATCTGGAACCAAACTCAGTGTTTCCCAACTTCAGAACTCACTTTACTATTTAGTCTTTATGGTGGAGAGGTCAGTAGCTGTGCAGAAAAAAATATTAGAACTTCTAATAATATTTATTTTTATCCATTCTTTTGAACATGTTACTTCATCTCATTCATTTAGATGTGTTACTTTTCTGTGAATATTTCATAATGTATACAATGTTGGTATAGTTCTACAAGAAAATAATTGAATAAATAAATAAATTAAATAGTATACATAAACTGAGAATGAATAGGGCTGTATGAACAAAAAAAATTATAGCGGCCACTGCATGCATTATTGGTGTAACTTACAAACCAGTTTTTATACATGTATCATGTGTTTGTATATATTGGTAACCATGTTTTGTAATAAAAAGAATGGATAACATGTATACTTTTGTTTTTCTCCACTTCATATATTATAATATCTTTCCATGTCAATAAACATTTATCTATAACAGTATTTTTAATGTAAGCACTGACCTCCTAAATAATAATTTTGATAGGTGAAATCTGATGATTTAGAATAAGGATCTGATATCCATTTTACATTTCTACGCCCTCACCCTACCCCTACTCCAATGAATGGTGGAATGTAATTAAGTACCTCGAAGCCAGGGACTCTTCTTAAAAAATACATCTCTGTTCCCCAAAGCATTGAAAACAGGGTCTCAAAGACATATTTGCATACCTTGCTCATAGCAGTATTATTCTTAAAAATCAAAAACTGGAAATAATCCCAACGTCTATCCATGGATGGAATGACAAACAAAATGTGGTATACACGTACAATGGAATATTATTCAGCCTTAAAATATAGGATATTCTGACACATGGTATATCAAGGATTAACCTTGAGGACATTATGCTAACTGAAATGAGCTAATCACAAAAATATAAGTCCTACATGATTTCACTTATACAAGGTACCTAGAATAGGCAAATTAAGACAGATAGAAAGTAGAATGGCTGCCAGAGGCTGGGGATGAGAGGATGTATATTACTGTTTAATGGCACAGAGTTCCAGTTTTATAAAATGAAAAGCTTTGGAGAAAGATGGTGGCAATGGTTGCACAACAATATGAATTTACTTAATTCCACTGACCTATACATTTAAAAATGTGCTAAGATGGTAAAAACAAAAAACAAACAAAAAACACATCTCATTATAATAGATGGGAATCAGTGGAAAGTGGAAGCAAACTCCCAAGTTCCGAGTCTCCATTCTGTACCAGGTATCCTGCAAGGCACTTTATCGCATTCAATCCTTGTAACAAAACACTTAAAGAAAAGGGACCTTAGGTTCAGATGGCTTGAAACTGGCTCAAGGTCACTCGCAAGCAGATGAGGAGAGCTTGTCTCAATGTCATGTCTAAATTCAGAGCCCACACCTTTCCCCAATGTCTTCTATAAAGGATGTAGAATGAGTGTAGCTCAGTAATAAAACGAATACCACAAATTCAGTTTGCCTTTATCATAGCCCTTGCTTGGTCCAGAGCCTCTCATACTGTAGGTATTTAATCTTCAAGAATGAATGGGGTTGAGCAGTGAGAAAAGGACAAAGTATTCCAAGGGCACTGATGAGCAAGTGCTTGTTTCCTTCCTTCTCACTCTTAAGCTATTTCCTAAGTGACTAATATTAGACTTGTGGCCACTCCACTGATAATACCACTTACCACGGTGGAGTCCACTGCCTGCTGTTCCTCACTGTCTTTTATCAAAGACAACAAGAATCCATGTAGGCCCTTTTACATAAGTATAAGTTAAAATGGTAAATCTGCAGTAGTGGGGAAGATCTGGGGATTGCAGCTCTGGTCTGGTCACTCCTTATTTCATCAGCTGTAAAATCAGGGTTCAAATGCATCATTTGGGGAAGCCTAACATTCTATGTTTAAAAGATGAAAAAGTGTCCATTGTATGGGATGAATAATTTCAAATTCAGGGATTTTGAGAAAAAGCAAGTTCAGAACTTGATGAATGTTTACCCTGCCTAAGAGTTAATGGAATTAAAATCGAGGGGAGTAATGAATCTGGCAGGGAGTACGAAAAGCAGACTTCTCCAAACTGCTTATCTTTTAAAGACGTTTTGTTACTGAGCTTTTAGCAAATAAATAAACCCACACATTACAAAGTGAAGTCCATAGAACACTGTTTTGTCAAGATGATCACACATCTGGGATAAATAAGTGTGGGAAATACTGCTATGTGTCTTCTGGGAGATTCACCACGCACATGAGCAGATTGAAAACTGATTTAAAAAACATGAACTTTTAAATTTTTAACTAGGTATTTCACATACTTATTTGTTCATGGTTCTCTGTTTTTATCTTGCTTGTTTTTTCACCATAACAACTCTCAACATTTGGCCAAACCATTAGAAACTAGAATATAATAATATAGGTAAAATGCTACCAACTCCATAAAGTGAAGATGATTGAAGAGTTAATGTTTGTAAAACATGTAAAACAGTCTAACACTTATAAGTGTTTTTAAATCATTAAAAATAAATAAAATATGAATGTACTAAACTGATTTACAAAAGAACTTGTCTGTATCTTTAAGTCAAATTTTAAAATAGAGTCATTTCACGGGAAAAGAGAAAAGCCATTGCATCAACAACTTTTTCACAAAAGCATTTTGCTGATTCATTAAAGTCTTGGCTTGAAATAAGACAGAAATGTCCAATTTCTGTCAAATGAGATTTCTTTATTCTGCCAGCAAGGAAGATAATCATTCTTACAAATTTGTGTTGAAATATAAAAATGGAGACTCCTGATTGGTAAAGACATGAGGTTTTAAGTCCTAATTCTGCCACTCTCTAGCAATGTGACCTAGATAGACAGTAAGCTACTCACTTGCTCCAAAAGCTCTGGTCCCCTATCTGTAAAATGAGGATACTAACAGTGCTTATTGTCAGGGTTGGTTGAAGATTAAATATATTAATAATAATAACAATAATAATGCCATGTAATATTTACTGAGACAAAAATGAAATGAAATGAATAAAATAAAATAAAACAATAAAATAAAATAAAAAAGAATTCCAGAGAAGTTAGTTACCTAGTTACACAACAAATGGGTAGGCCTGCATTTGAACTCAAGCAGTTAAATACTCCTGTCTTTAGGATTGCCTTTCCACTGATGTGAGTAACTACTCAGCACAGTACCTGGGAGCTGCTAGTATTATTACTGTCACTGATTTGAAAGACCCTGTAAATGGAATGATATTTTAGAGCTTTAAGTGCTCCAGAAGTACAAGGACTAGGTAGGTAGAGAAGTTCTTTAAAGTCTCTAATTCCCTCCCTTCCTATTAACTACTCTCAGGCATCTAGAAAAGTTCCTTTCCCATGGGAAATAGCTGTATTTTGTAGCACAGCTGTATGTTGTGAACTATTCCTTCCCATTTGAGGCCGAGAGATAATATACACTCATTCTGACCCAGAACTTAATTGTAAATTGTAACTCACTATTTCTTACAAGCAGAAGTGTCCTAATCACACAGAGTTACCTGGTAACTTCCAACTTTCAGGATGAAGTACGAAAAGAAAAAAGAAAGAAAGAAAGAGGAAGGAAGAAAGGAAGGAAGGAAGGAAGGAAGGAAGGAAGGAAGGAAGGAAGGAAGGAAGGAAGGAAGGAAGGAAAGAAGGAGAAAAGAAATGCTTTGCTTTTACAAAGTCATTTGTGGCTGGCTCAGTGACAAAGCCTTGCCTCCTTGCCAAGTCAGCTTTCAAGAATTCTCTGTTTGTCTGTGTTGTGTTACTCAAGTAGCTTGTTATCTTTGCAGCTTAAGGGCTGACTTGGAAATTCAGACTGTCAACTATTTAAAGAAAATGGAAGTCCCCACTCCACTATTTTAATTAACTTTCAGAGTCAGAGAGCGAGGTTTCCTACCGGTTATGATAATGTTAACTTAAAGTACTCTTAAGGAAACATGGCAGGAAGGGGGAGGATAGTCATTTTTAAAGGCATTCTAGGAAGAAGAGTTGAGTGAAGCCGTGAAGCAAAAATAGTACAGGGTATGTGGAGAAAAGAAGTGAGGCATAAACAGATCTTAAGGAGTATGAACAGTAGAGCTTGGAAAGGAAAACGTATAAGGTAAATTAAATAAAGCCTTAAACATCAGGTTAGAGTATTGGAGGGTGGGTGTCTGTGCAATGAGAAACTAAGAGATTTTGGAAGTCAACAGTGATGATCAAATTTATGTTTTAGGAAGATAACTGGGGGTTATGAGCAGGTGGTAGTATGCAATGGAATCAAGAGATCTGGGAAATCACTAGTTGTGTCACAAAGTCTCTTTAGGTCCAAGATTTTCATCTATTGATTTATTAAGTGGCAATGATAAAAATTATGATGGGGATTGAATGAAATCAGGAACAGATTGTTTAAATAATGTCATAGAAAGCTCTCAAACAGACAATATCTATATACATACATTTATGGTCAGATTGAGTAAAGAAAAATAAGAGCTGAGAAAGCCAGGGTTCTGATAAAAAGAAAAGAAGGGAGCTATCTGACAGATGGAGATAAAGGGTGGAAGGGGACAGGGTCAATCCTTAGAGATGATTAAAGAGAATGGTGATGTTATTCAAGGGGAGACAGAGGACGAAGAGTTCATCTGGGGGCTGGGACGCTGGCTGGTTCAGCTTTGAAACTACTGAATTGAGAAAGAGGGAGATAGTCACAAGGAGTGGGTGGGCCAGGGCAACCTTAAGAATTAGGTGTGCAATCATTGTTTTAGTTGAAAAAACTACAATACCTGCCTGATTTAGGCAGGTATTTAGGGACATTTTTTGGTCCATGTTTAAAGCTCAGGGTAAACTCGATGAAGTTCTAAAAGCCGAAAGTTGCAGCCACCAACATGTAAACCAACAATAAAGTGGAATTCAGAATTGCCCCTGGAGTAGTCCTTGCCAGAAAGCCAAATACCCTGGAAGGAAGGCCCCTGCCTTTATAGCTCTATATATCATCCACAGGGCCTAGACTGGTGCTGACACATTTTAGGCATTCGGTAGATGTTACTGGATAAAGCTATGAATTTTGTATAATTTTAATTTAGTGCTATCAAGGATGAATAAATTTCATTTCAGCACTTTATCTCCTTTAAGGAATTTCTGTTTGCTTGTTCCCACCTAAGAAACATCATCTAAGAAAAAAACCACAATTCCAACTACATAGAATTGTTCATAGCATTATTTACATTAGCACAACAATTAGAAACAATTTATATTCGAAACAGTAGGGGAGTGGTAAATCATGTTCATCAATTTGATGAAACATTAAAGTGGCGATTGCAGGAGCTGTTCTAAGCACTTTGTAAATATTAAATTTAATCCTCATAGCAATCCTATGGGGAGTATACTATTAATATAAATCCCATTTGACAGATGAGAAAACTGAGGCTTGGAGAATTTAAACAACTTGTTCAAGATTAGACAGGTAACAAGTACAGACCTGGGATATGAGTGAAGCTGTCTGATTCTAGCGTCTTCACTCCAACCGCTATACGACATTGCATCACGGCATTTTAGTATTCCTGACTTTCTTCAATTTGTTTTATAACAAAACTTTGGAAGAAAAATATATCCTCTCCATTTTGGGAAGGAGGTGATACAGAGGGGAGTGGTGTATAATGAAGCAACTAAAATTCTACTTCATAATAAACCCAGTGACAAAAGTTCACATTTCTTATTCTTTCTGTCACACTTAGCAGCAATAACTAATGCTTGTAAAACAATTTATAATTTACAAAATCTTTCCACATTATCCACTCTGTAAAGTTGCTATTTTCATTAATCTCAATTTACAGATGAGGAAACAGAGGCCCAGAAAGGACAAATGGCTCACTCAGGGTCATGTTGCTAGTTTCATGATTCCTAGTCCCATGCTCCCTCTACAATTCAGCACAGTTTAGACAATTTCAAAACAGTGTCCTCCATTTCTTTAGCCTAGTAATCACTCAGGAACTCACCAGGAACAAACAGAAGTTGAGGAAAAGAATTGGTTTGGGCTTGATTAGACTAATTTACCAACCCTGAAATCTTAGAGCTAAAAGGTCTAGACTATCAAAGGAATGTCCCTTCTAAGCCTTCTTTTGCCGCAGGCAAGTGATCTTCCCTGAGGAAAGCTTGTGGAATCAACCTTTCTCTGCTATTCTTTCCCCTAACACATTATTATGGCTTCCTCAGACCCACTTTAGACAAAAGTCTCTTCAGAGGTTGCCAAGAGCAGGGACAGGGTGATAATAATGATGAGGGCGATCATGACACTATAATAAGTAATAACAGCTACATGCTTGCTACATGCCAGGTACTGCCCTGGGCAATGTTTACATACATTTAATCTCACAACTTTCTTATGGGGAAGGTGCCATTTTCCTGATGAGGAAATGAGGCCCAGAAGGTGTCCATCACTTACTTGACTGGAAGAAAGTGGGGGAGGAAAGGCTAGCAGTTCACAGACTGCAGAATGTGAAGCCCTCATTTGTAAATCAACTTCAGACTCCCCCTACATGATAGCATTCCTGGCATATCTGATCTTCCTGGGAAATATGGCTCCTCCAGGAAATACAACAGAGAGAACACGGAGTTCTTGATGTTAATGGTTTAGAAAATAATTTATCCTTTTATCTGCTGACATTTTCTTTTAATTAGAAAAAAGGTGTTAATTTATTTTTATGATTCTTTCAAAATATTTCCTAACCTAAAATAAATTTACAAAAAACCCCAAAATAACACAAAACGGGGCTAACAAGAGAGTATAGTGAGTTGATTACAGTGTTTTAAGTGGACTCCTCAGTCATTCTACCACAATAAATGGGCAGACAAGGGGAGTGCTTGGAGGTTCTGAAGTGAAGTATTTCTGGGACTGGAAGTTTTCAAGCTTTGAAGGCATTACTTGGTTATCAGTCTGTTAAGAAGCACACTATTCAAAGACTTGGCTGGAAATGAGTACTAGCTGATCTGTAAATAATCCACAGGTAAAGTTTACCAGAAGTCGAACATTAACATGGCAAAGGCTAGGCTTTCAGTGGGTCATTGGCCTGTGAGCTGGTTCAAAAAGGAGAAACACCTTTAACTGTTTCTACTCCCCCAACTACAACTATTGCATAAAAAGGACAGAATGAAGCAGATAGAGGGTGAATTCAAATATAAACACTCTCTGATGATGTGGCCAGTTAGGCAGTTAGAAGAAATAAGTGTCTCAAAGGCAACAATACAACTGTTAGGTCAAGTGTATGAAGGGTGAGGCCCCTTCAGGGCAGCTGCAAAAAGAAAGCCCCTATTAATCCCTTAACTAAGCAGCTGATGGATTTAATCTTTCTGTGTTTACCGTATAACTCTTCAAACACAGGATTATATAAATTTAAAAAATCAGCACAAGATACCAAAGCTTTTTATAGATTTCTTCGTCATGTTAACAGATGACAGAATATAGAACTTTGGAGAGCTTCTGATTACAATTCACTCACTCTGGATTGAAAAATTGTAAGAAAGCTTCATTCCCGGATTTATTCACAAAAAGAATAGGTCTCTATTTGAAAAGGAAAGCGATCTCAGTCTCTTGCCTTGGGATCTACTTTCTTTTGATTTAGCAGCCATTGTTATTTAAAATAGTATAAAAAGATTCAGCTAGGGTTATTTACATAGTAATATCAGTAAAAGAACTATTTTACCTGATGTAATCCCCTTTGGCTTCCTGAAATAAAAAACAAAGATAGATAATCGATTTTTCTTTGTTAATTAAGCTAAATGAATTTTACTCTTGATCATTTCCCCCTCTTAGAGTTCCTGAGTTTTGTTTTAAAAAACTACAGGAGGCACATTTTCCCTGTGACCATGGGGAAGAATGTAGCATTGATAAGAAAACACTAGTATCCATGAAATATTTCTTACCCTTAACAGAAGAGACAGATATATCTTTAAAAACACAGATGATTATTTCTCCTTTTATGTTTGAGCGGCATACTTTTTAGTCTGTATGCAAATCTTTTAAAACATGACACAGGTAAAACAACACAGGCTATTTGTTTACTCTTTTTAAACCAGCATGGAGCACACTTGGTTTTTCAGTTACTAGTGCCTTTAAGAGTTAAAAGGGCGCTTTAACTTAACCTCAAGAAAATGTATGCAAAAGTTACTAAATTTAAATAAAAATTACAATGGCTGTAAATATTGCTGCCTCCTAAATTCAAGTAGCCAGAGCTCTTTGACAGGAATATAGTCTTAACTCTTCCCTTAGAGCAGTCTAAATTTCACTTTCCTTTGGGACATACTATATCACACTACAGCTCATGCAAACTCTGCTGCAACAGAAAACGGTGGCTCACATTTTTCATTGGCAAACAGTTGTCTTAAAAATCTATCAGCCACTGACTTATGCAAAAGTTTCAGAGTTGCAGGCAGTTCACAAAAACCAACAAACAAAAAGGAGCAGGTAAAAGGCAGTTTGTCAGTTCTTACCTGTAAAATAAGCGCCGCTAACTTGAAAGTGGTTTCGCTGTCTACTTCGATTTGCCCCTGTTGGTGGAAAAAGAAAGCATCACTGAACACAGGCCGCCCCAGGTTGTAGCAAATGGCTGTGGAATTGGGGAAGCTGTCACTGCTTGGCACCTCCAGTTTAGGATCAAATGCAGATCATACCATTGCAGAGGAAAGGGAGGGGGGCGTGGGAGAGACACATCCAGAGTTAAGAGGGAGCTACATTGTGTGTGTGTGTGTGTGTGTGTGTGTGTGTGTGTGTGTGTGTGTGTGTTTAATTAGCTATGGGGAATTTGTTTAGAGAGTACCACTCTGGAAGGATCATGAATGATTTTGAGGCTGAAAATTTAGATAGCTCTAAATGAATAATTTTTAATTTACAAGTTCATTTTTAAACAGCAGATTTTCTGAAATTTTTTCCTTTATGTCATAGCATGGTTATTTTAATATACACACAACACAAATATTAAAAATATAAATTCACTTCTCTGTCAATGAAACATTATTGAATTAATATTTGCACCATTATAGATAAAATGTAAAGCCTTATAAAGCAGTTATGGTGAATGCTTCAAAGACTAAAATTCTGTTGCATTATACTGGAATTTGGTGAGCTCTAATGTAACATTTTCCATTGTTTTATTTATTTTTCCTTCAAAATCACAAAGAAAAATAGGAGTTCTGGCCCTCGGTTAATAGGAATGCTTTTTCAATAGCCTGGTTGGAATGCGTAAGTGTATGTGGAGGGGAGACTGCTTCTATCAATAATACACGTGCCTTCATTTATTTTGTTACATATAGTGATATATGTAAATATCATCACTGTGTTATGTAATATGCTGCAATAAGTGGTTTAGAGAAATCTTTACTTAAATTTTTTTTTGGTGATATTCTATCATATAAGCATAAACACACAAATAATTCCATGTAACTCACCATTTCCTAAGTCCTTTATAATTAGTACTTGAAAGTGCAGTGTTTAACAACATGGAACTCATGGGCCTGAAAATTGCCCTGTACTTTTTCTTTTTCCTCTCTACCTGTTAAATCCAGACTGGAGACTTTTCTAGTTATACCAAGTGCATCAATGGTGAGTAATTAAGTAGTTCTCAAGTAAATGCACACTGCATAGGTTTACAGAAGCAGTTTAGCTCAGTAAGGATTTCTAAAAGAATTATGCTTTTCTCTCAGGTTTCCCATTAATTTCCTTGGGGTTCTCAAAAACAAAACAATGTTAAACTAAACAAAGCCATAAAATAAAATAAACCAAAATCTCAAGACATTACAATGTCAGCAATGATAATAATCCATGTTCTTCTTATATGAAAAAATGAAAAGAAATTAATTTCATCCACCAATACCTAAGTGTCCCTTCTGAAACTTGAGGCAGCAGATCTGCTTCCAAGTTTTTTCGCTTCAAAAACTGACAGGCCCAGAGCCTTGGAATTCAAAGCTCGCCTATAATCTCCAGAAACAGATTATACAATCAAAGAGAAGCCAGGTTGATGGTAGGAATCAATTGCCCTTTGTCTTTTAGGCAAGAGACAGCTTTTTAATCTGATGAAAGATGATTAAGTAATTAACTCAACAGGTGAGGTGGGTATAGATCAAGATTAAATTTTAGAAAGGTTAAATTCCCTAGTATCAAAATAAAAGAAACTCATACAGAGAGAGGAAGATAGGAAGGGAAAGTGAAAAACATCTTCGAGTTTGAAATCAGTCCCGACTCAAAGGTAAAGTCAAATTTATCTTAAAATCTTAGAGAAGAGGAAAAGTAGATTATTCTGGGGTATTAAAATAAGTAAAGATGCATACAATATATTGAAAATATTTGCCACCTCCTGACACCCCATGCCTCCCTTTGCCTCATCAGAACCTTAGGTGAATCATCAAAACAATATTTTCAATTTTGTAAACAGAAGTTCAGCAGATAAAAAAACCTCAAAGAGATACTTTTAAGGATGCTGCCAAATAATTCTCTACCTTAGAAGGGTCATTAAATATTAAAAATGCTGAAATATGGAGCTGAAGCATGAGAAGTACCAGCTCTAGAAAAGTGGGGAGGCAAATATGCAGCTCGCTTGGGGACTTTTTCACTTACACAAAGGTCCTAGCACAGTTCTGGTGGAGGGCCATGGTGGGGTAGAGGGGTGGGGCCTATCAAAATCCAGGGAGAGAAGAGAATGCATAATTTGGCAAAGCCCCACATTCTTCTGTGCACCTCCGCCCCCACCTAAACTTCCAGTTAACTGCTGTTCTGAAATCCAAAGCAACATATTTTGAGTTCTAATACTGATGTCAAAGTTACTTGATCTGTGCATGGGGTTCACCAAACAATGGATCAACCAGGAATAATACTATTTGCCTGGTTCTCAGCAATTTCGCATGCTGAAATTTAATTAAGACTTACACAGAACTCTAGAATTTCATGCCTGAAGTGTAAAAATTCATTAGAAACTTCAGTCTGCCCTAGGACAGAACATTTCTTTTATGACCATGGCAACAGAGGTAACCTTATAGGAACTAGGCAAGCAAACACTTGAGAAACGGATCTCCTCAAAGAGAGAGGTAATAAGATCCTTCAGTGGGTTTACATGACTGTCAAGGATAAACAAAGAGAAGCAGAGAGTCAGTCAGATGATGAGGCTGAATGTACTGAGGTAACATGAAGCAGTATCAAGTCCTGGTGCTATACCCTCATGGTTAATTTAACTGGATTATGGATTCAATCACTAGGTCACTGGGTTCAGGGTCCACATTGGACATCTTATTTTTGTCCTTGACTTGCTGGCTCAGTTGATCAAGACATCATGCTAATGAGGTAACTCTAGGTTTTTGCTTCTCAAGTAGGAGAACGGTATAAAAGAAAGTATTAGAACTTAAGAGTGAATTTAGTGAAAATATGACGCTTATTAATTTATACATGATGATATTGAGGATGAGAACTAAAGTGTACTACTCAATCCTATAGCAGATGTTGACTCTGGACGCCAAGTCCAGGAATCTTTTCATTCTATCATGCACTGGTTAACTTGCTATGACTCCAATATAAACATCTCGCCAGGAATCTTCCAAGGGCATGCTTTGGTAAAAACTGGGATCAGGTAAGATAGGAAAAATGACTCCCAATGCCATGTCCATTGTTGGTGGGGCAGCACGTTATCATAACACACACATACACTCATAGTAGAATGGGAAAACTACTTCTGAAAACTCATTCTGCTTTTTCTGCATCAATTAGTTCTCCGTGGCAGCTTTAATAACTTGGTCACAAATACTTAGCATTTAGAACTACTTGAAAAACTCTTGGGAGGCCTGTTTGTATCCAAGTCTATTACTATTAACCTATTTTAAGATTAAGTCTACAAAAAATTAACCTGTAGAACACCAACAAACAAACATAAAAGAAATTAAAGAAAATTACCACTTACAACAATCATAGTACTACCTGATTGAGGCAATAGTCTTCAATAAATAAAACCATTGAGTGAACATTAGATGAGAAACTGGACAGGACAGTTACATACTCTTAAAAAATCTCTACATAAGGGAAAATAAAGTGGAAAATAGTAATTCTTCAATGGTGAAACCCAACAGATACTGTCCTAACCAAGGAATGAAAAAGCACCAAGAGTTGGATAGACTCATATGCCTTCTGATGGTATGCACTGAGGACACAGCCTTACCTATAAGCACTGCTGGTAAATATATGTTTCACAACCAGAAATATATAAGAGGGGAAAAGAGCTCTGAATTGTAGCATTTGTTGAATTCTATGGCTGATTTCAAGAACATGGTGATGGAAACAGATGTGTGAATTGGCTCTCATAGCTGGTACTAGCTTGTTCCAGCATACCCCTGGGTAGTATTTCTGCCCAAAAATACATCACTAGATCGAATCATGAGAAACCATGAGACAAACCCAAACTGAGGTGTATTCTATAAAACATCTGGCCCATACTCTTCAAAATTGTCTATGTGATGAATGCCAAAAAAGGCAAAAAAACTGTTCCAAAGCAAAGGAAACTCAAGAGTTATAATAACTAAATGGAGTGTGTTATCTTGGGTCAAGAGGAAAAGTCGTTATAAAGGGGTGTTATTGTATATTAGGCGATAGTATAAGTTCAATGTTAAATGTTTTGAATGTTTTGTTATATGGTACTTATATAAGATGTCCTTGCTCCTAAGAAATATTTAGTGTAATATTTAGGAATAAACAGTGCAACTTACAAATGGTTCAGAAAAATAAATCACACATATGGAGGAAACAGGGGGTGAGTGAGCACAAATGTGGCAAAATGTTAACTGGAGAATTTGATTTGATAAACACACTGGTGTGTGTGTGTGTGTGTGTGTGTGTGTGTGTGTGTGTGTGTGTTATTATTGCAATTCTTTTGTAAGTTTATTTAAAAATAAAAAGTTTGTATAAAAAATTGACATATTTCTTCAGAGTGCAGAATATCTCTTTGTCTTGACTCTCTCTTTTCTGAGCAGAATATCCCATTCTTTTGGAGAACTGCTTCTTTCCCCACTGGCTCTAGTGAAAACACAATCATCTTTCCATAAGCAAGTGACAGAACCTTGTCCAGAGACCTTCCCAGAAATTTTCTAAATTAAAACTAGCAAAGAAAACTTCCCCCCGTCCCCTTTAGGACAGAACTGAGGAAGATGTGAACCAACAAGAATCAATGCCCACAGATAAAGAAAAAGTTGCTTCTTGACATTGAGTGTTAATTGTATTCATTGCTGAGCTAGGCCAGTCTTCAGAGTCTGGTTAAAATTCAAAAATTAGCAAAAATGATGCTTTTGATGTTGTTTAGATGCCCTCACTTTGGTTTATTGCTAAGCCTGCAAACAATGCAAAGGACAGATGCAATACAGACACAAATGAGTGAGTGGATACAGCTCCCTAGAGCTTCTCTAATTCCTCCCATGGAAATATCTACATGGAGAAGGAATCTGCCAGGCCAGAGAAGGCCAGAGCTATGAGCTGACTAGTTTCTGGACAACCAGATGTGGAGCTACCACACCAACACTTAATATCTACCTCCTGTCTAACAAGGCAATTCTTACTAGGTCATAGAAATGTACTTCCCTGTGTTAGTTGCTTCTTTTCTAAGGGTTATTATGACCCTAGAAGGCCAGGCAATAACTGCCACATCTGCAGACCTCTCCACCCATGTGTAAAAGAACCAATACTTTCTCCTTTGTCCAAGCTGGCTGTGAGAGGTAATGTTTATGGAAGATGGATCCAATAATATATTGCTTGTTTGTTTTTCTGCATCAGAGTTTTGTAACCTTGGCACAATTTACATTTTGAGTTAGGTAATTCTTCATTGTGAGGGTGCATTGTAGTGTGTTAAGCAGCAACCTATGTCCTTTCTTCACTCACTAGAGTCCAGTAGCAGCCTCCCCTGAGTTGTGACAACCAAAAATGTCTCCAGGCATTTCCAAATGTCTCCTTGGGGCAAAATCGACCCAGCTGAGAACCAGTGCTCTATGACTCTCTGTTTTATTCTTGGCTTAAGCTAGAATCATCAGAGACCTACAAAATTGAACTATAAGGTTCATCCCAGGTAAACATGGCTCTTTTGGAACTGTGTTACTTCACTGGCTTATGCTGAAAAATAACACAAGAAACAACCCTCAGAAACTCATTTTTTAAGAACACTATGTGTGTTGCTGAGGACATAGTTCATGACATCGTACAATGTCCCTTAATGAGGACTTTGGGTGGAGTTTCTAATTCTTACGACCAGTAGTGACTGTTGTAAGCAGTTGTTTTGCTTGGAACTAATTGATCACTGTGTGTTATGCCAGTGGTCATAACTCCCTCTCTGCTTTGGATCTTAAGAGAACTCGAATTTCAAATTTGTGGGCTTAATGCTTAAGATACTAACCAAAATAAATGTTTTATACTAATCTTGACCTTGACAGCATCTATTATTTCTACCTTTATTTACTTTCCTACAAATAACTCTGATTTCATCACTTACAATATTTTAGTGTATTTTTCTTCTTTGCTGACGTATATATGATAAAATGCATAAATCTTATTGTATAGCTCAGTGAATTCTGACCTGTGTATATTCTTGTGTAACCATCACCCATGTGATTATCAAACATTCTCACTAATTTTTTCATCTAAGGGAAATGTATGTATTTTTATAAACCACATCAATCAATAAAAATATTTTTGCTAATAAGTATAAAATAATGCTGCAAAATTGTTTGAATTTGTAATTCTTTGATTATTAACCAATTTGAGTATTTTTCTTGCACTTACATATTACTTGCTATTGCCCATGTGTGAAATGACCCTTTGTTCTTTTGCCTGTTTGAGAACTTAGGTTTAATTTGAGCTACCAGTATTAACAATTTATTTTGTCTATTTGCTACAAATTTTGTCTTTCAATCTTCCCTCCTTTGATGTGTTTGCCTTCTCCTGGCCTTCTCCTGGCCTATGAAGTCAGGTTGGACTAGGGTCTATCCCAATGGTAGAATCTGTAGGGACAAAGGCAAGTTATTATTCCTGAAACTCAGTTCTAGATCTGAAAAATGGAGAGTGATAATGTTAAATTTACTGAGTTGTTATGGTATTAAATGAAGTACAAATATAAAGCATTTATCGTAAAATCTAGCACCCAAAGACTCTCTCAGTGTTATTTTTTCTGTACTAACGTTTGCCATGTTGCTTCTTATATTCTTATGTATCATATCTATATGATTATTGACTTTGTTCTGGGTGGGACACTTCAATTTTTGTGTAGTTTTATAGCATTTAATCACTGTTCTAATATGTCTTAATATCTGATAGGATAAATGCTTTAATTTTACATAATCTTTGACAGTCTTTCATTTATTTTTAAAAGAAATTGAAATAATCTTGTCAAGTTTTATAAAAGATGTAATAATTTGTCTTCCTCTGAATCACAGTAAGTCTCCTTTGAAACTGCTTTACAGTGATCATAAAGTTTTATAATATACCATAAAGATCACATACACCCTATGTTAAGATTAATGCTTAGTATTTTATGTTTTCCTATATAAATGGGCTTCTTATTCATTATGTTATTTATTTGATTATTATGTAGAATTATTAATTTTAGTGAATTTAACTTGTATTGAATTTCTTCATCAAAACCAATAATGTCAAAAAGTTTTGGCTAATTTACTTCTGTTTTCTAAACACAGAGTGAAATTGTCTCCAAATAATATTTTGGTACAGTTCTTTGCAATGTACAGTGGTATACCTGATTGCATTATGTAAAGTAGATATTTTACTTAAGATGCCAAAACTGCACTCCTCATACACTGCTTGTGGATTATATGTTAGTTCTGGACCACTGTTTTGGTTCACATATACACTATGGTCCAGCAATCCTGCTCCTAGATATATGTAAATCCACTAAATAACAGGTATTAAGATATTCATGGAGTTCTATCTGTAACATCCAAATACTGCAAGTTACCGAAAAGCCCATCAGTGTGTCAATAACTGATGGTGTATTCATACTGTGAACTATTATTTAGCAGTAGAAAAGAACAAACTGGTCACAACTACATACAACATATATGAATCTCAAAAACATAATCTGAACAAAAGAAGCCAGATATTAAAGAACATATACTGTATACTCCAGTTATGTAAAATAACAAATTCATCCAAAACTAATAAATGTTATTAAGAGTCATGGCAGTGGAGAGTTTAATGATTGGAAGAGAATGTGTGAAAGGCTTCCAAGGTGCTGGTAATGTTGTTTTGTTGATACTGATGCTAGTTACACAGATGTTCAGTTTGTAAAAGTTCATTGAGCTGCACACTTAAATTATGTGCATTTTTCTGAATGTACGTTATACTTTATACAAAGTCAAGAAACAAACAAATAGAATACCTTATCTACTCTGTAGCCTTTCTCATCTTACTTAATGGCAATTCCATCCTTAGTTGCTTAGGTCCAAGACCTCCATGGCATAGCTGGAAAGTGAGCAACATGTGCAACTATATTTGGTGATAATTTGCATCTCAGAATACAGTATATACCTTATTTATTTTCTTTATTATTTTTCTCCCCACTCACCATTACTCAAAATAGATAAAAACCCATGCTTATCTCCAGAACCTAGAACACTGCCTAGCATACAGCAGGTGCTCAGCAATATTTGTAGAATATCAACTAAAAGAGTAGTACAAAGTTAATGGGAGCATTTTTAATTTTTATTTTTAAAGAGAATGCTTCTTGTTTTTTTTCTTGATTCACAATGCAGTTGATTTACATTGATTTTCAACTCAGAGTAAAGAATACCAGCTTTCTGAACCATGAGAATATAGCCTCGGCTTCACCAGCTATGAGAACTGTACATACAGTACCTGGGTGGCAAGGACTAGATATGCAATACTAAACACAATGGGGTGTTAGATGTCAAAAAGACTTTTACTCTTCTTGTTTCATTTATAAAAATGTAAAAAACAAAAATCTGTCTCACAACTTCATGGATTTTGGAGGACAAAAAGAAAAACAAGATATAAAGATGCTTTGGAAAAAAGTAAGAAAGCATTACAAGAAAAGCAAGCAGGTATAGGTGTTTTTGTGGGTGTGTATCATAGTTTCAAAGACACTATGACCACAGTATCTATGCAGACTACTTCTCAGAAACTTGATCACAGTGGAGATAGGAGCAAAGAGAAAGAGAAAGTTTGCAGTATGTAAATTCATGTTTGATTGTGGGAGGATAATACAAATAAATACATGGATATGGAAATAAGAAAGGATGGAGAACTAGGCAGACCATAATTTCTGAGGATCAGCCGAGGTATGGTTTGTGCAATGCATCTTATTTTTAGGTGGACAAGTGGCACATATTTTTGTTCTTGGGATGAACTTCCAACTAGTTTAAATAAAAACCAGATCTTGGTTTCCAGAACCCATTCTCCACTGGAAGGAAGAGTGTCTAATACCATGGCAGTGGCAGCGTTTTGAGCACAACATGAATGATAGAATAGATTATGATACATTGATTGAAAAGGAATCCATGTGCCCATGTTGACATTAAAAAATATATTTTTAAGAGGTAGGGTTGGAGAAGAAGGGAAAATTACTCAAACTTTGGTGTGTAGCAGAATTACCCAGAGAGCTAATAACGAATACGGAGAGGCCCAGGCTGACTGAAGTAGGATAGAATGAAATAGGTGTGGGTCTCTGTATTTTCACTGAGTTCCCAGAAGATTCTGAGAGATGTCCAACATGATACATTTTTGGAAGCAATGAATTAGACAAATCCGTATTTCACAGATTGAGAGATATTCCGCAAGGCAATGGGTTTATATTCGTCAAAAAATACCAGTTTAAGAAAAGCCAAGGAAGACTGAACACTTGTTTCAAATTATGGAGACTAAAGGGTCATGACAATTAAATCAATGTGTCATCCAGGACCGGATTCTGAATCAGAAAGGGGGAAAAAAGGCTATAGAAAACATTATTGAGACAATTAGAAAAATTTGAACAATAACTGTATATTAGATATACATAATTTATAAAATATGGGATTAATATTATAAAACTCTACACTCTATACAGGCAGAGATCTGTTTAGCTCGCTACTGCACATCCAGCAGCACCTATATAGTGCCTAGCACGTAGTGGATATTATTCAATAAAATAATCTATACTTAAAAAAAACTCAGCTTTTTGATGACAATGTTTTACCAAAAAAATATCATCAGGACTATGGGTCTTTCTCATCTCAATTCTTATTTTTACCTTGTTCCTATTTTGAGGTCTTGAGGTTCCACTTTATTTTTTTAAGCCCAGAAAAAATGAGATTGTCACATAGTCAAATATCAGAGACACTGGCTCCACCGAGCTTCTTTATAAACTCTTTCACCAACATATTTTCAAAGCAAGGGAATGAATGTTTATGAGACTGATCTGAAAATTAGAGGTGTGGTGATCTAAGGCCAAATTGTTATGCAATGCAAGAAAGGCAGGGAGCCTAAATAGGTCAGACTCTGCTAATAAGCATGGAGGTTCAAGGCACCCACATCTGATAAATGAGTAGAGAGACAATTGGAGAACAGATGAATAAGCATTACTAAACAAACGCTTAGAACCAAGCTCTCAACTTCTGTACTTACTCTTACGCTTTATAAAATTACATACACAGCAGACTTCAATTACTCCATTCTAATTGCTTAAATGCACCCTGGCACCAATTTACAATTTCAATTTGTAGCAGCAGAGTGTTCTGAGGGAAAACAGTCATATTTAAAAAAAAAAGTGCAAGGTGCTTACAAGATAATCAAGGATGATTACAGGGAGAAAAGGATGAATTAGGATAAAAAAAGTTATTGTTATTCAAACAATAAAGTTATTCAAAGTTAAAATTAAGCCTTTGAATAAAGAAGCTATGTTAAAGTTAATATACTATCTGGATATTTGTTTTAGTAAATATGCAATGATACTTTTATTTTCAGGACTATTGTGCACCCATCTGATTGGGCCTCCTATTTACAATTTTTTTTTCCAAGAGAGCATACCTCGTTTAAAATATTTTCATCAACATTCTCCTTTTATGCTATAACTGTGGTTATTTTTGCTCAAGTAATTATTATAAATAAGAACATTTTATAACAGTCCTCTTGGGAATTTTGGAATGATATTGTCAGTAACAACAACAACAGCAACGAGACATTTATATGCTAATTATCTGTTTCAAGAGATTGAAATTAATTCCTTGAATCTTTAGGACAACCTTGTGAGGAAGTAATGTTTTATTGTACTTCACAGGTCCAGAGGCTGAAACTTAGGAAGATAAAGAGGCTAAAGAAGTTTAAGGCCACCCAGCCTGTAAGTAGAGAAGTCAGGATTCAAAGCTAGACAGTTGGGATCCCCTTTCCACAGCCCCCTCCCTCTTCCCATGTCATGTACCAATCATACTTTGGGTGGTCTCTTCAAGGAGTGAACAAAAAATCTTGGTTGTTGTCCAACAACCATGAAATACTGACTTCACTTTAACTGAGATAAATTGTATTCATAATATATATTACATATATTCTTAGCAAATTAAAAATTGTAACTATTTGTGGCCAATTCAATGGGTTTACCCGAAATGGACATCTCAGTCTATTATGTAATAAATCAATTTTGCAAAGCATTAAATATCAGGTCTACTTAATTCTGCAATGGAAGACTTCTATTAAATTTCTTCTTTCTGAAAATATAAAGATAGCCCTTCAAACCTCCTCCATACTTATCTTTGGCAGGTGTAACACTGCACAAAGGCAAATTATAGCTGCTTCTAGTATGGGTTAAAAAAATAGATGACAGATGATAAATGGACAGGTAAATAGATGGATGAATGGATACTAGGAAATAGTTGATATAAGCAAATTTGTTTTTTAAAGTCTTTTGCCACATTGCTTTAGAAATATATGATTTGTGCCTTCAAAGATGTCAACCTAAGCATTTTCAAAAGGAGTAAATATACAAAAAAGTAATATTTCTAAATAAATTGAGAAAATATCTTACAGTCTTCTCATCCATTCCTAGATTTAAAAATTTTGTATTTTCAGCTGAATAAACCATCTACCTCCTTCTATCATAACATTTATCATACTATTTCTATGACTTTTTTTGAGTCAGAATTTAGCTATAATGTTATTCTTACAATCCATTTCTGAGATGATGGTTTACTAAAAGTATCATTACTGGGTTTAATGTTTTAAGATAATTCATGTTAAGTGGCGCTATTACGAAATACAGGTCCTCCAAATGGATTTTTAGTAGCTCCTCTCAATGTATTCAACAAATATTTGGGGGGCTACTTGTTTTGGCAATACATCAGTGAATAAAGAATTCATTCTCTATAAATTTAACCCGGGTAGGTGCCAAATGCAAGGTAATTTCTTTGTTATCTACTCTATGACCATATCCTTTTAACTTTGTGGCCTTTGTTTTTTCATGTGATGACCAAACATCTTCAGTTTTTCCATCTCAGGGAGCTGGTTAAGGCATATGATATAGTGCATATAGAAACATCCCTGAAGATTGAAATTGGCATGTGTTATAAACTATTATTATGAAAACTTTCATTTTCACAAATGCACAAGGCAGCATACATCTGAATGCTAATGGTTTAAGACACACATAATTTCAACATTATGAGAACACAGAGGGAAAACCACATGAAACAGAGAAAGGTGAAATATTATAAAACTTTCAATAGCTCTTTTAAACGTGGTATTGGATTTCTTTGTTCCTTGTGGACTGGATCTTCTTCAAACCAACTCTGATGTTTAGTTTAGTGACTTCACTTGGCAAATATTGATGGTTGGTTATTAGGAAAAGGCACGCTCACCACTGCATAGACAGAATTTACAGCCTGTAAAATTCAATTTCTGTTATCGACCTTTAAAATTATTTCAGTATCTAGAAATGAGCTTGAGGATTAAAATACATACACATGCTCACTCTCTTGTGTACACACACAAACACATGCACAGGCATTCACATATGCATACACTCTCAAATTCCAAATGCTAAAACTCTGCAAAGTTAGCAGACATACTAAATATATTTTAGTTCTTGATAACTACTCAAATTGTTGGTTGTTGAAGTATATGAAATAATTCCAGGATGAGAACCATGAATGTGATGCTGACAGTAATGGATTGGTTACAGAAGAATATGCTTCACATTCTGTTAGATTAAATTGAGCTGAGACTAATTTTTCTTGCTTAAGGCATTATAAATAGGGATAATAATAGGTCTTTCTACGAAAATGTACTTTTAAAAAGTCTCTTTGCCAAGAACAGGCAGCTGGAATAGTACTAAATTATCAAAATATCTTTGTAGGTTTTAAAAGAGTGTTTCATGCAAAGTCATGTTGTGATTATTCAGGAGCTTGTTATTGACTTTTGGGATGATTAATTTCTCCAAATTTTCTTCCACTCTGTGCTGTTATTGTCTATATCATAAGTTTGGTTCTAGTAAGAAGGAAAAGGAATAATCAATGATATTTAGCATAGTTTGGCTGAATGGTTGGGGTGGGAGAATATATTGGAAGACTTGGCTAAAATGAGGTTTTAGGATTAACTGGTCTCCATCTGTATATATTTGCTGTCCTTGAGGCAATCAAAAGTTGATTACTTATTTCCTTGGAATTCCAAGAAAAGATGTTTGAATCTAAGAGAATTGTGTCAGCTTATCCTTTTTAGCTGATTTTACAATGATTCTCCTAAATGTCTCCAAAATGTACTTATTGTGAATAAAGTAGCAAAGTTTATAGTAAATTATGCTGAGACTCCTATGCTTTAAAATCTGATCATGCGATGCCAAAATTGTATTATAATAGGTTCAGTATATTAAATTTAAAGGTTACAGGTACAATATCAACTCTGGAAAATTGAATTTAGGAGCAGTAACTCCATCCTAGGTAGTGAGAGAAAATAAGATTGAAAGCTGAAAGTCTAATTTTATTGTTGTTACTCAGAACTGATTTTCAATTTGGTTTGATCTTTTCACAAGTCCATTTTGAAAAATTTGATCAATTTAGTTGCAAGTGTAACTACATTTATTTTGCTCACTTGATAAATATTTACTAAGGGCCCCTAGTGTATGTCACGCTCTGTGCCCGTGGTTGGGACATAAAGACGAGTATTAGCTGACCCTGGTCCCAAAGAGTCAGTCTAGTTTATGAGGTGGCAAATATATAAATAAACAATGCAACAAAATGTGAAAAGAGTTAGAAGATACACTTGAAGGATATTCTGGATGTAGAAAGAACTTAACTCCCTGTAGCAAATGGTGCACAGGCAGTGGTGCATGCAAAGGAAGGAAACAATTGCTTAAGGGGTAGGGACTCTAGAGCTGAGTTCTGAAGGATGAGCAGAAATTTGCCAGAGGAAAATGAAGGGAAAGAGAAAGGCATTCAGCAGAGAAACAAAAACAAAAAAAAAGGAAGACATTCGGCCGAGGGATAAGTATATAAAAAAGGCACGGAAGCTTGAGGAAGATTGGTTTTAATCAGGGAATAATGAGTTATTTCAGTATGACCACAGGGTGAGTGTGGGAAGAGGCTAGAGTGATAAGCCAGGGCTTGTGTGTCCTACTCCGGGGCTTGATATGTAACAGCAGCAGTAATAATAATATAATAACAGCAAAACAGTGTTTGTGGCAGGCACTGTTCTATATACTTTGTATATATTAACTCATCCACTGAGGTAGGAACTACTATTATCCCCATTTTAGATTCGATAAAACTGAAGCTTAAAAGTATCAGTAACATGCCCAGGTTAGAGCCAAGGCCATGTTCAAACCCAGGCTGCTTGGCTTGAAGTCTTAAATTGCCACCACTTCTCTAGGTAGCAGGAACAGGCTACAGTGTTAAGTGTGGGAGGTACTATGTCTTGTCGATTTTTTGTTCTAAAATGCCTCAACCTTACCATCCATTTGTTTATTCTTTAATCATTTACTTGCTTGCTTATTCATCCCTTCAACAACTTTTTGCCTAACATCTAGGTCCTGGAGATTCCAGCATAAAGAAAACCTGGTCCTACCCTCAATGTGCAAGTTTATACCTAATGAAATAAAATGTAAATTTTCAGTTCTGCACTCCTTCCCTATATGACATACTCATCTTACAATACAAGAATATAGAGAATATAGGAAGAAAAATAGACAAGATGAGGTCAAAGTAGCCAAAACAACATAAAGAATTAAAAGTCTAACAAAACCTAAAATGTAGGCAGCAATTGATCTTAAAGAAAAATATATGCTCAAAGACAGCAATAGGCGAAAATAATATAATTAATGCTCTAGTATTGAAATTATGGGTTGACTCTTTTGTTTGGTTGTACTTTTCTGCATTCTCTTAATTTTCTACAGTCAACCAGTATTATTTTTACCATCAGAAAAAACACTTCTGTCAGTTGTCTTTAAGATTAGACCTTTTGTTTTTCTAGGTAAAGCAATTAGGAATTTTCACCTTCCATTAGCTTTGCCCAGTGAGAAAAAAAATGGAGTGTTTTTCTAATGAAAGGGAAGTGTTTATTTTCTTCCTACAGTTTTAAAGAAGTAAAGTTTCATGAATAAACTGATTATTTATGTCTTTATCTTTCTGATTTAAAACTAATTAAAGTTTTTTGTTAAAAAATATTAGAAAAGCATTACTTAGAAAGGAAAAGTTCATCTATAATCTCACTCCCAGAGATAATAAAAATTTATACCATGCTACCATGCTATACATTTTTCTAGTTTTTCCTATGAGTACATTTTAAATATATAAAAGTAAACGATAAAGTTAAAAACAATCATCCAAAGGTGAAGGGATGAAGAAGTGCAAATGAGTAAAAACAAACAAGCAAACAAAAAACAATCATCCTATATTTGCTGTTCTGTAACTTGATTCTTTATAAACTAAGCAATGTAGTTTGAACATGTTGCATGTCAGTTGAGGAGGGCTATTCTCCTTTTCTTAATGGCTGCACAGTATCCTGTCACATGAATGAATTGTAATTTATTTAATTCCTGTTGGAGTATATTTAGGCAGTTTCAGTTTCCTATTATTAGAAATAATAATCTAAGCTCTTTTAATATTTATCCTTTCATAATTATGTAAGATCTTCCACAGGATAATTCCTAAAGTTGGTGGAGTGCTGGGTGAAAAGATATACTCTTAATTTTAACAGACATGGAAAAATTGTCCTCCAAACTCACATGGGCTTTTAAAAGAGCTTTGGTGCCTCCACGTTCACACAGTTAAGTGCAAATGGCATGAAGATTCTAAAGACATTACGTAATATGCTCTATCACTTTAAATGTGGTAAGAGCGTGTTTTGAGATCATAGGTTGGGACTCTTACCAAGTCTTCTAATGAAACGGCACACCTAATAAGGTCTCGGTCAAGAAATGGGGCAAGAGGGAGGATAAAAATAAACATGATTGGATAATCTTTCAATAACTCTAGTTTTTAATAGGATTGCTAATGTTTGGCTCATTTGTATTTCCACATTTATTCAAAATACAAAGTGATGAGTGCTTATTAGGGCATAATGAAATCTATTAAGGCATTACTGGGCCATTTTCTTCTTCATCTTCATATGGTATTTACTCCTGCTGAGCCTGGAGCAGAGGAGGTGCTAACTGCCTTAGTACCCAGGCCAACATCTCTTGACTGACTCCTAAGATGTTTTATTTAAATAATCAGAATAGACCTAGGTTTTATCTGTAGCCAGATCTAGGGGAACACCCAGAAGGTTTATAGTTGTCTTTTTTTTGCTTTATTATTTCATACTACAGTCTAGATCTAGAACGGCATTTTCAAAAGTATTGTCAGTTGTCCATTAATAAGTATTGTTTGAAAAAAGAATTTCATATGCAGGAATGTCTGGAAAATATTGGGTTAAATAAAATCACACATTTGTATGTTGAAGGAGTTCTTGAAGCCTTCAATATATCAAAGCATGTGGTGAATATCCAAGAAGTGGTCTAATATTCATAATTTCTTAAATTCCTTTTGGTATGAAAACAGCTTATGATCATGAGATTCCTGAGTTATAGATTTAAAGTTCTGTGTTTATGTATGTGTGCACATGTTTGCACATGTATTACAAACTTCTAATTCTGTTTGTGAGATTTCTTATATTGCAGAGCTAGAAAAACATTCCAAATTGCTTTTTATATTATTGTAGGAAGGAGTAACAAGTAACATCAGGAATTCTGGGTATGTTCAATATCTCTAAGGTCCTGGCATCTTTCAGAACTATTATGTCTTAGAAAGTATTGTTAGACATATTGTCTTTAACATAAACATAACACACACCAATATACAAATGTACAAATGAAAGAATCCTTAAAATTTAGGACAGGCCACAGGAAGGTACTAGTGCTAACTATTTTACTACAGATAATGCAGAACTCATCAGAAATCCTGGCCCTTAGTAGAAATGCAATATATATATATATATATATATATATATATATATATATATATATATATATATATATATATATATAATTGAATGAGAGAATGAATGAATGAATGAAAGAAGACAAATAGTATTATTTCTGAAGTCGGACTGCCTAGTGATTACTCGACAGCTAATAAGCTGTTTAACCATGGCCAAATTATTTACCTTATTTATGCTTCCCTTTCCTCATTTGTTAAGGTAATAATAAATAATAGTATTGGTTGTTGTGAGAATTAAATGAGTTAATATATGAAAAAAATCAGTGCTTGTTACTTGGTGAGTTCTCAGGGAAGTCGAGCTGCCATCCTCCTCCTCCTCCCTACTCCTGTACATGATCTCTACCACACAGCACCTCTTGAACTGCACTTGCTTGTTCATATTTTCTGCCTTTTCATTATAATAATTTTATTCACGTCAAAAGAGACAAGGTGGCCAATACCATTTTTAATTTGCCAAGCATGACTTCAAATAACTGATTAAAGAAAAATGGGTGATAGGTGATTGACTACTAAAGTCACAGATATGGTCAAGAAGGCCTCCAAAATAATAACTGGGGACAAGCCTACAGTCCTGCATCACTCATTTAGGTTTTTCCAGCCAGCAACAGGTTGTCTAAGGTGGACCACAGCCTTCACGTTGAGTGCTTCCATGTTCCCCAGCGTCAGTTTCGGCATTTCCACATCACCACCACCTGGCACAGGTGGTTGTTTTGTGAGGTTAGGTGTGCCCCTCTGCATTCTCACCAAGGAAGCCAAACAGGTTCAAGAGCCCTCGCTTGAATGACAACTCAGACAACAGTGCTTTCCTTGGGAACACTGGACCCGTATGGGCAGTTCCTAACTTTCTGGTAGGTTCTGTTCCAACATGAGTCCTAATACACTTCTGAAATAGCCTTTCAGAATTGCTATGTCGTCCAGCCTGGACTGTGAAAGTCATTTGGCTCCTAATGTTCAGAGTCACCTTAACAACCATGAGAGAAGACCATCTGCATATACGACAGTGTTGGAAATAAAAGAAAGAGGGAACCTAAACTCAGGACTAAACTCATGGGTATGCATGTTCAGTGAGTAGACAATACTCATCCACCGAGAGGAAGTCTGTGTTAAACTGGACTCTGACTGGCATATTGCCTGGGATGAATCTTGTCTTCTCCACTTTTTAGCTATGTGACCTGTGTGCATTTCTTAAGCTCTGTACCTCAGTATTCCCATCTGTATAGTGGAGGATAACAATATAACTTACCTGTAGGTAAGTTGCCTAACTTACCTGATAGGGTTGGAGAGAGAAACAAATGAATGAAAACACTCAGTAAGTGCCTAGCAAATTATATGTATTCAATAATTGTTATTTGCTATGACCAGCCCACTCTGTAACAATAGCCCCTGAGTTCTAAGTTATTGAGGACATTTTTATTTTCCTAGAGCAATAAATAAAAAAAAAGCTGAGACAAACGAGAGGTGTTTTTAAGGGCCAGGGTCTCCTTCTGGTATAACTTGCCAAGGAAACTTTTCCTACTAGCTCTGTGACATTAAGCAAACTATTTAATCTCTCCGTGCCTCAGTTCCTGAATTTGTAAAAGGAGATCATAAGCTTCCTTCTTCACAGGTTATAGTGAGGATCAAATGTACTTCAGTGTGTACCACTTCATACAGTGCTGACACACAGTAATGTACAGAAATTTCATACCTTCTTCTGCTCTCTTTTAAGGTGAACAGTCTTTTTTATTTTCTAATTTCTAGAAAGGAGAGGAAGAGAAATAAAAAATTATCTAGTGTCTTGTCTGTGGACCTTGATTTATATATCTCAAAGTGAGGTTTAACATGTATTGAAACATTCTGCATTTTTAACATGCAGAAAACACAGTGGTTCTTCAACTAAAGTGTTCAGGAGAATGACTTGAGAACCTTGTTGAAAAGGCTAATTTCTAACCCTCTTCTCAATTCTAACTCTGGTCTGGAGAAGGGCAAAGAAGAAAGAGCTTGCTCATTAAAAATAAGCATTTGTTATAAATCTGATCAAAGCAGTCAAAGATGACACAGAGAAATTCTGCCCTAATTTCACTGAATCCCACTAAAATGGAAAAAATGGCTCAGCAAGGTAAGGTAGAGAACCTTTTCTAAGATCACATAGCACGCATGTCTCAGATGTAGCCCTAGCTCTATGACCTGTCCTTTGAATTACATTTCCTCGTCAAGATTAAAACACAATATGATTTGATTTTAAATGCATTTTCTTATATTACAAATTATAGCAGATCATGGTGGACAGGAACATCTAATCATTTGGATTACTTTATAAGGACAAGCGTACATTAAGCCAGGTTTTGTCATAACTACTGCTAAGAAAGACTTTCTTTTCAGAGAACAAATTTCATTTTCACTTATGTTTAAATTGGGACTTAAAATATCAGAAGAAAATTAACTTATGTTCACATGGTCAATTAATCTATGACAAAGGAGGCAGGAATATACAATGGGGAAAAGACAGTCTTTTCAATAAATCATGTTGAGAAAACTGAACAGATACATGCAAATAAATGAAGCTGGACTATTTTCTTAGGCTATATGCAACAATCAATTCAAATGAATTAAAGAATTAAATATAAGACCTAAAACTATAATACTCCTAGAAAAAAACATGGGCAGTAAGCTCTCTGACAGTAGTCTTAGCAATATATTTTTGGATATGTCTCTTGGAAGAAGGCAACAAAAGCAAAAATAAACAAATGGGGCTACATCAAACTAAGAAGCTTTTGCAAAGAGAAGGTAACCATCAGCAAAATGAAGAGGCAACCTACTGAATGGGAGAAGATATCTGCAAATGATATAACTGATGAAAGGTTAATATCTAAAATATATAAAGAATTTGTACAACTAGACATAAAAAACCAATCTAGTGAAAATATGGGCAGAGAACCTGAATAGACTTATATTCAAAGAAGACACGCAGATGGCCCACAGACACATGAAAAGATGCTCAACATCACTAATTATCAGGGAAATACAAATAAAAACCACATCATGAGGTATTATCTCACATTTGTCAGGATGGTTATTATAAAAAATACAACAAATAACAAGTGTTGGGGAAGATATGAAGAAAAAGGAACCTTGGGACACTGTTGGTGGGATTATAAATTGTTGCAGCAACTATGGAACACAGTATGGAGGTTCCTCAAAAACTAAAAATAGAATGACCATTCGACCCAGATGTTTCAAATAACAGTCATGGGGCTGAATTCTGTGAATATAAATCCATATTTATATAGCTATGCTGAGATTCAGCAACTGTGTTAAGTCTCATCACAGATCATATTTCTTACTAATCAAGCATGTATAAAGATATCGTGGGTTCGTCAGTATTTGCAATAAGAGTTCTCTCTTCTGCCTGTATGTTTCTGTCATCAGTGGCAGGAAAGAACTGGCAGTAAGGGAAAGCTGTCTGGCAGGGAAGAAGAAGTGTGTGCAGGGGTGATTAGAGGTTCTGAACACATCACTACTGGGAAGAATATCCTCTTCACACTGTAGAAGGGAGTCCAATTCACTCTCAGATCTAGCAGTGAGCCCTGCATTAACAGCAGCTACTACCATCAGAGACTGACTTTCATCAACAAGTAATCCACCTACACACATTCTACAGCTAAGGCTAAGTTCTCATAAAACTTATTTACTCCTGTGGCCATAACTAAGAAACTATTTAAAAACTGCCCAATTTTGTTACCTTATTGTCTTCTGGATCCTGTAATGTTTCTTGGGATTGTTTGTTACTAGCTATCTGCATATTACTTTGATAGAAAATATTCAACTCTAAATTCCTACTGAATTAAAAAAAATTATCCCAATAACAGTCATATGTCATAGTGCCTTACTATGTTATATTTTGTCGAAATTCTTTGGCAAGTCCCATTTAGCAAGACAGCTTAGGTACTGACATTCATAAGATGGAGTAGAATTTAAAAGGACTTTGCTTTTCATTACTTCCTCAAGACCAACAGAAGTTAGCATACAGAGCACAAGATAAATAGCACAAGTTAAATTTTACATCCTATCTTTCTTTACATCATTAATAGAGCAAACAATCAATCAAGAAGGCTATTTCACTGGACCATGACCAGCTAAGGTGTGAAAAATATCACAAGGAGTAATTGTATTTCTCCACATAAAAGACAATGACTAAATGTTTGCGAAATGTTTTCTTGACTCAGTAAATCCTGCATTTACTTAATAAGTGTTTACTTATCAGTCAACCATTGGAGTTCTTTAGGAGGCCCAAGTCTCAGAAAAGGAGACTATAACAAAGCCTTTGGTGCTGGGAACATTTTAATTTCTCCATTGAATTAACCAAAAACTCTGTTTTGAGTATTTCAGATTCTGGCTAAGACAAGGTAATGGGAACTGAATTTACCTTCTCACTTGAAAAAAAACTTAAAACAAAAGGACAATAAATGTGAAACAGCAGTTTTCAAAACACCAAACATCAAGCAACAAAGGACAATGAATCTTGAACAAGGTGAACCCCATGATTGTCCTCAATTAATGCCATGATATTTTAAGGCCTTGAAGGGGAAACATAGATAGAGCAGGGTGGGCTGTCTGAGTTGAGAAGAAAGAACTGAGAGACCTGAGAGAATAAAAGGAATAGAATTTGCAAAACAGAGTGCTAGAGTAAAGAGAGTTATACAGAATGTGAATCCTGAAGATCTGTAGAGGGTTTCATTTGAGTATTTAGCAGAGTACTGATCACAGCATGCATGGAAAGAGCCTACCCAGTTGGAGAAAGAACTTTCTGAAAGGATGAAAGTGTAGAGTGTGTGGTTTTCAAGCAGGGCTGAAATGGTTCTTGTTCTCACCAGCCAAATTGAAACTCATAAATCATTGAGTAGAGTACTCAAGAAGGTCTTGCCTCAGTGGTGGGGGATAGTTAGCTATAGGCCAGCCTACCAAATCATAAAGTAAGACCTGAAAAAATCAACTGCATCCAACTAAAATGTATCTTCAAACAAGTGTAGCAACCAAAAAGATAAAATTAAACATGTCCAGCATCCAATCAATATCCAGCATCCACGTTTATAAATAGGCAGGAGGACATGGCCCATATGAGGAAAAAAAAATCAGTCAGTCAAGGCCATCCAGAACTGACACAAATATTAGAATAAGCAGACAAGAACATTAAAACAAGAATTATAACTGTATCTTATATGTTCAAAAATTAAGGAGTCATATGCAAGATGTAAAAAAGATCCAAGTCAAACTTTTAAATATAAAAATGTCAGTATGTAGGATGGTATAAATGGCAGATTAGATTGCAAAAGATGAATGAAACTGAAGACACAGCAATAGGAACAATATAAAATAAAACACAGAAAAAATAATTAAACAAAAATAAAAGAGCATCACTGAGCTGTGGGCAGAGATTCCAAATTGGAGATTCCAAAGGAAGCATTGGTAAGGACATCAAAATATATTTGAAGTAAAAAGGGCTGAGATATTTCCAAAATTTGATGAAAACTATTAACCCACAAGTCCAAGATGTTTAATAAACACCAATTATGAGAAGCATGAAGAAAGCTATATTAAGGCACCTCATAACTAAAATTACTCAAAGTAGTGTTAAAGAGAAAATCTTCAAAGAAGTCAGAGAAAATTGAATGTTTACACAAAAACAATAACAATGTCATGTGTATATGCAACATTTCTAACAATAAAATGTATGACACCAATAGCACAAAAGTTGAGAGAGAAGAAACAGAAATATACTATTGTAAGGTTCCTGTACTACATCTGAAATGGTATAATATCACTTGAAGGTAGACTTGAGTAGTTAAAAATGTATACTATAAGCCCTAAATTTTGTTATTTGGAAATAATAAAACAAAGAATTATAGCTAATAATCCAACAAAGGAGGTAAAACAGAACATAAAATAATGAATCTAGAGAAGGCAGAAAATAGGAACAAAGAACAGATGGGACAAACGAAACAAATAAAAATATGATAGACTTAAATGTAACCATGTCAATAATCACATTAAGTGTAAATAGCGTAAATAACCAGTTAAAAGACAGACATAGCCAAAATGGATTAAAAAAAAGAAACTATTATGTTGTTCACAATAAATGTACTTTAAATATACACATATAGCACTTTAAAAGAATGAAAAGTGATTTAACATGCTAACACTTATCAAAAAAACTTGGAGTGGTTATGTTAATATCAAACTAAGCAGAGTTTGAAATAAAGGATGTTATCAGGATAAAGATGATCGTTTTACAGTGATAATAAAAAAGACTCAGCAATCCTAAATGTTTATGTTCTAATAACACAGCTTCAAAATATATAAAACAAAAATGGATAGAATTGCAAAGAGAATAGTAAAATCCACAATAATAGATAGAGATTTCAATACCCTCTGTTTGATTATAATTAACAAAACGTAGTAGACTTGAACACCATCAGCAACCAAGTTGACCTATTTAATAGTTAGAGAACATTCCACTCAATGACAACAGAATATACATTCTTCCAAAGTGCACTGAACCATTATCAAAATGGAGCATATTCTGGGCCATAAAACAAGTCTCAAAAAATTTAAAAGGATTTAATTCACATGAAGTGTATTCTCTGACCATAATAGGATTAAATGAGAAATAAATAACAGAAATATCTCTTTAAAATCCCCAAATACTTGGAAACCAAACTTCACTTTTCTAAATAACAATGAGCCAATGAAACTATTTCAAAAATAATTTGAAATTTTTTGAAGTGCATGAAAATGAAAACACAACATAGAATTTGTGGAATACCATATAATTAATCCTTAAGGGAAAATGTTATAGTACTAAATGCCTATCTTAGAAAAGAAATATTTTAAATCTGTGATCTCAGCTCCTATCTTAAGAAACTAAATAAGAGGAATGGAATAAACTCAAAGGAAGAAGAAAATGATAAAGATAAAAGATAAAGATAAAGATCATAGCAGAAATCAGTGAAATAAAAAACAGAAACACAACAGAGAAAATCTTTGAAACCAGAAGTTAGTTCTTGAGAAGCTTGATGATGAACTTCTAGTCAGTCTAATTGGAGAAAAAGAGTGAAGACACAAATTATTAATATCAGGATCGAGAGAAGTAACATCACAATAGACTGCACATGTTAGAAAAATGATAAGGAAACATTATGAACAACTATGCCTATAAATTTGACAACTAGTAAAAAGGCATTCAGATTGGAAAGGAAGAAGTAAAACTATCTTTATTAGCGGATGACATGATTATTTACAAAGAAAATCTGATGGAATCTACAAAAAACTACCAGAAGTAAAAAGTGAGTTTAGAAAGTGCAGGATTCAAGATCAATATACAGAAATCAATAGTATTTCTATATACTAGTAATGAACATTCAGAAATTGAAATAAATAATATGAAAGACTTAGGGATAAATCTCACAAAAGACCTATTAACTGAAAACTATAAAACACTGCTGAGAGAAATTAACGATGATCTTAATAACTACAGATGTATACCTTATACATGGGTCTGATGACTGGATACTGTTAAGCTGTCAGTTCTCCCTACATTTGTCTACAGATTCAGTGCAATCTTAATGTAAGTCTCAGCAGTTTTTTTTAGTAGAAATTGACAAGCTGATTCTAGAATTCATATGGAAATGCAAACGCTTAGAATAAATAAAACAACTTTGAAAAAAAAAAAGTTGGATTTTGTTCTGATTTCAAGATGTATTATAAAGCTGCAGTAACCAAAGTAGTATACTAGTGGCATAAACGTTGTCCAAAATAGCTCAGTGGAATACAATAGAGAGTCCAGAAAAAAATCTACACATATATGGAGAACTGATTTTTGAAAAAGGCAATGCAATGGAGAAATGCTAGACTTTTCAACAAATTGTGCCGGAACAATTAGATATCCACATGAAAAAAAAAAGAATTTCAATCCATATTTCATGCCATATATAAAAATTAACTCAAAATGAATCATAGACCTAAGTGTAAAACTAAAAACTCTAAAACTTCTAGAAGAAAAAACAGGAAAAAAATCTTTGTGACCTTGACTTGGGCAAGGTTTACTGAGATACAATATCAAAAGCACAATCCATAAAAGAACATATAGATAAAATGGACTTCATCAAAATAAAAGCCTTATAGTCTTTGAAAGACATTAAGAGAATGAAAAGCAAACCACAGACTGGTAGAAAATATCTGCAATCCATATAACTGATAAAGTACCTACATCCAGAATGCATACATTCTGAGAACTCAATACAAGAAAACGACTCAAAGAAATTGAGCAAAAGATTCAAACATAAGTAGATATATTGGTGGTAAATAAGCACATGAGCAATGTTCAGCATCATATGTCATTAAGGAAATGCAAATTAAAACCACAATGACATAATACTACACAGCTGTAAGACTGGCTAAAATGAAAAAGACTAACCATGCCAAGTGTGGAAAAGGATGTGAAGGAGCTAAGATTCTCATACATGGCTGGTGAACATTTAAAATAGCACAGCTACTTTGGAAAATAGTTTCACAGTACCTTAAAAAGTTAAACATTTATCTATCATATGATCTAGCCATTCCACTCCTAGGTATTTAACCAAGAGAAAAGAAAAGCATATATGTGCTTATAAAGATTTGTATGTGAAAGTTCATAGTAGTTTTATTTGTATTAATCTCCCAACTAATATAATGTCCATTAATAGGTGAATGGATCATTTTGCAATACAAATGTTTTAAATCATCACATCGTACACCTTAAACTTACACAATGCTATGTGTCAATTATGTATCAGTACACATCTGGAAAAAAATAGGAAAAAATACAGGTGAATGGATAAACAGTTTAAAGTATAATCAATCATACAATGGAATAATACTCAGCAACTAAAAGGGATGGACTACTGATACATGCAACAACATGGATGAATCTCAAAATAATTATGCTCTCTGAAAGAAAACAAAAAGATTATCTATTGTATGACTGCATTTAAATAAAACTCTAGAAAATGTAAACTAATCAATTCTGAAAAAAGGCAAATCTGTAGTGGTTGGGTTTCTTCACTATCTTGACTGTAGTTGTTTCATGGGTATTATATATGTCAAAACTTTAAAGATTATATACTTAAATATGTAAAGTCTATTACATCTCAATAAAGCTGTAGAAAGCGAGCAGAACTCTGCTCTTGCTTAGTCTTACAAAAATTAAAGCCATGTTTGTGCAATGGAGCATCCTCAACATTTGGGTAGTCTAGGGGAAGAGTACAAATGTAGGTACCTTTACCCACAGCCTGTCCTCCTTGTCTCTCCAGGCCGGGCACCATCCAAGTATCCCTGGCCACCCTCAGATTTAAGGAGTTATAAGTGGGCAGAAGGGGTTCCCACCAGTGCTAGAAATAAGCATGGAGTCTGACATCCTGAGCACCGAGACCATAACCTAGAAAGGAGCATCCGGCTCCAGTGAGCACATCTTGGCCCCCCAGTCTCCCTACCCTAGCGAGGGTGTGGTTTGAAGAAGGCAGAGTAGAGGCCTCCAAAACAATGCTACTCTACAAGGAGATAAGACAAGAACTGAGAGTATTTAAAACTTTTATAGCAATTTGACATGACTGCAACATCCAAACATAGAATCATTTTTCTAGCAATTCGTGTTTATTGAATTTTACAAAAGCAATCTGTCCTTGATGGACTAGATACATATAAAATATTTTTTTAAAAAAGATTCTTCACTGCAGATAACTGAAACAAGGTTTTAAAGCATGTGGCTCTCAGCAGAGGCCCCTTAATAATCCTGGGTTTGAATTATGGTAAATGTGGAGCATATTCTGTTAAAAAAGATTTCTGGTCTGACTTTTGTGAGGTTGCAATCACAATCAGACTGATCCATCTCTATGTTTTTCTAGGTCATTCTGTGTGGAGGACTAGCTGCATTTAAGGTAGTCGGGATTCTGTGTGAACATGATTCCTCTGCAGATGGCTATCATCCCTACTCAGAATTTGAGAAGAGCTGTGGATTTCTGGGGGGTGGGGGGTAGGATGGGGTAGGAAATATCAATGGAAAAGATTATGGCCTTTTTTGCTTTATATTTTTTTGCTTTACATTTGAACATGAAAACACAGGTGGTCTATTTCTCTATACACCTTCAGTCCATCTAGAGTCCTCTGAATGTAACAAACAGAGCATCTTACCTTGTGCACGCAGGACTTTGCATTCAGGTAAAACAGCTCCACAGTGGTTTTATCCTTTAAAAATGAGATGCTTTCAATGTAAAACCTAAAAAAAACAGTAACAGAAGTTTATTTCTTCAGATTTATTTCCTTATCTCAGCATAATTTAATTTCCTCATTTAGTTTCTCAAAAGCAGAGAAAAAATTTTGAGAAACTAGGGGATGGTTGTGCGTCTTTTGACTCTGAAACATGTATGTACGTATGTGATATTTGAATATATGCAGATAAAATCTCTTCATTTTTTTTGTGTTGGAAGGTGAGTTAAAGTAAAATCCAAAATGGCATCCACCTGCAAACTCAACTTTATCTGTGTTGCGTACTCTTTGACAGACACATTTTGGGAGCTCGTAATACCTCAGGCAGTTTCAAACAAAGGCCAGGTAAGCTTTGAGCAGAAGTTGACAGCAGAAGTTGTCTGAGTAAGCACGTTATAACCTTGAGGTCTGCTGGCAGCTCAGTGGTTTTCAGACATGAGGTGGGTGTGAGGATCCCATGCCAGCCTAGCCCCCTTCCACCAGGAGTTTCAATAACATTATCCTTCTCTCTCATCCTTCCAGGCTTTGGGCTTTCCCTAAGGTTAGAAGTCTCCAACTCTTAGTAGAACTTAATCTTGGTCTTTTCTCGTGCAAATCAGAGTATTCTGAATTACATTTTCCCCATCCAGTTTCTTGGACTTTTGCTTGTTCAGTCTGTGTGGCCACAGATTGAAGGTCCTTTTCTTAGAAGTTCTGGCAGCCCCATGTAGGAAGGTAGGGGAGTCCTTCACAATTTCTGTTTTCATAATCTCCCACTGATGAAGCTGGCCAGTGCACTGGGGTGGGAGACTGGGCTAGCCTGGGTCCTGAGGTTTTGCCCAAGTGTTGGAGCACTAGCTTGATGAATAATGCATTGAAGATCCCTAATGCCCCAAGACAGGTCACAGTTTAGGTCCTGGAGGAGAACTTGCTCCCAAAGTGGTAAGAGTCAGAAAAGATAAACCAGGGCTAACGTGGCATGTTGAGCTTGTCCTCAGCTCTGCAAAATCACAAAAGGCCTTGGGCATTGATTCCACCCCCCACTCTTCAGTAATGACAAAACATTTAATACATACATAAAGCTGAAAAAGGCTATGAAAGATTTTATCACTGAGATGTAAAATCTTTTGAAAAATTCCACCTCTAATGTTGAATCATCAAGGGAAGTTCCAGAAAGAGAATAAATCCTTTATATTGTTACTTACAAGGGTTTATCTCACTTATAAGTGATATTAATGAAGACTGATGAGTGTTAGGTTTGTGAGAGGAGAAAGTTAAGGCAGAGAGGAAAATGAGCAGTTGGGGGAAACAGGCTTTGGAATCATAAAGACATAGAATAGAGAGTATCACCTCGATGTGTGGCCTTGGGCACGGTATTTAGCTTCTTTGTGTCTTTTTAAAAATGGGTGTTGATTGCACTTAATTTACAGGGTTTGGGGAAGAATTAATTTAGATAATATATATAAAACACTCAATAAATTTTAACAATTATTAATAAAAATCCATTTTCTGGAATTTAATCCGATGTGGCTTGGTGGAAATGACTTCAGCTTTGAGTTAAGATAACTTTAGTCTACAGAAAGGGATAAAGATGCTTACCTAGGAGTGTAATTTAAATGAGATATACATGAAGTGCCCATATAGTACCTGTCACATGATAGGGATTCAAGAAATTCTAACTATTGTGGCTCAACAAAACTTGCATTATGTTAAAAAGGCTTACAGGACTTGATGGGGTTTGAATTATATCTGAAGGCTAGGAGAAAACAGGATTCTGAAAGATATAAAGAATCTAGGTGGGGAAAGTACTGTAAGTAAAGTGCATTTCTTGGGTAGTGTGACAAACATTCATAATCTGGCTTTCACCAAGATAGAATCCGTTATAATTTGGGTATTCTCTCATCAATCTAGTTCCTCCTTCCCTGGCCACCGCTGGACAGACAAAGTATAGCAACCTGACTCAAAGGTGGCCTGTGAGATGGGCTGGAAAAAGAGAGCTGAGCCCAACAGAGTTTCCTTATATGGAATAAAAAATGGACAAGCCAATCATAGAGATCAAAAGGGAAACAGTAGAGAAAGAGAAAGGTACTAAGCAGAAACCATGAGTCAGGGAAAGAAGGACAAGAATCCATGGCAGAGATGATAGAACAGAAGCAGAGAGTAGTGAGTCTCTGTGATGGTGGACATAAAGCAGGAGGCCTGGAGGCCAACTAAATCCCTTGCATCCTGAAGGAACTCTGGTTCAACTAGGTGATGGTGGTCATTTCCTGCTTTCTTTGCTGTTGCATGTACTTTTATCCCTTTGAACTAAGAAAACATGAGCAGGCTTCCAGGGAGCAGCCTGTAAGGGCAGCAACAGTATCACAGCTAATGTTTTACTTAAGTGCTGGACGACATGCTAGTGCTTTCCATTCGCTGTTTCATTTAATTCTCACAACAACCCTGGGTGGGATATATTTATCATTACTCCCATTTCCCAGATGCGGAAACTGAGTTTTAGAGATTTGTCTACCTGGCAGGGCTAGGTCCTGCTCTGGATCCCTTTGACTCTATAGACAATGCTCTTAAGCAGAACCTCCTCCTGGCTGCCTTCGACCAGCATTTATGTAGGAAGCTAAGCCCTGGATAACTGTGTGCAGCTCAATATTAAAACATAGGCAGTGAAACAATACCAGTGCAATATTCCCCGTGTTAATACATACACAAGTATGTTTGTTCTCTATTGTTTCAAAAAGGAGAACTAGATCAGTGGACAAAAACAAAAAACAAAAAATAGTGATAGATTTGGAATTTACCTATGAAACACCTTTTTAAAAGTCATAGGAATAGTATCAGGAAGGAAATATTCTCCCCGAGGAAGTGATCTCCCTGCTCTATAAAAGTCCCAGGTCATAATAGTGGAACTCAGGGTTGGTTTTCTCCTCTAGAATTGGTGATTCTTTTCACTTTTAATAACTTCTATTTATCTCTCTAGCATAGAATTATCTCTAGCAAAGATTGCATTAAAAGCATAACCTCAATGAACTAACAAAGTTCATAATAATTCCTTAATATTTAAAACCCAGTCCTCATTCAAATTTTCCTACCTCCAAAACTTAAAAAAAAATTTTTTTTTAATTTTTAAAAATTTTGTTAGCCACAATTGCTTCCTATTGCTGGCAACCAAAGAATTCAAAATAATAGAGGACTTCTATGTGCTAGGGACAAGACAAAGGACTCTATAGGGACCATTTCATTTAATCTTCGGTACAACCAGATGCTGTAGGTAGCAAATTATAAACCCATTTTACAGATGATATATAGAGCATCTTCCCCAAGCCATAGAGCTGGGAAGTGGTGGAACCATGATTTGAACTTGGGCCTGTCAGGATTTAAAGTTTATATTCCCAACCAATATGATAGAACGCTTTCCTACAATAACAATGACAATGAAATATAACATGTACACGATACAGTGAGGCACAAAGGAAGGATGAAATAAACTCAGCTTATAAAAAAAGAGGGAGAAGGCTGCCAAACTAAAATCCATAAGACTAAGTGCCACAAGACACTAAGTGTTCCCTCAGACAGTTGAACTGAGTCTTAAAGAATGTATGAGTTCACCAGGTAACAAAGGTAGGAAGGGCAGTCCAGAGAAAGGGCATATTAGCCAGACCAATCCTCTTGCTAGTCTTTGAGCATTTAAGAAACCATATGCAGGGAGCTGGATGGCTCAGCACCAAATCAACTGTGGCTTGTCCAACTCTGAACAGATACCTTTGTACTAGAAACTAGGTTCACCTGTCTCTGAAGCCCAGGCCCCTGACTATACCTCAGTTCCAGTAAACAGGTCCCTATCTTGTTTCCCACCGTTTTCTGGCGACTTGCCCTGTTGTCTTCTACCTTTCAGCGTAGGCATCCGATTACCTGCTCCCTGAATCCAGGATCCCATCTCTCCTGAAGAGGACCATTGTAATGACTTCATATTTACAGAGTGCATGAAAAGTACAGAGGGTTCTCTGGGAGAATGGCTCCCCAGGCACAGTTATCAGCAAGTACCATAAACTGGGGGGACAAAAATCTAGGGCTTCTTCATGAAATGAAATGGACTATCCCAGAATCATAAAATAAAGACCTTTCGTTTTAGCCTTTTTTTTTTTTTTTTGGCAAAGAGATACTATTTCCTTCCTGCATGCTTACCATGAACAATTTCACTAAAATTTTGTGAAGATGAAGCCCATGGTTAAATTTTCAGTATCAAAGTGAACTCAAGCTTATTGACAAGGCATATGTTTTGGACAGAAACTTCATATGATATAAAAAGTATAATTTTTTGAGAAGAGAATTTGCTTGGGGAGGTTTTGTCTCTACTTTTTGTGCTTCTTCCAGTGGCATTTTTTCCCCCTTCTCGATGGGACTGGTGTTTACCTCACTACTCATCAGTGATAACAGAATATCACACCTCAACAACATGACAGATGGATTGGAAGGGAGTCAGGCCTGTTAGCCAGATGACAACACATGCCTGTCAAAAAGCAGAATACTCTGGTTGTTTGGAATGGGCTGTCCATTAATAGTCTCTTACATGTAGGTGGCCAATATTTTCATCATGGTCAAAGTCAACACCATGGGTTTAGGGAGCTACTAATTTGAACTCCAGCTCTACCACCACTGATGGGTCTTGGGGACTTGGGCCAGCTTCTTGGCTTATAAGTGTCACTTTCCTCACTTGTTCCACAAATCAGAGAAATGACAGATGTTCAATAAAGGTGTTCAATATAGTGGGTGGCATGTAGCTCAGCAGTCAATGAGTAGCAATGATTATTACTGTACTATTATTATTCCTCTCATGACAGTACTGCAACAAAAGGCATTGACTTAGTTGGGAACTTCTCTAAAGCTTTAACTATAAAAATAAGAATGGAAAGTCCAGGTATCTTTCCTAAATTCCTTCCTTCAAGAAAGCGAAATGCTGCAAAAGTGCCCGTTTTGACGTAGAATGGGAAAAACTGTGAAATGAATGCTCTTCTGACCATTTATAACTGAGTATATTTTCTTTGTTTTCTAGGGCCTTCACTATGTGTGAGTGATATCTTCCAAGAAGGTGAATTGGCAGGAGTTGCTCAATTACTTCATACTCTGAACAATGCTGAGTTTGTAACCTGCACCCAGAAAGGGCTAAATTAAACTGCCTCATTCCAGGTTTCATTCAGCTGTTGTGGGTAATTTAGTCATTCACTGAAGCCACCTGCGTAAACAGATTTCGATCAGATCCTAATCCACATTCTGAGCTGGAAGATCTGTTTATTGCTTGTAATGACCCTGCAATATCATAGTCTCATTTTATAATGCATGCTGAAGATAGCAGAGTAATTTAAGTACATTTCGCTTTCTCCAAGCTACTACGCAGTGCTTGTGGGAGTCCCATAAGTTCCCTTTCATCTCCGGGAGAAGTGCACTCCTGGTGAATTCCCCAAGGGAAGCACTATTTGTTCCTACAACATGCTTCCCTGCCAGGGAAAAAAAAACTCTTTCTTACTTCCGAATTTCCAGAGAGTGCCCTCCAGGTAAGCCTGTAAAAACCTGCCCGGTTGCTCCTCTCCCACAGAGCCACTCTTTCTGAATTTTCCAGGGAAGGGCTGGAGGCCCAGGAGGGGAAGGGCCTTGCTCTGACCTGTCCAAAAGGCGAAGGATTCTTCTACCCCAGGCAGTTATGAAGTGTCAGGGTAACATGGTAAATTCCTTGCACCTGCTTCTTCCCTTCAGAACCACAAAATAGCCTGTCCCCTTACTCAGTGATAAAGTAGGAACAAGTGCTCTGAGGAGGCAAGTTGGATACACAGGTGAGGGCTGGGCCTGGTGAATGATGAAGACAAACAATGAGATTCCCCCAACCGGTGTAAAAGCAAATGGGTTAGCCCCCAGCCAGACTGCCCCAACTCTTCCATATTCAATGGTTATATGTCACATTATGGAATGTTTCACCTACTGAACATGTGGTCGAGGTAGTCTCTTCTATTTATATCATAAAAATAGTTAACATTTATTGTTAGTGTTATATATAACATGTATAATCCTCTAACAACCCCTGTACTACTTTCCTGTAGCTCCAACTCCATCTTATAGGTGAAGAAACAGGCCCATAGAGGGTGCCAAGTGCTACACAGCTAATAAGTGGAAGAGTTGATGCAAACGCCCTGGTTCTCATTGGGTGGGTGGGGTGCATTTGGTAATGTCATTTTTTGATTGTCTTGATTTGGAGGGTGTTACTGGCATCTTGCAGGTGGAGGCCAGGGATGCTGCAAATATCATACAGCACAGCATGGCTCCCTACATGAAGAGTTATCTGGCCCAAAACATCAATAGCGCCGTTATTGAGAAACCTTATATTAAAGGCCAAGCTTTTAACTTCTGCATCCTACAGTTCTTTTCCTCCTTCAAAATACTAATTCTTTCCTTTTGCCCTTTTGATGTCACCCTTAGGACAGATTACAGAGGAGAGTGAATAGATTCTCACCAAAGATGTCTGATACTGGATCAGGGAGCATACTGAGAAATAAAATCCTGCGAGAAACTGGAATCAGGATTAAGCATGAGTTTTAAGGATTTGTGTCTTTCTAGAATTCTCATGTGAATTAAGAATGTTGGATCTTCAAAGATGGAGGCTGCTAATCAATTGCCTCGAAGTTCAAGAATGGGTTAGGCCACTTAAGAAGTCGTGGTTGATATTAAGGCAAATGACAGGATCATTTCCTGATTCTGGGATATTGTGCATTCAGGTGGGAGTGTGGTGGGTGGGCAAAGATAGCTGGCTGATTCATACACACCCTCAATTCTCTGTTGAACCTACAGTAGGAGGAATCAGCAATTTCTGGGGTTTTTTTAAACATATTTTTGTCCCCTCCCTATTGTATATTCTCTACTTGATAGCTTTAAAACATATATATATATTTTAATGGCCATCCAGTCACAAACATTTTAGCTTTTCTTCCTTTTATCACTCCTCGCACTTACATAAAAATATTGCTTAAGTAATATGTTCATTGTAGGAAAAAAAGATATAGACAAGTAAAAATAAATAAAAAGCATTTCCATAATCATTCTACCCAGAGACTAAATACTGTTAACATTTTAAACTTTTTTCTATCTATCTAAATATTTGATAGAAGTGTAACCATGCTGCATATATTACTTTGTGGTCTGCTTCTTTCTCCAAGAATATGCTGAGAGCATCTTTCCATGTTAATAAATCTCTTTGTTCACCAGTCTTTATCTGTTGTATTGCAGTCCATTTATTTGGCTCTTTTAGAAAAAAAGCAGGCTGAATGATGGGGTCCCATGAGTTGTAGTCATGATGCTTCCCTGAGTTAAACCCTTTCTAAGGCTGAATGTACCATAACCAGGCCAGGGAGTACTGAAAAGGCACTCAGCAGTCTTTCAAAAACTTGGTGTTACAGCAACTATGAAAGAAAGACAGCAGTTTTCCCCCACATTTCCCCCTTGAACTTCCCATTAATGTGGTCTGTTCTCAGCCTTGAATATCATAGACAATGCTTATGGGTAGCTCTGAGTGGCCACTTATAGGCCTAGGGCACAGCAAAGGTGACTTGGAAAGAGAAGGTAAAGAGGGGAGGAGGAGAGGGAAGACCAGAAATAAAGTAGAAAAAAAAAGAGGTATTCAGAAAAATAAATGGGGTGAAAAAGACTCCAAGATCTTGGATTTGCAAGGAGCTGGGTGGTACCAGCCTGAGCTACCTCCTCTTGCCCTCCCGTGAGGAAATGGGAGCTTTTCCAATGAGGTCATGCCAAGTCCCTGTTCTCTGATTTAAATGCTTGCTCACTCACTATCAAGCTTTTCAAATGCTCACATCTGGGCTGCATTACCAAAGAGGCCCATGTGTTTGCAGAAGATAATTTACAGCAGCAGATAACAACCCCTGCCTGGAGAAGTCCACCAGCAACCTGGGGGAGTTGGGACTCACATGGAAATAGAGAACTGGTTAAATAAATTACGGTGCATAAATAAATTATGGGGCGTCTATACACACATGTGTCATGCACATATTTAGCACATATAATTGTGATTTGTATAACTAAAGAAAAGACAACAGTTTAATTCTGTAATTCAAAAAGGGAGAACTAAGTGCCCACACTTTAAATGTTTTCCTTCTTTCATGAAGAAGCAGCATGTGTTTCTGAGCTGCTCTCTGCATCCAGGCGGATAATAACCAGGAGAAAGTCTAACCCACCTAAATCTGTAGGACTCCAGTGCTTAGCTCAGGAATCAAGGAGGCAGTATTTTGCCCAGTGCCTGCCACAGGGTCAATGCTACATTTCAGTTGAAAGAAAAGTTCTTGAGAGCAAAACGGTATGGTATTTTCCTTTTTCATAAATGCTATAATAAAAAATGATATTTTATTATGTATGCATAATACTTTGCAAAATTATTTTGTATCTCTGGACTACTTACTTCTCATTACCAACTTGCATTCACCATTGTGTTCACTGTGTCAGAATCTGGGCCAGGAATGTGGGTGATATGGGAGATTTGGAGGTTGGAAGAGTGTGAATATAGTTTAAAAAATTTCCCAGGATGATTCAGATATGACCTCCAACCTCCACCCTTGGAGAAGCTCTGAAATGCAATATACTTTTGCATCTAATCTCTTTTATAAAATGACCAACTGTTCACTGTAAAAATGCCATAACTTACTGGACCTATCTTCATCGTTGGCATTTGGATACTTCTAATTGCATGCATAAAAAATAAGACAGACCCTATAATGTGCTACCACTGTAGGAAATCCTTTATCCAGGAGCATTAACTACCCAGCAGCTACACATTTCAGTGTCCATGAACAAGGGGCTTGGCACCTTATGTTCCAGTGCAGGCAGCTATACTTGCTAATGGGAGAGAAAATGACCCTGATATCAAAAGAGGCCTCTGTATTTCCAGAGGCTCTTATATAGTGACCAAATATCCAAACAGAACAAAATACTGTCTTTGGTTCTATTCTTCAGAGACTAAACAAACGTTTAGTCAATATGGAGGCAACCTAGAGGGTTGGTAGTGGTGTCTATTGGGATATAAGTATATCACGAGCAGTTGTGTTTTCTCAAAAGAGGAGGCCAGAGGCCCTCAGAAGGCAGCTGACTTCACCAAGTGTGTGGCAACCACATTTGTAAGACCTCCAAAAAACTACATTCAACTCAGTGACCTGAGTCAATTTTCTTAATTTTTTGGTGTGCGCTTTTGCTTGATCATTTCTTTAATTAAATTGGAGTAACAATAAGTACTTAATTGAAATAATAACAAAGACTATTATGATCTCATTATACTGTTAGAAGAATTAAGTGAATTAAAAACTTGATAAGGGTTTTAAACATGAAGTAGTTAAGGGAAAGTCATGCCAAGTGATTATGGGACACTCTCGAGATAATATTCTAAGTAAGTGCTGAAACTCATGAACAAGCAGCAGGCTACTCTGGCATCTTAGGAACCTGCTCCGAAAAGATAGGGCGGCTTTATGAATGATTGTACAGAAGGGAAGGCAGTTTTGTCTCCCCTGGTATTTTGAGACCAAAAATAGACCAGATATTAGCTGTCAAAGAACTAGTACACAAATCTGGTTACTACATAGAAGGTACTTGTTAAATTCTCCAAAGACATAATGCTTTTGCTGAGAAGTTATGCTACATAAATACTACATGTGTGCACAGAGATGAGAGTGCAAAGGTATCAACTGCAGCTTACATTTTAATGTAAGTAATTGCAAGCAGCCTAAATGCTTAATAGGAAACTGGATTGCTAAGTTATGGAAGCTCAAGAAATAAAGTAGATCTTTATATACCCAATAAGAGAGTTCTAAATAAAAAAATAAAGTCAGTTACCAAACAACTTACTATCTTTATTTTTCTTTAAGAAGGGGAATAAATTGGGGGCAAAGGTGAAAAAGAAGGCTAGCAGAGAGTAATTTTTACTTTTTACTCTATACTTTGATGTAGTTTGAAATGTTTATAGTCAAAATATAATTCTTTGTGAAAAAAATGATTTATGTTAAGCCATTTTTCCTACATAATACACAATTAAAATTTCTCTATCCTCTGACCCCTACTTAATATTTTTTCCTTATTGCCCGCTGGCTGATGTTTGTCTTTTCCTCCATTTTCATGGACAAACGCACTGACATTCTTTCCAAAAAACTCCTATTTTTTAAAAAAGTATTTCTGTACATTTTCCATATCAGCTACACCCCTGGACAAATCACCATTACACTGCCTGCTTCCTGGGGTTTAAAAATATGATTTGTGGTGGTAAGAAAGAAATTTTCAAACCAGATTTTAAAGCAGAAAGCAAACGACAAATTGAAGGTTGTTAACACTTTGTTTACTGAATAAGGGGAAGCTACCATCCACAATTCACCATCAATTCATATATAAAAAGGTCCTTAAAAAAAAAAAAGGTAGGACATCTTATTACTACACTTTTGGATTTCATGGAGCACAATGAAGTTAAAAAAAAATGTGGAAATCAACATGATTTTGCCAGGTAATCATAGTATAAAAGCCCCAAAAAGGAAAAATAAGAAACTTCCACTATCATGTCAAAATGAAGCAGATTTCAACATCCAAAAAAATAACATAAACTCAGAATATAGGAATATTCTTCAGGTTGATTGAGCTTTATGAAAACATATTTATCATAAATCTACCATAGCAGCTTATTTTATAATTGGTTTCAGACCAGGAAAACAAAAATTTTCATCAAATTCAGGATACTAGGGAGAGGGACTTTCAGCAAAATTGGTAATGTTTTATTTCTTAAGCTAGGTACAATAACTCAGTGTTAATATTTATAAAATTTTATTTATCTTAGAGTGTGAATAATTAATGTGAAACAATATTTCCAACATGGGCTGTTTTTAAGAAATCATTAATTTAGTTAATATATCCATTTCAGGAGGAAATAATTGAGGTCCATATGTATGGTTAAGTGACTTGCCCAAGCAGAGCTCAGAGAACAAGGACTCAGCAGTCTCTCTGAATGCAAGCTGAATTCAGATTTCTGCACTGTTAAGATCATTCTTTCAGTGAGCATTTGTTTGCATTTTATCTTCTATTCATACTAAAGGTGTAAAATGTATAAATTCCATTACTTCTACAGTCTCTAGAAAATATGCCTACATAAAATGTAATAACAAATGTTTGCCATATTTCAAATATAAAAATCAAAAGTATGCTGAGTCAGAAACAGACTTATGTATTAAAATATATTACCTACCTTTTCCAGCTTTAAATTGATTATGGGGCTCAAACTGAGCATTTGAATAATTAGGACACTTCTTTTATTCTCTATCTCTCATTGCCAGAATTTTTTCTTTTTTAAAAGGGAGGTGGGGATGCTCAATGTGTCTATGGATACATACCTCACAGCAAACTTCAAAATGGTTGGGCCTGGTTTCTTGGGTAAATCATGGTCAAGAACTCGATGATCTAACTGTAGCCAGTTCTGCTGACCTCTGTGAGAGCAAAGCAAAGCAAAAGGATTAAACAGAAAATCAGAGGAAGTTTCAATATTACAGTGTTGGCAAAGCTGTGGAGAAAGTTACTCCAATATGCTGATGGTAGGTGTATAACCTGTTACAATCAGTAATGAAGACAAGTTAGCAATTTATACCAAAATTATAAAAGCACTTGCCTCTGAACCAGCATTTCCATTTCCAGGAGTTTATGAAGATAAACTTGCACATGTGGAAAATGGCCTACATATAAAGTCACTCAACTGAAACATTGTTTGTGATAGCGAAAAGGCACAAAACAATCTAAAGGTCCAACAGGGTATTGTTTTAAAAAAGTGAATTTAAACTGAGTGTTGAAATACAATACAGCCATATGAAAAATTGAGACTATCTTTATAACCTTAATTTGAACAATTTCTAAGATATGATATTAAATGAAAAAGCAAGATGCATAACACTGAGTACAATATATTACCATCAAAAAAATTAAAAAATATATGCATACATATAAATATAAGTCTGTGTGTATATATATATATATACATTCATATATATATATATATATATATATATATATATATATATATATATATCTGAGAGGATAAACAAGGAACAACTTTGCCTTTAGAGGTAAAAAGCCAGGTGACATTAAATATATTAATCTTTAAGTTCTTATTAAATATGAAATCTGAAATATTTTACATAGTCATGAAGAAGAAAATTTCTGGCCATTTAATGAAATCAGACAGACACAGATAAAAATACTATAGCTTTTTTAAAGGTACAGTTTTGAACACCTCCTGGGTGCTGTTTCTGTATATATATTGTGGACTTTCTAATATTTAAGCATACATATTTCTTTATTTACTCAAAAGACTCACCAAGTTCATGAATAGTTCTTCCTTAATTTTTACCTCCAAGAGATGCAAAGGTTGATGATACTGTGGACTGCTTATATGACCTTTTCAAGTTTTCTACTAGTTGATCAATTTTGGACTGTAAATTCCCAAAGGGCATAGACTCCATTATGCTTGTTGACATAAAGCTTAAGAACATGCGGACAGCAGCAGAGTGTCAAATTCTAACAAAACTTATAATGAGACATTTTCCAACTTATTTTTGTCTTTCAGTAAATAATTTTTTAAAAATCAGAACACTCTAAGCTCTATTCATTATAAATAGGTAAGAAAAGTGGACATAAATAAAATTAATATTAACACTACTACTAAGAGCTAATCTTTATTGACCCACCACTTGCTCTCAGCCAAACTGGAACTTTTTATGTGTGAATGTTATACTTAATAACAAGTCTGCAAGGAAAGTGGTAGAGTGGGGATTTGAACCTAGGGCTTTCAATATAGGAGAAAATGAAATCAGAGGGTTGAATCAGCTTTTATACCTTTTGGCTTGATCTCTGTAGCTTACTGGTTTTAGCACTGAAAAAAATATGTCTTTGTTTCTGTAATTTAAAACGAGGCTACAAATGACATAAGGCCCATATCACCTCAGGTCCAACAAATGGGAAGGTGATCAAAAGTCATAATGGTATTGTAAAACCTATTTGTTATGCCTTCAAAAACAAAGCTTATTCAGAAGATCCTTTCAAAGGAAGGGAAGAAAAAACATGAAATGTGTTGAAAGAAATGGGAACCCTTATGAAGGGCCACTGTCTCAGGAGGGCGGTGACTGCCCTCTAGGGGTGAAAGGCTCGCCCTGCACATAGAACACCAGAACTAACGGGGTAAATCTCAGAACTCTGCCCCACTCCCTCTAACAGGACCATTGATTGGTTTTTGTTGATCACCATCACTACTTTCATTATGTAACCACACGATTCTATTTTTCCATTTCTCTTCTTGGCCTGTGGAGTAGAGTATAGACATTAGCTAGTTTTATTGACAAAGTGTCCCCTTCAGCTTTGTCTTATTCTATTTTGAGACATTCACCTAAGGCAAACGTCTGATGTGGCATCTAGGCTGGAAAATGCAATTCACACAGCATCCTGGGAGGGATCTACCTCAGTGGTTTTATGATGGGGGTAGGGAAAGGGGAGAGCTGAAAGAAAATACTTTCCAAAAATATTTACCAGACAAAGAAAAAGAACTAGGCTTGTGACCAAGACATTCCAAGGAGACACCCCTAGACAGAAACAATTTTCCAGACCTGTTCCCCAGAACGGTGGGAATGGCCAATTCCCACTCATTCCCCCCTCCCCAAAAGCCCAGTGCATACTTCTTATGAAAATAAACATAGCTAGAGCCAGAAGACACCTTCCAAACTGGTCATAATTCAAAAATAGACTCTGCTGTCACTTGCAGGAGAGTGCACAGAGGACATTTTGGAGCCAGGCTTCTCGGAAAGACTGTTAACACTGGCCACTGCCGCCACAGGAGATAACTGGAGGAGGTGCTTGAATGAGACATTCTTCTCTCAACAGAAGATTTAGAGTGAAATCTCAGGGCAGGAAAGGGGAAAAGTGGCCCAGGTCATTAAAAGATGTCATTCATATTATTTCTTTCTCAAGAAAAGATCTTACAGTCTGAACACCTGATTTATGCACTGTCTGGTTATGCTCACCTGAGCATGGAACTTTCTCAGCAACTTTTCATGTGGACTGGATCCTCTTTTCCAGCCCGCCATGAACCTTGTAGCCTAGGGAACTTGTGACACCACAGTCCTAAATCATGCCACTCCTCTACATAATATCCTTCAGTGGCTGAGGGGGGCCTCTCACATCTACATGATAGAGTTCACCTTTGATCTTGTCTCTCTTGTATCTTCCTCCATGATCAGGTCGGTCTCCTCATCATTGGGTAAATGTACCATGTGCATTATCACGTCCATGCACTGGCCCACAACTGACTCTTTCCTGGAGTGTTACCTCCTCTCCCCTCTATCTAAAATCTCCCTGCCCTGTCAGGTCCAATTTTAGTTACCTCCTGTGTGATTCCCATACCAGTCCTCCTCTAGCCTCCTTCTGAACACTGATCAACAGGATGGCAGCTCCCACTTACTGTGTGCCTGTACTATGGGCTTTGCATACTAACATGATTTAAAAGTACATAATATGAGTGCCCTATTATATGTGCCTTATGTAGTACTTATTATATGGGTACTATTATTAGGGCCATTGTAGAGATGAGAAAACTTGTGACAGAGATGTTAAATAATTGACCAAAGATCGCACAACTACCAAATTCCTTCTGCCTCCCTCTCAACCCTATCTTGTTCCATTTTGCTACTTACTCTATATTTTAGCTGCACTGGCTTTTTTTTTTCTTTCTCAAAAAAAAAAAAAAAAAGAAAGAGTCAACCTCAGTCCCACCTTTTACGCTGCATTTATCTGGAATGCCTCCTCAAAATTTACAAAACTGCTTCTTCCTTTTTATTACATATCTCTTCCTAGAAACCTTCCTAGTTCACCCTATCAAAAACTGCACCCCAGCTTTTCTTGATTATGGCTTTTTATGTTCTACAAAGTGCCTATCATTTCTGGTATTTTCCCATTTATCTATTTGTTTACTTGTTCAGCTAGACTATGCCATAGCAATATAAGCTCTGCATATAATATAGGCAAATTGGCTTGCTGTAAAACACACAGACACACACACAGATGAACACAGACACAGGTGTGCACACACACTCACACACAGAAAAGAGCTGTTAAGTACAAACACAACAACTTTGCCTGAGATGTTCACCGCTGATCTCCCAGGATTTAGAACAATGCCTGGCATGTGAGAGGCACTCAAGAAATATTTGCTGAATGAATAAATTACTCCAATATTCATGCTTTTAGCCTCTACTCTAAGTGACCTTTTGAAATTATAGTGTTCAAAGCACTTACTGATTATACCACATAACTTAGCCATTAAGTATTTATGATTTTATGTCATACTGTTAGCTATTATTTCATTCACATTCATATTAAACCTATGTGTGTGTGTTTAATCCCTGATTCACATGCACTATTACTGTCTTTCCTGCTAGAGCATGTGGTCAATGGACATATGCATTTCCTATTTCACCCAGCAGAGGACTGATCATACAGGGTCCCAAATAGTTGTTGAGTGAACAGATAGTTTTGTGATTCAAAGTGAGGTGGGTGATGCTGAGTGTATTTTTCTCTGCTTATTCTTAAAATATCCTGAGTTCAGAATCAAAGTTTTCAGGTTTTTCAATGTATCCTGACAACTCAGTTATATGGTTTTACTCAGTCTAAGTCCTGAGCCCATTGGCATTTCCAGGAGGTCCCAGGCTTGTAGCCCACCCAGGCTGGAAACAGTAAGAAAACACAAGGTATGGAAAACAAATTAACCCCTTCTTGAGAGTATGTTATACCTGGTGAAGCTTAAGAACTAAAAGAATCTTAAAATTAGGAGAGTCATGGAAAGAGTGCTGGATGGTTGGCCAATACATTTTGTGTCTGGAACACATTTTCTTGAATTTTAATATTTGAAGAAATCTTTGGAAATTATCCCTGGAAAGGGGAAGTATTCCTCGTTAATGTATCAGGCTGCATATAATATAGGCAAATTGGCCTGCTGTAAAACAGACAGACACACACACAGACACACACACAGATGAACACAGACACAGGTGTGCACACACACTCACACACAGAAAAGAGCTGTTAAGTACAAACACATTTGCTTACATGAAGTTTTAAATTCTCACAAATTTATTGTTATATACCTGCCTCATTTCAGAGAAAACTTAAATTGTTGACACACACATATATATATATATATATATATATATATATATATATATATATATACACACACACACATACAAAAAGACGTAAAAGAGAAAAGATAGTAAGGATGTAATATAAAATGAACCTACATGGAAGTTAAAAAATTCATTCCTTATTAAACTATACACATATTTTATGGGTGGGCCATAAATTTGCCTTTAAACTTTCTTGCCACCAACACCAAAACATTATTATTCTGTTTCAAGATCTGAATGAATGACAATCTAGTACTTCCATCACTGATACATAAGCTAAATAAGCAAGCACAACTGCATTCAAAATAATAACAAACACATCACAACAAATTTCTAAAACACTTAGGACGATATTTTGAATTCTTCAAATGGTCAATATTTCTTTTTCTTTTCCTTTTGCAATACTCCTAGGAGAAAAATCTTGCATTAAAAAATCTTTAACTAAGCAGGATATATTCTAATTCTTGGAGCATTCCCCACTCCCCCCCTCTTTTTGCTAATTTTGAATGACAGCAATTAGGTGGTCCAGACAAAAGGTAAAAAAATAGAAACCTTGGAAAAACACTTACGTGTCATCTGTAAATGTGATTCCAAAGTACTCTTTTTCTTTCAGGTTGAAATGTGAAGCCACGAGGTCCAACAACTCTCTTGATAAAAGTTTGGGCTGTCAAGATAAACATCTGATTAGAAACAATTTGGTTACCTCTCGCTCTTATTGCTACCACTCTCCTCTGCCCCAAATAGTTTAAAGCAGCTTTTGTTTGTTTTTAAATACTGACCCCCTTTTGCTGCATTGGTTACTCTACTATTGACCAGTCTCTAAGAGACTGGGAAGGAGATGAGATCATCATTTTCATATATTTGCAATTCAGTCCAGTATCTTACTTTTTTTTCCTTTAAGGTAAACCTGTGCTTACTATGCATTAGTATTTTGGAAAAATACCCTTTTATATTTAATATGGTGCTAATGACCAAGACAAAGAATATTAAACACCTCACTATCTGGATTATAGGACTACCTTTGTCTGGTGGGTCCTAGCTGAAGAGGATCAAGACCCAAAGCTGTAGTGAGAAAGGTCACAGAGAGAACTAACAATAACAACAACAACAAACAAACAACAACCAGCCAGCCATTCATCATGTTGAATTCCTTACATCTATTATCTCATTTCATTCTTACAATAAGCCTGTGAGGTAGGGTTCTTGCTTCCATTTTATAGATGAGACAACCAAGGCCAAGATAAGTTAAGCACATTGCTTGATGTTACAGTTAGGAAGGGCAGAGATTTGAACCCAGTCTGTACAACTCCAAAGCCTAAGGTTTTTATTTCTCTCTAGGGAGTAACTGTACTCACTGTATAGATCATCATCACTAATACCGAGTATCTAGTTAGAAATACCTAATCTATGAGCTTTTAGGAAGCACTGTACCTGATAGAAAAAAGTATGGTTTGGAATGAGCCAGAATGTTTGGAGTGATAGTAGATGCTGGATATGACTTCAAGCCAAATAGTTTAGGGTTCATTATAATGGTTTGAGGGTTGCATGTTTGCTGTTGAGGAAGAAAGAATACTCATTATGAGAGAGGAAAGAGAGAGGGAAAGAGAGAGAAGAAGGAAAGAAAGAGAGAAGGAAGGAAGGAAGGAAGGAAGGAAGGAAGGAAGGAAGGACAGACAAATAAGCAGAAATCTAACTAAAATGTTTGCTCTGGTGAAACTACTGTTGACTATACTATATCCATTCTAATTGAAGCCTATGTATAATGGGCTAGGGACAACTCTTAGAAAGGAGAAAAATTTAGGTTTTGTCAAAGGAGAGAATTCTAGCCACAACTGTAGATGTGGTTGTCAGTGGGAACTTCTACAATTTTTAAGACTCTTGGTAGGGTGTTGGGTAGCTGAAGGGAGAAGCATCAATGATTAAAATTTCATTTCTCATATAATTCCAAATATTTTACAAAGAGATTTCATTACTATATATAATCTAGCTTGATTTTAACCATAATTCTGAGGAAGACTAGGCAATCTTAATCCCAGTTTGCAGTTATGACACTGGGTACTTAACTTAGAGAATGTCATGTAGCAGGAAAGTGGCAGACTTTCAGTTCATGATAACCCTTTCAAGGAAGCATTATGTTCCCCAATTTACCAACAACAGGTTTAGAGAAGTAAAGTCACTTGCCCAGGGCCACACATCTAGTGAGTGTCAAAGCTGAGACTAGAACCCAAGCATCTCTGAATACATGTCACCAGGTTATAGTTACTCTTATATACAGACCAGGTTTTCCGACTTCATAGTTACCTTTCTCCTCTCAATCCTGAGTCATTGGCTTTGAGGCACAGATAAGTGAGCAGCCTAAACACAGGCTATGAGGCTCACAGAGGAAACCGGGATGTGCTGACCCTGTGTGGGCAATACTTACCTGAACAAGCAGCTCCAGTCTCCTATCATCCAGGAGGTGCACCTGGCAGTGCCTGCCTTCTGTCATCTGTAGGAACAAGATAGCAAGAGTGGTGTCAGGGCCAGGGCTGGCAGGAAAACCCATGAACTTGATTTATCTTTTATTTCACATGTGATATGCTCAGCCTAAAAATGGCTTCAGTTGAGTTAATTAACAGACTTTGTCATAAACAGATTTATTACATGGCATTAGCTCTTGGATTTATTTTTTAATTAAAATTTTTTTTAGCTCTTGGATTTAAAAGAAGAAAAGAATAAAAATCAGAGACAACTCAATATATTGAAAAAATAACACCTATATACTACATACAAGATTATACTATGAAAAGTAGGTTTCTTCCCCAGAGGAAACTACTATATTTTTCCTCGAATTAACATTTTATATTTTTAAATGAAAATGACTTTATTCATTGGTATATTTTAATATATACAATACATGCATAATTATAAGAAGAAAAATATAAGATTCTAAAGTTAAAATTGAAAGTCTCCATTTTTGAAACATTTACTCCCCTTTGTAAGTATATCACTACTATAATTAACAGTTAAGAACTGTTAAGACACAAAGTTAAGAACAGTTCTATGTATAAATTTCCAAGTGTATTTAATTTTTATCACTTATAATTGCAATACTGGGAAATGTTCTTTGTAAAATATTTAAATAATACATAGAATACAATGCTTCCCCTTGATTAACTCATATTTCAAATCACTCTATCTGCTGCAATTACCACTCTGTCAGTTTAAGAATACTCACAGACTGCCTTTATATGAATTTTCAGATATATATATGTACATATTAAAAAACATATTCATATTAAATGTTTTACTTTAATACTATTATGTTGGCCATATTGTTCTGAAAATGAAGCAAGTACTCTTAATATTTGTGTTTCTGTGTGTAACTGTCCAGAAATTTTATACATACCTATATATATATGACTCTGTGTGGGTCTGTGTATGTGGTGTGTGTGTGTGTGTGTGTGTGTGTGTTTCCCATTTTCAGCGTGAGTAGAACTATGCTAATTCTCGGAGATCTTTCCAATGTCAACACATATAAACCAACCTCATTCTTTTCAACTGGTTCTAGGTTCTATGGTATCAAATCACTGTGTGGACATATAATGATTTAATGAGTCTCCTGCTGAGAAACACTTTAATAGCAAAAAACAGCAGTCTTTTGCCTCTAAAAGCAATGTCACAATGAACTTCGTACATACGGCTTTTCCCACAGATATGTAATTGCTGGGTCACTTTTGAAAAGCACGGGCAGCATTTTGTGTCTCAGCTGTTGTTCCAAACTATAAGACCTGGAAACTTGGATACACATAAACCCAATTTAAAGGAAAATAGCCTCCATTACTGAGCATGAACTATGTACTTAGCATTGCTTTATATGTATCATCTCTAGGATTAGTGTTATTATCCTCAATTTCACGCATGAGGAAATTGAGGCTCAGAGTGGGATAAGCAACCTATTTTTAGTGTGAAAAATACTAATTATTGCACTTCCATTTTTTGATTGAGCTCTGTTCTGAAAGTCTAGAAACTAACTCAGTTTGTTAGGCTATAGTATTATGGAGAAGTGGCGCATAGGAACCACTTGAATTAGGGCTAAGTGGTAAATGAGCAAGCTGTACGTTATCCCATGGCTCCTGATTACGTCCTTGACTCTGCAAAGCCAAGGCCAAATACACACTTTTGGTAGCAAGAGGAAAAGGAACAAATCTTTGTTTGTTCCAGACACTCAGCTGAGTACTTTATGTATATTACCTCATTAAAGCTCCACAAAAATCTATACATTCCCATTTTACAGACAAGAAAAAAACAAGGTACAGAGTTTAAGGTAATTTATTCAAAGTTACCTGGGCAAGAAAAGCAGCAAAATCAAGATTTAAATTAAAGTCTAATTTAAAAGAAGTCATCTTATCTTCTAACCTTCTATACTATGAGGGGAAAGAAATAAATATATCAGTTCTAATCATTTTATTTCTTTTGTAAAATCTACATAAGCAAACCTCAAATACATGACCTACAGAAAGATGTAATAAGATAATACTCAAAAGATCAATTCGCACAGTATGAATCCATTAAGGAATATTTCAAAATATTTCATTCCATTAAGGAATATTTCATAAAATTTCAAGCTACTCTGTTGTTTCATAATACAAATGAATGTATTTCCTGATTTTAAAAAAGCATCTTTTTTCCTTTCCTTTTTGCTTTCACCCTCCCTCGGATTAATCAATGTTCCTTTTGTAAAAACATAAATTTGTCTTAGAGAATTAAATTGTAAATTTTTGTTTGTTTGTTTGTTTTGGCATGTCTGCCCATCTCATGACAAACATGACAGTAGTAGCCATATTTGTACAACTTGGTCCTGCTCCTTTGTCCTCAGTTGATTGAACCAGGAATGAACACCTGACCCAATCAGAACCTCAGTCCAGGGAATCTAGAGTTCAGTTTGAGTAGATAAAAACGTGATTGCTATGGGGCAGGCAATAGCTGCTGTATGTGGAGAAAAAGAAAAGCCATCTGCAGAGAGAACGAAGAAGAAGAGTAGCTAGAAGGAGGCAAGAGAAATCATGCAGCCTTGAGAGGAAAAGCTGGAGAGAACTGCTGTCAGGTTCCTAATGTCTTCCCGTCACTTCTAGTCCCTTCCACAGGTCTGTATGAAGTTTTGTCCTTGGGTTCTGTGAAACATTTCTGTATTGCTTCAATAAATCCTTTTGTTCCTTTCTTTTCAGCTAACTTGAGTTGGATTCTGCTTCTTGTAACTAAAAGCATCTTTATGAGATAACCACAGGAATCTATACCTAAACCAAGGCAAAAGGTTTCCAAAGGCTAGACTTCTCAGATGATGTCATTAATATGATAAAGTCATCAACTCATAATCACTGATGTTCACATCAATAACAATAAATAGCCAAGAGAAAGGCTGACATTTCGGGGAGAGGGGTTCTGAATAAACACCTCACTCTGTGATGTGATAAGATACACATAAGCTGGAGAAGGGCAGTGCAGATGAACTGGGGAGAAAAAAGTGCTACAGTTTTATGCCCACCACAGCACATCCTTGTGAAATACTCACTAAGCCCTTTGCTCCTTGTGAGAATGGCTGCTCTGGGTGCTCAGAGGACTGATTTCATAGTTGCTAGCAATAAAAAGGCCAGCCCTTGTCACTTACTTACATTGAAGGTTGAAAGGTGGTGGATGTATTTTGTTAATCAAAACAATGCTTATAAATAAATTGTTGACAATATTAGAAATCGGGAGATGCCACTTAATAAAAATTTAGATTGTAAGAACTGGAAACAATGATCTGGACTTTCTTCATGGCAACATTTGGCCAGGGTTGAGCATAGCAGCTCCCTCTCCAGATGTGGTTTGTGGTCTCCAGCTCACCCAAATGTATTATCTGCCAGGTTCTTGAGAGTCTTGTCATGTGAATAACAAACCCTGGTTTAAGTTCATGTGGTACTAGGGAAGCAATGAAGCCAATGTCAAATATATTGTGCACTAAGCAAAGTGCCTGACACTTGAATCCCATTAATGTGTAGTATTTCAATCTCTATAGAAGCCTAGGAAGGGGGCATCTCATTTTAATCACCAGAAAACCGAGGCCTGAGAAATTATTCAACTTGCACAGGAGTTCTAAGCCACACACAGGCTCAAAATCATATTTCATCTCTTAGTAGCTGTGTTATCTTAGAGAAGCTACTTAACCTTTCTGAGCCTCAAAAGCAATGTCCTGATAGCTTTTAATCTGATGCTCTCAAAGTGGAATAAAACACTTTTGAAGCCCATATTTATTATAGTCCTTATTAGCTTGAAAATTAACAAACAGCTAAACTTTCCTGTAATTCATTTATCCTGCCATCTTTATTTTTTTAATTTTTAATTTTTAAAATTTTTTTACAAAAAGCTTTTTAATGGGAAAACTCTTACTAACCCATTTTAAAGAGGATATATGATAGGTAAAGTTAACAAGTCAGTTAATAACATGTGGCAGAAAAATTCTCCAGAGCTGATGAAGCAGAAATAAAGAAAAAGGGGCCTGTTAGTTTCTGTGTGCCTTACAGTGCCTGAAATTTTAAAAATAACAATAATAATACCACTAATAGTTACTTTCTATATTCCAGGCATTAAGCTAAGCATTTTACATGTATAAACATATTCAACCCTCGAGGTACGTAGTCTTATTACAGGTGAATAAATTTAGAGAGATTTTAAATAACTAGTTTCATAAATGGCAGAGCTGGACCCAAACTTAAAGCCCCAGCTCTTAACCACTTAAGTTTACACACGGTATTCCCTGTACTGTAAAGTTGCAAATTGTGAGAAAGTCTTCCCACAATCCCATTCTCAATGGATTAGATGAGTAGGTAGCAAAGGGGAAACAAAGAGTCATAAAGCAGGCATTAGAAATCATTGGAACTGTAGAATTTATAAATATAAAGAATCTTGAAGGCATCTAATAACAGACACTGATTTGCGATATGCAGAAACTACGGAAAGGACTTGTCCAAAACCACAGACAGTGAATGGAAGACCTGGGATTAAAATTCAAGGCTCTGATTTCCAGGTCAGAACATTTGCGGTATGAACGATATTACTCAGCTAACAAATAATACCATCGTATTTAAATGCACTTTCCCCCAACAGGTTGATTATTTTAAACTAACAAAACAAAACAAAACAAAACAAAACCCTGTAACTATAAAAAACACAACACCAGACTGGGCATTTCTTACTTATTTAAAAACATTAGACCCACTGATGCTTTATCTTTTAATTTCAACAACAGGAGTTATATTTATAGAAGCTTTTCATGGATCACAACGATTATAGCCATGAATACAGAACCACTTTTAAACAATAACAAAATCAACAACTAATTTTATTGAGCATATTCAATATATTTAATATGTAGTAGCTCATTTAATGCCAGACGTAAATACCTCTATCATCTTTATTTTATAGTTGAGAAAACTGAAGCACAGAGAGGCCAAGTAACTTGCTCCAGGTCATACAACTATTAAGAGGCAGAACTGGGATTCCAATCTAGGCAGAAGAGCCCATGTTCTATTGTAGTTTTCAATGTAATTATAACTCACAGAAGAAATTAAATATATTGTCTCTCCATTTCGTATTTTATTAAATTGTCCTGACAATGTGCTTTCTTTACTAAACAGAAATTTTATAATTCCACTTAACAGAAGAATAAGTAAAGAAGCATTTCTCATTACAAATTGCCTTCTTTTACAATTTAAGGGTCTATATTTCCTTCTTTAGCTCTTCAGTCTCCTCACCCTAGACAAAAACTAGTTTGCCAAGTTAATCCACAATACTTCATTTAAGGAGTTCCACAGGAAGTCTTCTCATAAGCAAACGAAAGGATAGTGGGCAATACTCCTCTAGTCTGTGTGTGAAGCTGTGTTACACAGAATCACTTTAAAATCCCAGAGACCACTGATACAGTTTCAGATTTGACCCCTGCCCAGTGACAGCTAATAGCAGCAATGCCTTGCATGGAATGAAAAAAAAAAAAACATAAAAATGATCTCTTTGGAAAGTTTCACAGAGCACCCACCCAGACCTGATACCCTTTCGCCACCTCCACCATTCAACCCCAGGAATATGGAAGTTTGAACTGTGCATGTTGGATTAAAACTCCCACCTCAGTCTGTGGCTGCCCTGCGTTTGCTGCTCAGCTGAGAGAGCAGGTCCTCAGAAGCTGTGCTGAGTGCTGGTGGAAGGATCCTGTCCATCTGGTCAGTGGTTAAATGAGGAAGACCAGAAAGGAAGTGAGAATCAGCCATTGGCCAGACCTCTGGCTTCCTGGAGCAAGCACCCTGATGTACAGCCCAAAGTGGAGTTCAAGTCTGAATGAATATACCCCTACCTCCAACGCTGACTCCCACTACCTGATTTAGGAGATGAGAGGAGAGAGAGAGTAGACAAGAAGCCTAAAAGTGAGTGAACACAGGGAACATGAGACCATTTGTAGTGACTGGGGTCAGGTTAAAAAGCAAAAGGAAATAAAAACTATAAAAAAAGAACAGCACCCCAGCCTACTTTGGTTTTGCTTTCGCAGTTCTTTGGAACATGGAAATATGAAAGCTTGATAAGGAAACAGCAAGTTTCCCCACATCATCCCCCTTCCCCACTTGGTCTCATTCCCTTTTGACCTTTTGTGAAAGCTTTGCATAAGAGAGCCTGTCTCGTAAAAATGACTGCTCAGGATTTTTTGTCACGTGACCCATCCAGAGTCTAATCCGTGGTCATTCCTTGCCTAGATGTGTGCAAAATCAGCTATCTAACCAGTCTCCATGTTTTTGAGTCCAATGATGATCTAATCTCCCCATGGCCATGTGAGAAAGATCTCTAAAATACAAATCGATCCCTTTGCTTCCCTTCTTAAAATTGTTCAATGGCTTCAAATGCAACACAGTGAAGAATCTCCTTACCTCACTGACAATGTCCATATTACCTGTCTCCCCACCCTCTCTAATTTTATTTCAAACACATCTGCCTTGCCCTGACACACCAGCCACATTGGCCTTCTTTTTCTACTCAAAATAAAAGCATGTTCCGATTTTGAGACTTTTCATATGCTGTTCCCTCTGTCTGGAGTGCCTTCCCCCAGATCACTGCATGATGGGGTGCTTTTGCATCTCTCACACCTCCGAATACATGTCAGTGTTTTCAAGAGGTCTTCCGTGTCTTCCATATAAAGTGGAGCCTGGACATGCACTCTCATATCATGCTGCTTTATTTTTATTTTCTTTATAGGTAATATTTCTTATCTATTTTTTTGTTTGTTTATCTTTCATCATCAGAATATAAATTCCATAGGAGTAACCTTGATTGATTTGTTCACCACTGTACCCCAGGGCATAGAATAGTGCCTGGCACATGGTAAGAATGTGGTAAATAAATATTTGCTGAGGGAAAGAACACCCTGACTATTCAAAACCTAGACACAGTTACCAATGAAATAAATTCACCAATGATTTAAATTTACAGAGCATAATGTTAAATGAGGATGTTCTAAAACACCTCTCAAGCCTTGGCCCGGACAGACTTACACATAAAAAGCAAGCTTCTCACCCAGAGAACAAGGTGTGCTTTTAAACTCTCCATCACACGAAATATTCTGGAGGAACTGGAGAGAGGTAGAAGGCATGTATCTAGGACATTCTTACTTTGGGATCTATTGAGTGGTTAGAGTTTTATATTTCACCCAAATGATGTCAGCTCGCTGAACAGGGCTCCTTTGTATCAGCTCTGGATGTTGACTGAATATGAGCTATTGACACTCCTGCTGAGAGAATGGCCTAGACTGACACAGATGTCTCCAGGCCGAGTCAGCTGTGATTTTCCTTCAAGTTATTTCAAGACAGTGCCTGTCCTCCCTATGTGCTGTCACTGGGAACTTCTTTTTCAGTATCAATAAATGATTCTCCTAGCTTCTATTAAGCATTTACATAATAGAAGAGAGTTATATTGCTATGAACAGGGGTTTCATTAGTTGTATGAAAGTAGGACTCCTGCACATCTCTCACAGGTTCACTGTAAGTCAAAGAGGAAAAAGACAGTGAGAGAAGAAAGGGAATTGGAGCAAAAGAAACAAAAGAAGAAAGGAAAATGGGCCAGAGTTGGGGGAGTGATAACGAGGGGGAGAATTCATAGTTTATCAAAGATGAAAATGAGTAATTACCTGCCTTAGGAAAAATGTTAATAAGTAATGGCTACTGACCATGCTTCTGGCTCTGTCCGGAGTCTTTTCTTTAATTTACATTTAAATTCATTCGTAACAGTCCAACAGGAGGAAGGTTCCAATACTAGCTTCAATGTATAGAAGAGAAAATTGAGGTTCAGAGAAAGTAAATGACTGACCCCACCCCACAAGGTCACAGAGCTAGGAAGAGGTGGAGAAGGATGTACAAGCAGGGACTCTAATCGCAGAGGCCATGCTTTTCACTGCTATATTATTTCTGTATATTTCCCATTTAATAGGTCTTATATATTAAATCACACAGAACTTAGGGATTTAACAAATTTTGATTGCCAAGTATAACACTGTTCTGGAAAAGCTTGATCTAGTTTCACCAAACTGCAGCTGCTTGGTTCAAACTGGAAGCAAGACCAGAGGAGGAGCAAGGTTTGTACAGCCACCATTCTTTGGCCACCTCCTGGCCCTGCACCAAAGAAATATGGACACTTATTAAAAATGGTGTCTATGTGTTTGCTATTGATTTTCTTTGAACATCAGAGTGGAATTCATGCTCGCCTCTTGGGCTGTTAGCTCTGTCATGCTCATGTGAACACTTAGGGGACAGGATGATATTGATCAGTTATGTGGCCTCCTGGGCTTGAGTCCACATTACTCTGGGTTTAAGATGTACTCTAGCACACCATACAATTAAATCAGTGGGGAAAAGCTCTGGATCATGTGCTCATTCATTCACTCAACCAATATTTACTGAGCATTTTCTAAATGCAAGCACTGTTCTGGGTACTAATGTTTATCTGAAAATGACATCAACAAGGTCATGGTCTCTGGAGCTTGGACTAGAGTAGGAATTCTCAAATTTGGCACTATTGACATTTGTGGCTGGGTAATTTTCTGTTGTGGGAGGCTGTCCTGTGCATTGTAGGATGTTTAGCAGCATCCCTGGCCTCCACCCACCAGATGTCAGTAACACCCTGCCCCACTCTGCTGTCTCTTGTGACAGCCAAATATGTCTCCAGACATTGCCAAATATCTCCAAGAGGGACAAAATCATCCTTGGTTGAGGACAATTCCTCTAGATGTAAAAAGAAGAAAAGAAACTATTAAAATTTAAATAAAATATTTTCTGTTAACAATAAGGACTCTGAAATAGCTCAATTGGCAACGGAATTAATTTTTTAGCATGCACAAAACTTACTTCAAAACTCATTTCTTCCTCAGGAAGCATGAGAAATGGGGAAATTAATGGAGAGAACTTGTATTGGCCCACTGCTCTTGACAAGTGGCTTCCAGTAGAGACTAAGCAGAGAACCTTGTTTTCTGGACATTAGCATTCAGCTACAAGCTCATTTTTGCCTGGTAGAGGTTGGAGGACAGCAAACAACAAAGTCTAGCCAGTGGACAGCCATTTTTGCATCTCCAGCATCAACCTGGCAAACAATTTTGGTCAGCGTTGGCAGACGCTCCCCAGAGAGAGCATTCTCATAAAAGACAATCTCTTATCAGATTATAGCCTGATCTCATAAGTCTGGTTAAAAGGCCAGGTTTCAAAGAAAAAAAGAAAGAAAGAAAGAAAGCAACTTATTAAATCTGGAACTGAAGGCTATGAGGAGACATCAAACGGGTGTCCCTGGGACATAAACAAGATTTAGAATCAGGAGTCTCAGGTTTGCGTTCCAGCTCTGCAATTTAACTAAAAGAACCTGCAAATCACAGTATCTTCCTAACCTTAGTTTCTGTCTCTGTGAAATGGGAATGATAAGAATCAATCTCACTTAGCTTTGTTTATCTCTTATATCAATGAGGGTAGAATCTAAAATCTACGACAAAGATACAGATGATACTCATAGCACCAGTAAGATACTCTAGTTATTGGGCACAGATTGGGTGTTAGGTTTGTTTTAAGTGCCTGACATACATTATCAGCTTTTCCCTAAGTGCAGTGACTACTATTATTAGTGGAAATGGTTTGTACGCTGTTGACTGCTATTCCGTTAACCCTAAATGGTTATTTTGAGTTGGATAAATGGTTATTTTTCTCAAGAAAAAAGCTCTCCTGGATGAAGAAGTCAAGCTGTCACACCTAAATTGAAAATCAATCCACCAGTTAAACCCCGGAAAGAGCAGGCAACCCAACAGCTGGGGATTAATTCCATTCTAATTTCTCAGTGGTAAATCAACAGGCTAACTCAACAACACCATTTTTAGCTGCTCATGTGTCAAAGCTGGGAACTTTTGCAAACTTTTGCTTCTTGCCCGAATGTGACCAGATTGTGTCTTGGGACAGCTACTTTTGTTTTCACCAAAACGAAATGGAAATGAATATGTGCTGACTACTATGTCTATGTCATGTGTTTCATACCCATTTTGTCCATGGATTCTAACAACCACCCTGTGAAATAAATATTTTTTGCTCTGTATTTTACAGAGAAGAAGCTGAGACCGCAAAAAGTTGAGGATAACTTGCCCAAGGTTCCTAACTAATAAGGGACTGAACCAAGTTCAAAAGGAGCTCACTCAGTGACAACGGGGAAAAATAGGAGACATCTTCATGGAAGCTTCTTCATGGAAGAAACTGCAGTGAAAAGCAGGATTCTCGTTATAAATACTCTGCACTTTTCCAATTAGAAACTTAGATTAGCCACTGATGAGAGACTGTCAAAAGGTTTATTTTCAGAAAATCATGCAGGATATTTCTGATGTTCCTTTCCAGAAAGAAACATTCTTTTTACTTAAAACCAGTTGTTAGGCTGTATTTTTAGATGTCATGGTACAGTATCAATGAGTCAAAAAAGAAAAAAAAAATGGGAGAGAACAGATACTATAAACAAGAAAAGTCACAAAGTGTCACCAAGAAAAGCCAAGAGCACAGCCCTTGGGCTGCGGGGGATGTTAGTTCTTGTGTGCAGTTCCAGTTGACCAAAATGAAGTTCTCTGGGCGCCTTATAGAAAGTGGAAATTTTGGCTTTGGTGATTATGCAAGTAGCAGACACCCTGTGGTTTGGAAACTTTCTGCTTTTCCAACTGTCAGTTTTCTCTTTTCTTATGAAAAACAGCCTGTAGGAAGGAGCAAAAGTACTGCATCTTTCAAAAACTTAGAAGTAAAGGCAAGCACAGCTAGGGTGAAAGGATTTTAAAAATAAACTGCAGTAATACTTGTAAGTCAAAGATATTCTAGGTACTGTTTATTCACTGTATGGCACACTTGGAAATCTGGTCTGAATATAAAGCCCATAGAGCAAACAAACCGCATATATTGCCCCAGAAACCTAAAAATAAAAAAAGAATGCCTAAACCAACTTTACATTAGCTTTTGAGTACACATTCAATTTCAGAGATTTCATGTTTTAATTTTCCATCAACCCTGTTACAAAATGTCTGATTTATGCTTTTCAAAGTCTCTTTGTTCTTTGTGATCCATGTGTAAGTGGAGGCTGAAATAAATCCTTAGGGGATTTATAACTAATACAAACAGATTGTATTAGCACAAGATCCCTAGTTTGTTTGGTAGAACAGCCATATTTGGGAAGGGGATTTAGAAAAGTATTATTAAAATGTGGAAACAGAAAAGTCAAACTCATTTGGGACAATATAGAAACATTCTTAATCTTAATGTCCAGGACTCTTTTTTACCGTCACAGGAAAATATTCCCTCTCAACCTAGACACTTCTAATATTGACTGAAGAAACTTTTTGTTACCTAATGCAGGTTATGTTTTCAAATGAGATTCAGCCATTTTTTTTTTTTTGAGGCCAGCACAGGATTCAAAGATTAAAGCAAAATGCAAGTCCCAGGTCAGGGAAACGAAAGAAATGTAAAAAAGGAGCCAAAAAAAAAAAAAAAAAATTTCTGGGAGAACACCAGGAAACACAACGGGGGGCAAAGAATCCTTCTAGAGAAAGAATGGTGATGTAAAGCCATCTTACAGCACCCGTGAGAGCCCACTGTTCTCATTTTCAAGCTGATTGTTAAGCACAACCAATATTCAAAATTTAAGTATGTAAACTCACAATGAACTAAATTACATAAAAAGCAAAGGTAGTAAATGATCAAAGCTCACTACTTTTCAAATATTTTACTATATTTTACCATTATCTTTGCTCTTGAGATGATTTATATCTATTGAATATGTATGGTACCAATGCAATTTAGTGGTGTGCTACTGCTCATTTCTTTCCAACTCAGTTCTGTCACATCGGTAACACGAAATAGATCAAGGTATTTACACCATGAAAATTGGCAAACGCTATAAATCGGTGCCCTCGTCCTCAGATTACCACTGGGGAAGTTCAATGGAGAAGGCGGTCTTGGGGAAAGTGTGCTGTTCAGAGCAGTAAGTCAGGACGGTAAGGCCAGTGAGGGACCATGTGACAGAGATGACAGAATAGAGTTTTTGAATTCAGACAGAACTGTGTTCAAAGCTCAGTGCATTTAAATTTCTAGGTCTTATTTTCTTCATCCCTAAAATGGGACTAACAATGTCTCCCAAGAGTTGTGCTCATGCATGCCTGGCACAGAGCGTGGCAAACAGAGGCTGGCATAACAGGTGACTATTACAGCACTGACCCTTGAACAGCCCCAGGGTTTGGGGTGCCAACCTCTCTTGCAGTCGAAGATTCATGTATAACTATATAATTCATTATTGTACTTCAAAAAAATCCCCAGTGGGCAAGCTCACCACTGAGGTTCTCTTGACGCATGACTGCAACTCTCCTACCAAACGCTCAGTGTCATTTGCCTCTCCTGTTCTTTGCCACCAAAATGAAGTTTCATTTACTACTGCTTTCCTAGCTCCTATGACAGTGTCCAGCCCATTGTGGGGCTTAATAAATATATGTGGAATGAATAAATTTCCCTTCATTTCCATTTCTTGCTCTACTTCTGAATTTTCTACTCATTTCTACTGTTAAGATCTCATTGGCAACTGAGTGACTTTGTTGCCTCTTAATTACCAGATGTGTTGCTACTATCCTTCTGGAATCTATCAAATCACTGGACTCTTTTCCCTGCTGAAAGAAGCCTTAATGCATTGGTGAAAGACGTTTCCAGCTTTTTCATTCACAAGCAGAATTGAGCACATGTCATTATGCTCTGTCGACAAGTTTCTCCCCACTTCTATTCCTGCTCTGTTCTAATCTCAGTTCCGTTCTGCCTCCAGCAGAAGGGAAGAACCTTGTGAGAGGAAATCTCACCCAACACTTCCAGCTGTATCCAGGGAACCAAATATTTATCTCCTGTGCCCCTGCTTCAGCATTGTTTCTTGGACTTGCTGTTCTGAAGGGGTGGAGGGGCTGGGTCATTTAAACAAACATGGGTGCTTCCAGTAAGAGTGGCCTGGATGGTGGATTATGCAAATTAATTAGAAACTCATTAAGTTCCAGAACTCCAGTGCTTTTCCAATGACACTTGATTTAGTCAGGGTATAACACAGGGTGGAGCCACCCACTCAGCCACTTGGTGCAGGGCAATGATAGAGAGCAGCCCCTCAAAAGTCAGGTCGTGGCTCTGCCTCTAACTAGCTGGAGACTTCAGGCAAGCCATTTACCCTCTCTGAGTAGCTGTTATAAATTAGGAATAATTTTGCCTACTGCGTTGTAAGCATTCCATAGGAAGCAGTTACTACTACTTTTTAAAGTGCATATAGTGTATTATTTAAGAAGTGTGAGGGTCGAGAACACAGATCTCTGAGTCAGACAGACTTGGGTTTAAACCTCAGCTCTGCTTTTTAGTACCTGTGTGGCATTGTGCAGGGTCCCCCACTTCTCTTGAGCCTTGGTTTCCTCATCTAAAAATGAGAATAATAGTGCCTCTCACTCCAGGCCTGGGAGGGTCACATGTACATAAAATGCTTAGCTGAGTGCATGCAATTTAAAATATTATTATTATACTATTCAGTAATAAAAACCAAGCAATTGCTACAGACTCCTGCAGGGTGGACATTCTCAAAGCCCAGGTTAAGGTGCTGGGCGGGTGGCGAATAGGTTCTACTATTTCTCTGAATTCCATGAAAGAGAAAGAGCAAGCAGATCCAGCCATGAATAAACTTGGCCTTAATGATCCGATAAGCAATAATATCACTTAGCTTGTCTGAAGTACTATAAACTTTCAAAGTACCGCCACCACTGTTTCTTCTTTTAAACTTTACAAGTTTTAGTAGGCCAGAAGTGTCATATCTCCATTTTATAGGTGAGGCCACTGAGGCCCAAAGAAAGGATGTGACTTCTGTGTGGACACATAACTAGACAGATCCAAGATTCCAGATGTGGAGTTCCTGCTCTCTACTGTCCAAACAAACTTTTGACCCTTACAAAAGTATTCATCAAAAAGTAAAGTTAAAAAAAAACAAAACAACAATGCCCTAAAATGCAAGCCGGCTCCTACATATGATGCTTCATCTTGTGCATTTTATGGTGGGAAGGCTTCCATGACATTAAATTAGAATTGTAAAGAGAATCAGCTCTCCTTACCCCGGGGTGTGCTGGGAAAGCTACAACACTCCATCGGCACATCCTGGTTGCCTCGAGTATTCACTCTGCTGGTCCCTGAAGCCTTATATTAGGCTGAAGTCAATGTAAAGAAATGTACTTTTAAGAAACTGGAGAATTTTATAACAGCCCTGAAGATAAAAGTCCTGGTTTTATGGCTTGGGAATAATTATTCTAACTACTGTCACCTTTTTAGAATCCTAGAAGCTTTAATGAACTGGAACAGGGAAGAGTTTTATCAAAGAGAAGTGATTTATTTAAAACAAAAAAAATGAATCATGTAGTGTTGACAAGGACTGAAGGTAAGGGAAGAAACCTGCTAGAGTCAGAAGAACTGTGTCACCTCCAGATTTCCACAAATATTGTGGCTGAGAATTAGAATTAGAAATATCTGTAGAACTTTCTATTATAATGACCTTGTTTTTGTGTTACAACCAAAAACATATGTTTCATGTGTCTCCTTCCTCAGCAAACACAATTTAAGTCATTAACAAAAACTACATTGAAGAAAACAGAACTATTTTCTCCTGTAATTGGATATTATTCTATTTTATCATTTCTTTCTCCTGATTATATAACACCCAATGTCTACCAAACTGTGAACATTGTCCATTTTACTGGCTTCATTCATCATTTTGTTTTGTTTGCTTTGTAATGAGTAAATATTTTTTGAGCATCTACACTGTGTCAGGTTCTTGGGAATGAAATTATGACTATACATTTTTGTTTGGTGGGAGAAGAATTAGACAACTGAATCTTATGCCATCAAGGAGTGACCCCAAATCATTTTTCTTTGATTTATAGATCATAAAATATGTCACTTTAAGTGACCGTCCCACTTTTCCCATCGAGATAGGGCAGAGGCAAGGCTAAGAAGGCTCGGTCTTTTGCATCGATGTCCAGTAGAACTCTCCATGATGACAGAAATGTTCTAGAATGTGTTGGCTATTGGGTATGGCTGAAGTTCAGGATAAAAAAGCTATGACCAGGTGTGTCAGCCTCAAAGACAGGTTCCAGAGAAAGAGAAAAATAGGCTGGCTTCACAGCTTCTTTAATTACTGCTCTGTGGCCTTGAGCATTTGATTAAGCTTTTTTGAGCCCCAGATTTCTCATTTGTAAAATAGGAGGATAATATTATCAATATTTCTTAGCACAGACTTCCTCACCTGAAACCACTAAAGTTTTCTTACTCTTTTTTTTTTTTTCTTGGTTGTGTAAACCATGGGAGAAAATGAAGTGGGGGACTCAGATTACATAATTTGGAAAAAATTTTGGAAAAATTTTGCTCTTTCCCGCTGCCTGTTAGATGACTCGGGTTGAACACAGTAGTTCGTAGGCTCCAATAAATTGTGACAACACCATTTCTACTCGGTACTTTCAGTCAACAACTATTGGGTTTCATTAGTGGTTAACTAGGGTGTCTGAAATGTCCATTTTGTCAACTTTATGAATAACAACCATTCATGTGTTCACAGTCATTATCGACATCTAATTGTGAGTTGAACTTTATAATAAGCTCTAGATAATATAATAGACTATAGCCAAAGTATTCCTCTCTTACAGACTTGTTAGTCAAGGTAACAATGAACATGCAAACTAACCAATACACAGGATGATTTTGGATCATGCTAAGTATGGGTGGCCCTGGAACTATTCAGGAGAAACTGGCTAGGATAAGCTATGGTGTCTGTAGGTTAGGTGTAGTAATGGTGTCTGTAGGTAATGTAGTTTTGAATTATGACATTTTCAACTTATGATCAGTTTATTGGGATGTAAACCTACTATATGTTAAGGAGCATCTGTGCCATGAAAAAAGAAAACAGAAGAATGGGAAGTAGGAGTTGTACTCTGGAGTAGTGAGAAAAGGGCCATTTGAGGAAGTTGCATTTATTTGAGATGAGAATGATGAGGAATCAGTGTTGGAAAGATCTAGGAAAAGAACATTCCAGAAAGAGGGTCAACAAGTGCAAAAGACCTGTGCAGGAACATACTTGGTTTTTTTAAGACATTGTTGCACAACTTTTTTCATGATCATATAATTAAGAGCCTCTCTAGATATTTTATCCCCTAATACCATCCTCCTCTATGAAATTTTATCATCATAGATATATTGTATATCTTTTGGGTAAAGTTGAACTTTGGAGGGCCACAAATGATCAGAATATCTAAGTTTTTTTCTTTTTTCTTTTTATCCCTCAGGTACCAATTTTCACTCACCTTAGGAGAGAAATCTTATTGTTGAGAATGAACAGTTTAAGAAAAAAAATTGACAGCAAATGTGGCTGGAACCTGGTCACTGAAAGGAAAACTACAGGAGACAAGGTCAGAGTTAATGGGGGGCTCATTAGTGGTTCTCAAAGTGTGGTCCCTGGACTAGTAGCATCAAGCCCAATTGGAACTTGTTAGAAATGTGGAGTGTCACTCAGCCACTTATTTTAGCAAGCCCTCTCGGTTACTTGGATGCACGCTGAAGTCTGAAAACCACTATATCATTTACTGCACTGTAGGCCATAGTAAGGAGTATGAGTTTCATTCCAAATGCAAAAGAAGGCCACTGGAGGCTTTTAGGTATGGAGAAGACATGATCTGGGGACATGTGTAAAGGATAACTCTGGTTCCTGTGAATGAAACTGGAGGTAAGCGGAGGGCAGGGGGAGGGCAAAAATGGAAGAAAAAGAGATAGTCCAGAGGACTTTTGTATTAGTCCTCATCTATAAAATGAAGATACATATATGACTAACTTCACCAAATTGTTGTGAGGACTAAATAAATAAACTTCAAGAACTTAGCATATAATAAGTACCCAATAAATACTAAAACTATTCTGCTTAATTCTTAATTTTCTCTTCCCAATTCCTAATGGTTAGTATCCAAATACAGATCCCCCATTCCCTATAGATCTCTCTATTTCTGTCAGTGCTACCAATTCAGCTGGTGGGCTAGTAAATCTGTAACATGTTTACAAGCCTGCTTTGGGTAGGGGGGAAGGTCCATGGTGTTCTATTCAGTTTCCTCTCTTTTACCTTTTTCCTGTGAGATTTAACTGTTGGCCTAGAAAAGGAATCTTAATGTAAAATCCAAGTTTTCGAATCAGTTCTATCATTAACTTTGGGCAATTTTTGAATCTTTTAAATAGGAAGTGCCCTATACACTGAGGTAACACCATGTGGGGTTCAGGATGGACTTTGGCATCAGGCAACCCTGGATGCAAGTTCTGATTCTGACACTAGCCAGTGGGACATTGGGCAAGTCATATAATCCTATAGGACAGTTTATCTGAAAGAGATGGATCAAAACCTTCCTCATGGAGTAGAGGTTGAAACACAAGAATGTGTGGAAAGCACCCAACACAATGCCACCCGCAGTGTTAGTCACTGTGATGATGATGATTACTGAATGTTCCTATCCCTTAGGCAGTTTATCAAACTCTGTACAACCTGTTTCCCGCCCGCCTCTCCCCTAGTCTTGTCCTCCCTCCCCGCTCACTCTCTGGGCTCCAGCCACACTGATCCTCTTCTAGCTCTTTCTCTGTATGATCTCCTTCCCACCTCAAATCACAAGGGGGTGCAGAAAGTCCCTGGCACAATTTATCAAAACATAGATTAAAAGTCATTTTCTCATAGAAGCCATGTACAGTGGTTGTGAGTGAAGACTCTGGAGCCAAATTGTTTTGGGTTCAAATCCTGGCTTTGATATTTGCTAGTGGCATGACTATGGAAAAATAACCTTATCTCTTTGTCACTCAGTTTCCTGCTCTGCATAATGGAAATAATACTAGTGCCTTGCTATGAGGTTTAAATGAGCTGATGCACATAGAATGCCTGGTATAGTTCTGGGTTCCATGACTCTTATTATGAGAATTATTTGTTCTTTTTGCTCTCTACACTTCTCTTTTGCAGCCCTTTTCACAACTGCAATTAAACAACGATGCACTTTTTATACAATATCTGCCTCCAGGGACCATATTCGTCTTCTTAACCACTGTTCCCCCAGCTTGCAGCATGCACCTTGCAAAAGCAGCTGCTCAAAAAAGTTCTGTTGAATTTAAAGACGAAGTTGCTTATTCATTTCGTAAAAATTTGGAAAGCAGTTAAGTCTTTTGTCATATAAAATATTTCAAAGTAGCGCTAGTTGATGAATAATCTCTTTTAAAAAGAAGGCAAAAGGATAATGCAAAGTAGGACTTGTGGTGTGTTGGACTTTGGTACTTGTTCTAATAAAGAGAGGTCCTTGCCTTTTAGGTGGGCACTTGGGGCTGTGCATGGTTACCAAGAACAACCTTCTGTTGTTCCAACTCAAATAATAGTTACTGCAAAATCTCTGCAGAGTTTTGGATGAATCCCTAAAGTCAGATGACTGTTCTAATGGTGAACAGAGCAATTACTTTCAACTCAACACAATGAATTTACTCTCAACTCAACACAAGGCCAGGTACCAAGAGGGAACCTGCCACCTTGGTTGTTTCTGAAAATATAACTCTTATTCCCAGAAGAGAAGTATAAATAGCTACAGAGGTGGAGGTAGCAGGACTTGCTCTTAGATTCTAAATACCTTCTATGGAGTCCATGTTAGTCCTGGGACACAACACATCTAATGAGCTTAATGTAAGGTTAGGTGCTAAAGAGTTTCAGAAAAACTCATTTTTTGCGTATCCCACACAGAAGCCAACTACTTTCTCACCAATTCTTGAAAAGACACACAGTTTATTCCAATTCTTCAGCTGGACTACATGAACCTCTCACAGGTCTATTAATGATGTTAGCAAGGTTTGCAAACCAACCCTCTACCTCCATGTATAGGTAAAATGTGTTGGTGAGAATCTTTCCAAGAAGACTTTCTGTAACTTTCATCAGATTTGTATTGGTTCCATGTCCTCAAAATGGTTTATAACCAGGTTCTTAAAATGATGAACACTTGACATCAAGCCCATATACCATATATCACAATCACCTATATGTGAACTTGTGTCCTGTGAAATTCACACATATATATGTCTGCAAGTTTAAGTGATCTCATTTGTCCAAAGTGACAGAGGGCTGGTGAATATCCTGACAATGGTAAGATGTAGCCAAAGTGGGCTAATGAATAACAGGTTCACATTTATGTTACCGTGAACATGAAGAGCCCTAAAACAAAATTACTCATTCATTACTTTGTATATTCAATCTTTGGGTGGTGTCTACATATTTTCATGACATCATTGTCTTTATTTGTGTTACTTGAGATATATGTATAATAATATTATTATTAAATAATATTAATAGAAATTTATTAGGTATATCTTCAGGGCCAGAAATTCTAATCCCTCTAACAACCTCATATGGTAATTTTCATTACACCATCAGAAGGCCAGAGGGGGTGACTCATTTCATAAGTGGCAAAGCAGGGTTTACATGCTAAAGCTCAAAACACTGCACTCTCATATTCCTCTCTTTCTGTTTCATTTAAACAGAGCCTGTCAAAAACAGAACCTTTACCAGTGGACCCCTGAATGCTTGAGGATGTCATTGTTTGTTGTAGTAGACATTGTGCGATTTCTACCTTTAATACACCCCTGTTGCTCCAATCCTTTGATTTCAAAATTATATTAAATAAATTCCACTACTCATAGCCATTTCATATCAACAGATTTACGCTCCTAAGTGTGAGTGGCAAATTAACTAAAAGTCAAGCTTATAAGAGCTACAGAGTCACTGGAAAGTTCCAATTTACACTCTTTCACTGGTCAGGGCTTATTAAGTGTAGTGGCTGCATGCCATTCACCTTAGTAAGCCCAAGCCTGGAATTTTGTTGGTGTAGTACACTCCTAGGAAATATGTGCTAAATTTTAAAGAATATGGAATCTAAGAACAGTGTCAAATTTCAGTACAAGAGTTGTATCCACTACCAAGGTCCTGATTTCTTCCTAGACAGAATCTCGGTGTCTGATTCCAGTAATTTCTCCATTTCCAACTCTGCCTCATTCAGTTTGCTCCTACTCATACACTGCCGTTGGCACCACAGGCTTCTGGGTCACTGTAGTTCTAGCCCTGAACTCTTTTCTAAGTGAAAAGGAAAATATCAGTGGAAAGAAAGAAAGAAGGGAGAAAAGAAGAAAGGAGGAAGGGAAGAAAGACATGAAATCAGGAAGGAGATGGAAGCAAGCAGAGAGAGGGAGAGATGTAGTTGCAATTTATCTGGGTAACAGAGAAGTAACAAAAAATAATTGGAGTCAGAGTATTTTGAAGCTGAAAAAAACCTCAGCATGAGTCTAACCTCTTCACCCACAAATGTGGATTCTGAGGCTTGGATAGGAAAAATGAGCTCCCCAAGGCCACAAAGTTTGTCCGAAAAGTAGGAGCATCTGATTTGGAATCCAGTTCTCTTTGCCTAGTATGCTTTTCAGCTATGCCACACTGCTCTGCCAGTGTTCTCCAGGTTTTCTATTATGGATGTTCAGCTTCTGGACTAATCCCGTTATGAACTGAAAACCTGAATATAAACACACCTAATAGGGTGGTATAAAAAAAAAGTCTTGAAAGAACAAGTACAAACTCTGCAGACTTGTTCATTTCAACTAATAAGGATAGAAGAAAAAAAAAAACAATCAAAAGAGAAAATAAAATAATACAGGAGTACAGAATATAGCCCCACCTGCAAAAAAATTTTTAAGCATTTGAAATCAACAAAATCTGCCCAATATTTTCTTTTTCTTAGATTGCTTTATTGGTATGATATATTGTTTACTAAACTTGCCAGATTACTATAATATATATTGATGTAAAATTTACCTGTACTTAGCTTTCTTTCCAGTTTAGAAAAAGTCTTTCATTTGAAAGTTTTATAGTTTTCCAACATTAAGCAAGAAAAAATCTCAATCGAAGCTTCATGTAATTCATCTCAAGGATAAGCAAAGGTCTCATACTTGAACTAGTATCTTGAGATAAGTCTCTACTAAGAACTCACTAATATTCTTAAGGTTCTTACAATATTTACAAAACAAGAAGAAAGTGTTTTAGTACAGTTTTACCTAATACTACAGCTTGTGCTTAGCAACAAGACTGCTGGCTCTTTTTCTTGGGGTCTTTTAATGCACCGACCTCTGGTTTCTGCCAGCAGCTGGAAGCAGTGTATTCATAGTAAGAAGCAGAACCTCATTGGGGCTGCAGTTCCCACATTTCCAGTCCCAGAGAGAAATGCATGCATGAGAAGAAACTCATGCTGCAGGAAATGCTGAGAAGCTGGACATTAGGCAAAGTAATCAGCTGGTACTAGAAACAGCACAGTGGGGGACAATATACAGAATCAGGATTCGGGAGACATGGACTTTAGGCTGTGCGAGGCCTGTAATAGGATATGATATGTCAGGAAAATTCCTTCATTTCTCTGGATTTTAATTTCATCAGTAATAGAATAAGGGAATTAGATAAGGTTTCTTCCAGCTCAAGTGGTCCGTGGCATAAATATATTTATCAATTCAACTCAACCAATACCATTGGTTGAGTTGTCCACCACCCATCTCCCTCCCTTCCAAAAGTTATTGAGTAGTCTCTCCATCAGTAGGCATAGTACCTGTCTGCAGGAACTTCCATTTCCCACTACAGTAGTCCCCCCTTATTGCCGGTTTTGCTTTTTGCAGTTTCAGTTCCCCTCAACCAATCACGGTCCGAAATATTATGTGAAAAATTCCAGAAATAAACAATTCATAAATTTTAAATTACATGCTGTTCTGAGTAGCATGATGAAATCTCACGCTGTTCCACTTCATTCTGCCCAGGACATGAATCATCCTTTTGTCTGGTGTCTCCAGGCCATATATGCTCCCTGCCTTTTGGTCACTTTAGTATCCATCTTGGTTATCAGATCGACTGTCAAGGTATCAACTACAGTGCTTGTATTCAAGTAACTCTTTTTTACTTAATAATGCCTCATTTATGTAATTTTTATTACAGTATATTGTTATAATTTTTCTATTTTATTACTCGTTATTGTGCCTAATTTATAAATTAAATTTTATCACAGGTATGTATGTACAGAAAAAAACACAGTATGTACAGAGTTCAGTACTATCTGTAGTTTCAAGCATCCACTGGGGATCTTGGAATGTATTCCCCGTGAATAAGGAGGTATTCCTATATACTCTAAATGAAGACCAAATAAATGGTGCATTGAACACGGAATATGCTTGGGAGTGGAATTTAGTATGTCTGGGAATATTTTAGATCTGTTAAGAGATAGAGTTTCTGACTCCTGAAAGTGTTGCCTTATGAGACAATCTTACTTCTAGGTGCTTCTATGGCCTGAGTCTTAAGAACAGAGTCATCTAATAATGCCACATTGATAATCTATATCAAAGGGCTGCATTTTGGATAAAATTATATTCCTTTCCACTTTTTCAGGTCAGTAGATACCTTTAGACAGGACTGATTTAGAGACAAAGAATTCATTTCTAAGGCCACATTATCATGTCATATTATGGCAAGGGGACAATACTGCGGTCCCTACTGTGATTTATTTATTTCCTTGACATTTCTCTTCTCTCTCCAATCCTACCCACTTCCTCCACAGACTTCCTTTTATACCCAAGAGCTTTGCAGTCTCCTGGATGAGACAATTTCCTTTGTTTTCTGATGGCTACCCAGTTTTCCTCCCCTCCTCCATTTCCAACATTTACCTATCAGGATGCAAAAAAATGAACATACAGAGTTGGACTTGATGAGTTTACCATAACCACATTACAAGGAAGGAAAGAAAACAAAAAGCTTCCCTTTAATTAGGATGTAAGACTTCCTCTGACAAATCATAAAAATTTTATTAATTAATTGATAGCCATCCTCAAAAATGGCATTTCCGAGATCTCTGCCTTGAGCGGCTGAATCTGATCGCAGAGAGTCTCCATCATTGACTAGAATGGGAGACTGAATTCAACGTTCCTGATTCTTTAAGGCAAAAGAGGGACGTATATTAGAATGTCCTTTTACAGAAGCGACTAATGAGCTCTAGGCCCCCATTCGATCTTTGCTGCCAAGTGCTCGCAAAGACAGAGAAGGCTCCAAGCATACTGTGCCAGATGATTAACAACTGCAAATCTAAAAGCGTTTTCAAGCTGCTTACTGACACAGTTCCTGCATTCCTCCTGTCCTTTCCACATTTGTAAATAAGTGCTAGTCTTGAGAGTTTTTTTTTTTTTAAATAAAAAGAACGAAAGAAAAAAAAGCATAGAAGTGGGGTGGGGGGAACAGTGAGGTGGAATTATAGACGTCAACAATAATTATCAAAGTTCCGAAGTAAAAACAAGAAATCAGCCTTTTAGGACCTTTAAGGGAGCAGAAATAGCATTTAAAACAATGACAGGAAAACCCTCCGAAAGAAGAGCATTAAGGACCATCTTCATTTTGGTATCAAACTGGAACATATCCAATTCTTGTTTGGAAAGAGTAACCCTTTGAAAAGAGTGAAGATAAGCATTTCTTGTAGTTTCCTTTTTCTGAAAGCTGGGCTCTGGACTATTAGTATTTACATAATCTGCCCCAGTATAATATTAACATCTGCCCAAGATTTTGTTAAGAAACACCAGTAAAAGCACCAATATGCTGTCTGTAGTCAGAAGATTATAAGAGAAATTGTTCTTACCTCCGAACCATGATCTCGGCTCATTTAAAAGGACTGAAGAAAACGTGCAGGACAAAAGACACATGTATTAAGCACTTGTGGTGTGTGTATGTGTGTGTGTGTGTGAGAGAGAGAGAGAGAGAGAGAGAGAGAGTGTGTGTGATTCCTCCAAATAGAAGCTGGTGGAAGTAGGGACCTAAAAACCCCGACGCCTTCCGCTGCCATATAATCGCAAGGAAATGACCTTACCGTTTGTTGCTTTGATTAAAAACAAAAGCCTTTCAACATGAGTCAGGAGAGCAATGGGGAAAAAAACCCAACAACAATAACCAAACACTTGTGCAGTTTCTTTAGTCCACCTAAAGTCTCTCTATTCATTGCATGTTTGAAACACATGAAATGTTGTTTACCGTTTTCTGAACTTCATTGATAATGGATAATGTGGGTTGAATAATTAATCAGAGATGGGCTATGTCATCTAAGAATTCAAACTTCAATTTCAGCTCCTTAGTCTCTACATATGCTGAATGAGCCAGCGAATTTAATAATACAAATAGAAATAATATTTAACTCAATTTTTCTATGCACAGCCAATTCATGTCAATAACTTTTACACTCAGGAAGAAACTCAGAATTCCATGGGACAACTTTTGTAATACCAATCAGCATCAGCAAGGCTGGTCACAAACGAGATCTTGGCAGGATGACTATGATCACACAAAAAAAAGTGTAATTTAACAAAATCATTACTACCGAAGTTACTCAACGAATAGAGCATAATCAGAATACATTATTCAAGGTGAAAAACAGAGAAAAGTACGCACAATCCAGGAAACATGATAAATACACTTGTTATTTTTTAAATATTTCAGTAAGAGCCTGTGATGTTAGCATGTTTCTTCCACCTGAAAAAAAAAAAACCTTTCGGAATTTTGTGCAAGTGTGTGGTATGGCTAAGAACATGAGTTCCAGAGTCAGACAAACCTGGCATTTTGTAGCTGTATGCTTTTGAGAAAATTACTTGACCTCTCTTAGAATCCATTTCCTTCTTAGTAAAATAGCAATAAAAATCCGTATCTCAAAAGGGCTGTTGGAGGAATTAAATGAGATAATATATGCGAAGCACAAAAAAAGTTTGTCTGGCATACAGCCATATACCACATATATTTAAATAAAGAATGTGGTGTCCTTTCCTAATTATACCTCTCAAAAAAACTATCCCTCAGAAATGAGGAAGTAGATTTATCTTCAAATCCTTTCATAACTTTAAGGCTCTTGAACTATAATGTACTGTCTGAGGAAACACAATAGCCTGTTACAATCTTAATCAATGCCCATTTTGGATGTTTATACAGGTCAGTTGATGAAATCAGTATGAAAGATGGCAAAAAATTTAATACAGATTTAGTAATTATTGTGAGCATGTGAACTCACAAATGGAAGAACTGGATGTTAGAAAAAACAAGTTACTTAAGTATTATTTTAAAAGGCCATGCAGTAGGTGGTTAAGCTGGGAGACCATGTATATACACCTCCAATGAATGGAACAAAGAAGAAAAAATGCGATAACACTCTTGAAGTATCATATATGGAGATTTAAAAAGTGCTATAGCTCAAACAACAGGCAAAAGCAGAGAAGCTGTGCTTGAAAAACCTACGAGGATGTCTCAAGGAAGGACTTTTGTTTCAAGGCCCACACATGGATGCACGTGGAGAGACTCATAAGAGAGGAAGAGTGCAAGACAGCAGTCATTCCAATCATTAATCTACAGAACGATCTTTAATATTAGAAGTACATATTCCACTATTTAATTTGCATTCCTAAATTTTTATATAACCAAGTTGGCCAAAACATTTGCTTTAAGTTTTTCTCATTGAGAAAATGGGGGAATTACTTTACATTTGGAGAAAACTTTTGTTTGGGTATATGTAGCATTAAAAGTAAATGGTGACTTTTCTCACTGGGTTGGATAGCCTGTTGAGAGAACTTGTGTGACTTTTCTGATTGTATGGTAAAAATCTTTTCACTGTTAAAGGACAATTACAATTTTGATAACTAGTTTCAGAATCAGGGCAACAAGATGAGTTAAAACCAGGAGGCCAGGCCAAACTGAAGGGCCAGGTGAAGGCTGACAGACCAAATACAGAAGTAGGGCAAGGTCAGGTAATGGCTGTGGGAGCACACAGGAGGATTATAACTAGGAGACTATCAGAGTGTCTGCTGTTTTTGCCTGTTCAGGGTCTGTTTCACTTTTTTCCAAACACAAATCCCTGCTTTCCTATGAGGGCAACATCCAAATCATTAGGATGAGGCTAACCTTATGACCCCATATCATGGGATGAACATGTGATTCAGAAATAATGAATAAAAATACTCTACCTCCATACTCCCTAGTTTTAGAGATCAGGGAAGAAAGGTGTTTGCTCTTGCTTCTTCTAAAGTTATAATGATGCATGGATGAGAGCTTGAGGCTCCCAGAGTACCTCACACTGGACAGAAGAGTTGGAGAAAGACTCTAATGGCCATCTGAATTACTATAATTTCCACTTCTGCTTAAGCTAATTTTAATTTTTAAACTTTTTTGAAATGTTAATTAATTTAAAATCTATGTTTTCAATTACAGTTGACATATAATATTATATTAGTTTCAGGTGTACAATAGAGTGATATTTGCATATCTCATGAAGTGAGGTAACCCATTTGACACCACACAGTTATTACAATATTATTGATTATATCCCCTATGCTGTACTTTACATCCTCATTACTATTTTTACAACTGCTAATTTGTACTTCTTAAATCCTTTCACCTTTTTCACTTATCCCCGCAACCACCTTCCCATCTGGCAACCATCAACCTATTTTATGTATGAGTTTGTTTCTGTTTTATTCATTCATTTACTTTGTTTCATAGATTCCACATATAAGTAAGATTACATGGTATTTGTCTTTCTCTGTCTTATTTCACTTAGCATAATACCTTCTAGGTTTATTCATGTTGTCGCAAATAGTAAGATTTTATTCTTTTTTTATGGCTGAGTAATATTCCATTGTATAAATACACCATTTTTTCTTTATCCATTGGTCTATCGATGAGCACTTAGGTTGCTTCCATATCTTGGCTATTGTAGTGGTGCAGTGAACATAGCGCTGCATATATTTTTTTCGACTTAGTGTTTTGGATTTCTTTGGATAAATACCTAGAAGTGGAACTGTAGGGCCACATAGTAGTTCTATTTTTATTTTTTTGATGAAACTCTACACTATTTTCTGTAGCAGCTACACCAATTTATAATCCCATCAACAGTGCATGGTCGTTCCCTTTTCTCTACATCCTTGCCATCATTTGTTTGTTGATTTACTGATGATGGCTATTCTGACAGGTGTGAGGTGATATCTAATTGTGGCTTTAATTTGTATTTTCCCTGACAATTATGAAGTTGGTCATCTTTTCATATGTTTAGTGGCCATCTGTATATCCTTTTTGAAGAAATGTCTATTCAGGTCCTCTGCCCATTTTTTAAATCAAATTATTTGTGAGTTTTTAATTTTTTTTGTTGTTAAGTTGAATGAGTTTCTTATATTTTGGATATTAACTCCCTATCAAAAATATCATCTTTTTGGTGAATAACTTTTCTCATTCAGTAGGTTATGTTTTTGTTTTGTTGATGTTTTTCTTCACTGTGCAAACACTTTTTAGTTTCATGTAGTCTCATTTATTTATTTTTCTTTTGTTTCCTTTTCCAAGGAGACATATCCAAAAAAAAAAAAATACCGTTAAGAGCGATATCTAAGAGTTTACTACTGCCTATGTTTTCTTCTAGGAGTTTTATGGTTTGGGGTGTTAAATTTAGGTTTTAATCCATTTTGAGTTCATTCTTGTACATGGTATAAGAAAGTAGTCTAGTTTCATTTTTTTTTTTGCATGTATTTGTCCAGTTTTCCCAACACCATTTATTGGAGAGGCTGTCTTTATCCCATTGTATATTCTTTCCTACTTTGTCATAAATTAATTGACCACATAGGCATGGATTTATTTCTGGGTGCTCTCTTCTGTTCCATTGATCTGTATGTCTGTTTTTATGTCAGTACCATGCTGTTTTGATTACTATAGCCTCGTAATATATAGTTTGATATCAGGTAGATTTCTAGTTCTGTGAAAAGAGCAATTGCATTGAATCTGTAGATTTTTTAGGGTAGTATGGATATTTTAATAATGTTAACTCTTCCTATCCATGAGTATATCTTTCCCATTCATGATTATATCCTTCTCTTTATTTGTACCTTCTTCAATTTCCTTCTTTAATTTCAGTATTTTATAATTTTCTGAAAAGTTATTTTACCACCTTGGTTAAATTTATTCCCAGGTATTTTATTCTTTTTTGATGTAATTATAACTGAGATTGTTTTCTTAATTTAGTTTCTGATTGTTTATTATTGGTGTATAAAAACGCCATCAAATTCTTAATATTACTTTTGTATCCTGTTACTTTATTGAATTAATATATCAGTTATTAGAATTGTACGATCTTTTTCTGTACAATCTTTAGCGTTTTCTCTATACAGTACGATCTGCAAAAAATGACAGTTTTACTTTTTCCTTTCTAATTTAGATGCCCTTCCAAATTTTTTTCCAAAAGGTCTGATTGCTGTGTCTAGGACTTCCAATACTATATTGAACAAAAGTGGTGAAAGTGGACATCCTTGTCTTGTTCTTGATCTTAAAGAAAAAGTTTTCAGGTTTCACCACTGAGTATGATGTTAGCGGTGGGTTTGTCATATATGGTCTTCATTATGTGAAGATATGTTCACTCTATTCCCATTTTGCTGAGAGCTTTTATCATAAATGGATGTTGGATTTTGTTAAATGCTTTTTCTGCATATATTGGTATGATCATATGAATTTTATCTTTCATTTTATTTGTGTGGTATATCACATTGTTTACAGATACTGAACCAACATTGCATCCCAAGAATAATTCCTACTTGATCATACTGTATGATTTTTTAAATGTATTGCTGAATTTGGTTGGCTGGTATGTTATTGAGGATTTCTGCACCTATGTTCATCAGCGACATTGGCCTATAATTTTTGTAGTGTCTTTGTCTGGTTTTGGAATCAGGGCAATGCTGGCCTTGTAAAATGAGCTTGGAAACCTCTCCTCTCCAATTTTTTGGAATTGTTTGGGAAGGATAGGTATTAATTCATCTTTGAATGTTTGGTAAAATTTACCCATGAAGCCATCTGGTCCAGGACTTTGATTTGTTGAAAATTGTTTGCTTACTGATTTAATTTAGTTAGTAGTTATCAGTCTATTCAGATATTCTATTTCTTCTTGATTCCATTTTAGAAGATTGTACATTTCTAGAATTCATGCATTTCTTCCAGGTTGTTCAATTTGTTGGCATATAATTGTAGATTTTTTTTTTTTGTATTTCTGTGATATTGGTTGTCATTTCTCCTCTTTCATTTCCAATTTTGTTTATTTGGGCCCTCTCTTTTTTTTCTTGATGAGTCTGGCTAAAGGTTTATTAATTTTGTTTAGTTTTTTCAAAAAACCAGCTGTTGGTTTCATTGATCATTTCTATTATATATGAGTCTTGACATGACTTCTTGTTTATATCCTTAGCTGTGGGAATTCTGTTCAGCTAGTGCTCAGGTGGTTCAAAAAATGATGGTTGCTCTATAATTTAGTTGTAATTTTTATGCAGTCACAAATGAGTTTAGCCCAGAGTTTATCTACTCTGCCATCTTGACTGGAAGTCTTAACATACCTTTTTTAAGCTAGTTTTAATTTTTAAAATGATTCATATGCAACCAAAAAGGTCCTATATAATACATCAGTTTGTGGGATAAAAGAAGTTGGAATCAGATATCCTTTACCAGCTGACCACCTCTGTTCAACAATTCAGGTGCTTACTGACATAGAACTGGGGAGCTCGGTGGGATCCAGGTGCAAAGATACAGGGAAGCCTAGGTGCCAGGGATGCAGTCTTGGGAAATGTAGTACTAATGTATCAGATAGAAGTTTTGTGATCAGTGAATCAGTTAAGAAATGGTCTTAGAGAACCGACTTTCATAAGAGTTCAGACATAGGGCAGGGATTAAAGTGGGATCTAGGTATGTAGACTTAGGGATCCCTGTTATAGAGTCCCACTGAAAATGGAATTATACCTGGGAATAGGTCCAAATAAATGTGAGTATATATTAAATCATGCTTATATAATACAAGTTGTGACACAATTGTAAACTTCAAATGTCCCTTATCACCTAACTGGTAAGCTTGGACAAGTGTATTGATGACTTCATGGGAACTTTCACCAGCTCTGGAAGCAGCGCAAAGGAAATATATCCATAAATTTAGAAAAAAAATATGTGTAAGTAGTCCCAATTTTTAAAGAAATATAGTCTTAGGAATCTTTTTGAGAAGCTTTACACTTATTGTAAAACTATCACTTTCATCACAAAACACTTCATATACTGAGTGAATGTCAGACACACCATGAAATCCCAACACAGGCAAAATACAAAATTTCTAGAACTCTGACACTAGCTGGACATTGCTCTGAGGCATTGTCATAAACTTAGAGGATGAATTTTAAGATTGGCTATGATTGCACTAAAGAAAAGACTATTTCTTTCATAACTCTTTATCTTTCTCTAATTCTGCCTCTAAAACCAATTCAGTTTAGTTCAAATCTTCATTAAACACCATATATATGCAAGGCCCTCTAAGAAAAGACAGGGATGAAAATGCCATGGTCTTGACCCTCAGTGATTTACAGCCTAGATTTGGTGTTTCTTACAACATGTGGATGTGGAAATCTCTCAAATTATATTTTGAATGAATAGAACTTCTGTTTAAAAAGGAAGAGCCCCAAATACAAAAAACTAATTCATAATTTATTAGAAACTGGGACAGCATCTCTGACCAATAAGGGACATTTGAAGTTTACTTAAGATCTCTTTTAGGATCACATGTTTTAGCAGTTGGATGCAGTACACCATGTCCAGGAAAAACTTCCCCGATGGAAAAGTCCATTACTCATGGTCTCCTCCAGGCAGAAAAGAAGGAAGTTTCTTGTTCTCGGCAGATTTTCTTTCTTTCTTAACCATAAATTGAAAAACAGAGGTGAAAAAAAGTTAGGGATAAAGGCAGGCATTGTGTGTAGGGGTTTACTTTCCATCTGTTTTAACAGGATGAGTGTCATGCCTTTTGACTTCGTTTTACCACATAAGGCATGTGAAGTTAACATAAGCTTTGTAAACTATAATCTCATCTTTGTGTTTGAAAAAATAAATAGGAAAAACAACTTGTAGTTCAGAAGTCATCAGAAATGCCCCAAGAGTCATTGAAAGGTGCATACATTCACTTTCATTTTCTGATTTTAAATGCTACATACAATAAATAGTCAACAGCCCACATTTATTGAGTACTGACTAGTACCAAGTACTATGCCCATGCTTTATACAGGTTATCTTTTTATCTGGGCAACAACCTCACGAAGTATGTACTGATTCATCTCCATTTTACAAATGAGAAATTGAAGCTTAAAGGATCTGGTAACAAAAGCTCCTGCTCTGGGTGTAGAAAAACAGAATTTGAACCCAGGGCCTAATTTCTTAAAACAGCATTTCCATTCCTCTGCTGTAATCAGTGAGAAATGCATCCAGGGGTTAACATTCAGACATGCTGTATTCCTTCCTGTATTTCTGCAGAACCTGTTTTTTTTTTTTTTTGGTTTGTTTGTTTCATTTTGTTTTTCTCTTTCTCTCTCCTTTTGCATTCTTTAAAAAACAAAACAAAATAAAACTTCAGAGTGGAAAATTTCAAGCACTCACAAAAATGACAAGCTGGTGTAATGAATCCTTCTGTATCTATCAGCAAATTTCAATAGTTATTGACACGTGGCTAATCTTGTTCCAATATTTTCACTCACTTTATGTCCTGTATGTATTATTTTGAAGCAAATTCAAGACTTCAAGTAATTTCATCTGTAACTATTTCAATATAAAAGTTAAGAACTCTTTAAAAACATGCCCTATTTAAAAAAAGTAATAATAATTTCTTAATATCATCAGACACTCAGTGTTCGAATTTCTAATTATATTATTAAGTATATTATTAAGATGATTTTTTTTCAAGTTTAGTTGGAGATTTAAAAAGTCTGCATTTTGCAATTTGTTGACATTTCTCTAAGTTTTCTGTTAATCTATAGGTTCCTTTCCATCCATCTCTCTCTCTACCCAACCCCACTCTCTCTTATTACAATTTATTCATTGAAGAAACAGCAATTTACCCTGTAAACTCTCCTATACTCTGAGTTTTGCTGATTACATTTCTTTGGTGCCATTCACTATATTCTTCTATCCATCATATTCAACCAATGTTGAATATGACAGCTTGGTTACATTCTGATTAGACCTTTTTTGGCAAGACTGTCTCATAGGTCACCATCCCGAGTCCTTTCTTTGGGGGGCGGGGCATCTTTTTTGTGATGTTAGCAGATGTTGATGCTTAATAGCTAGATCATTTAATTGACTGGGTTGCAATATGATGACTTTCCAATTCTATCACCTTTTACTTATTAGCTAGAATATTTCAATAATGAGAAATGTTCCTTCATTTACTAATAGGTTACCCAGTGCTACAATTCATATGAGAAAGACAGAGCAAATGCTTAATTCTTTACCTTTATTCACCAGTTTTCAAAATAATAAGTTGACACCTCTACTGGTGGCCAAACCTTTAAAAAAGCATTTATAAATACATGAATTTAGATATATCATATGTTTCAATTCACTAAAGTTATTTTTATTACTGATGTTCAAATTGTCTCATATTGGCCAATGGCAGCTTCTTCAAGTCAGTGTCAGCATCTTTTTGTCATAACCCTAGAAGACTTTGATATTTTCCTTGATACCTGGGATAAAAAGATGCTCATCTTACTTATTTACTACCCAAGACTTGTGTAACCTCTGTTACTACTTTTTGTTTCATTTTTAAAAATGAGTTGTGATTTATATATAGTAAAATATACATAATTTCAGAAGTACAATTTGCTCCTATGTTATCTAACTCTGTCAAAATACAGAATATTTCCAGAAAGGTACCTGTGCCAATCTTTCCCCATCCCCTATAAACAACCACTGTTCAGATTTCTATTACCATAGATAAGTTTTTCCTCTTCTAGAACTTCATATAAATTGAATTATAGAGTATGCATTCTTTTATGTCTGGCTTCTTCATTAAACAAAATGTTTCTGAGGTTCATTCATGGTTTTCCATATATTTAAAGTGCATTCATTTTTTTTTTATTCTGAGTAGTATTTTAATGCATGAATATACTATAGTTTACTTATTTTCTCTCTTGTTAATGGAAATCTGGGCTATTTCCAATTTGGTGGTCTTATAAACAAATATGCTATGAATATTTTTTACAAGGTTCATGTGTGCGTGTGCACATACATTTTCATTTCTCTTTAATAAGTATATAGGAGTGGAACTAATAGGTCATAAGAGTAAATGTGTTTAATTTTTAAGAAATTGCCAAGCTGTTTTCTAAAAGAGTTAACAATTTTACATTCTCATAAATAATGTATGAGAGGTCTTTGCTAACACTTGTTGTTATAAATCTTCTATTAGTAACTGTGTAGCAGTAGAAGCATCTGACTTTAAGCGACTTTTTTTTTCCTTTTTTTGTATGAGTACAGGTTTGGATGATAACTGTAAATTAATAATAGAAAACATACACCAGACCCTGTTTCCATACTTTATAAGTATATACCCAATAATACCTTTGAAGTAAGGACTATTATTATTATTATCTTCATTTTAAAGATGAGATAACTAAAGCAAAGCGAGGTTAAGCAACTTAAATAAGTCACACATCTAGGAAGTAGCAGATGCAGGATCTAAACAGAGAGCTTGGCCCCAGGTTTCAGGCTCCTGATGTATGTTCTTCTGCCTCTTGCAAGTGTTAACTGGAGTCCTTTCTCTTTCCCTAAAGATTTTTGGAGATGCTGGCAAATATCCAGTCAAGACTACAATCGTATTAATTTTAAAAAACGCTGTACTCCTAATGTAAAGCACACTGCTTTATTTTTAGAATTTGCTTTTACTTCTACCCATTTTACTCTGAACTTAAACATTTTCTTTTTAACAGCACATATTCAGTTCTTTTTCTATTTTTTCCTCAAAAGTTTTTTATTTTGAGCACTTTTTTGTTTGCACAACTCTTCTATAAGTTCCGATCTTCAGGTACTAAGCAGATATTGTATCAGAATGCTTTTCGTAATAACAAACAAAAAGTGAAAATAACTTCAATAATATGATCTATTATCTCAGAATGTAAAGGGTAGTTCCAGGGTTGGTGAGATCCACAGATTAACAATGCCATCAAAGTCCCAGCTTCCTTCTATTTTTCCACTGAGCATGTTCTTAAGGTAATATTCCCTCGTGGTGGCAACAGAGCTTCCAGGTATCACATCCCTGCTCAAAAACAGGTCCTCTCTTTCATATCTCTTTTTAAGAGTAAAGAGAGTTTTTGAAGAAATGCATTAGCAAACCATCCCTATTGGCCAACTATGGGTCATATGTTTACCCCAAACCAATCCCTGGTAAGAGAAATAAAGTCATTGTGATTAGCTTTGACCACAGCTTCACATCCAATGTGTAGATATAATGGGCAATAGTAATCCTGAGCTAATGGCCCTCTCAGCCCTCAGTGCAGCCTGAGACTCTCCAATGGTTACCTCAAACCCTGAGCAACTTCACATACATTTACCCTAAGTACCATACAGACAATATCATTTTGTATATATTTTATGATATGAAAAAACATTGGGAAGCACTGGCTTAGAGACTAATCGAGATATCCCCAAATTACATGGGGCGGGGGGACGTAATACGGATCTGTGAACAAATCAGTCTTCTCAGGATGGAAAAAAGAAAAAAAAGGCTTTTGGAAGCAGGCTTAGAAAACGACAAGAAGAAAACCTATGAGGGAGAAAACAGCCAATAATATGCTATACAACTGTCTTGTCTGTGTCCTACTCCAGCTGCTGCCCTGACGGTTCCGACTTTCAAATGTTCCCTCTTCTAGAGTTTAACAGAGTGCAGGAGCAAGCAGGTATCTGTTGTCCAGGTTGAAGTCCTAGTTGAACCAGGGGGTAGACAGAGGAAGATCTGGCCCCCTGGCAACTATGCTAGGAAGTCTGCACTGGGATCTGGCTTTTGCTTATTTGCCTGGTGGGTGCTTTTAGAAAGGAGACAGAATGCTAACAGGATGCTGATGGTGAGTGCTGAAAAGTTAAATGTGACCAAAATCCTCTTTGAGGGGCTTCCTATAGTAATTCCAACTTATCTCTGAGTTAGGCTGGCCCTGTTGAAAGCCTATATTCAAATAAATTTGTAGGTCAATCCATCTTCTCTCCAATAACCATAAAGTTAACAGGACCAGCAGTTTCAATCATCTCCCAACTAATCAGTTCTGGTACCTTCCAAAATGAGCCAATTGACAGTTTCATGGTTGCTTGTGGCTATGAAATCTCATCGAGACAACTCATCTATGGTTAAATTATATTTGAGTTAATAAATATGGATTTAGATGGCCAAAAAAGCTTAAAGGCCTTAGGCATCTGAGATGAAAAAGAGAAAATAAATGGTGTGTCATTCTGTTCTTCTGTTCCAAGCTTTATTCCTTTTAGAAAGAAAGAAAGAAAGAAAGAAAGAAAGAAAGAAAGAAAGCAAGCAAGCAAGAAAGCAAGCAAGAAAGCAAGAAGGAGAAAGAAAGAAAGAAAGAAAGAAAGAAAGAAAGAAAGAAAGAAAGAAAGAAAGAAAGAAAGAAAGAAAGAAAGAAAGAAAGAAAGAAAGAAAGAAAGACAAAGAAAAATGCCTTGGTGATTCCTTTCTAATATATGTAAATGAAGTTTAGAGCATTTACAGAAGCGATAAAGCAAAATTGTTGAAATTACTAAATAGCTAATGGGGAAACCAAACAGTAATTGATAAGGAATACATTCCAAGACCCCCAGTGAATGCCTGAAACCAAAGATAGTAACAAACCCTATACATATATTACGTTTTTTTCTACTGTACACACATACTTAATGGTAAAGTTTAATTTATAAATTAGGCACAGTGAGAAATTAATAATACCTAATAATAAAATAGAACAATTATGTGAATGTGACATTAATAACTAAAAAAGGGTTACTTGGACACAAGTATCTCAATACCTCGACAGTCGATCTGATAACCAAGAAGGCTACTAAGTGACTAACAGGCAGGGAGCATACATGGTGTGGAGACACTGGACAAAGGGATGATTCACGTCCTGGGCAGGCAGGCAAGATGGTGCAAGATTTCATTACCTTTGTCATAAGAGGATGCAATTTAAAACATAAATTGTTTATTTCTAGAATTTTTCATTTAATATTTTCAGACTGCTGTTGACCACGTGTAACTGAAACTGCGGAAGACGAAACCACAAAAAAGGCAAGGAGGCTACTGTATGAAATCAGACAGTAAGAAGAAATGTGAAAAGAAAGAACTGTTCTCAACTATTTCTAAATCTTAAGACTTTTATACATGACAGAGAGGCAATGAAAAACCTATCATTATGATACTTTGATTTTAACTAGCGATGTTTTGCATAAACTTATTCTAACTATATAAGAAAATTCCATACCACTTTGAGATGACAAAGATTTTCTAAGAGACTAAAATTTGTTCTCAAGTCTGGCTCTGAAAACATACAAACCAATTTATATTGTGGTCAAATGTTTCTCCTGATGTTCTCAGGCGAGAACAATTCCAGTGCTCCAAGCATTATGGACCTTAAGAAAGTTATGAAAATTGGACAGCTCCACTAATAAATGAAATAAATTAAAAATGGAGATAAAATATATAAAATTTTATCTACTAAAATGGTATAAATAAAAAATTTTTAGGTAGGATAGAAAAAGACTCTTGTTCATTCAGTGGCAGCATAAATTGGTACAACCATTTTGGAGGTCTAAATTCCTTCCAAACAAAGTATTTATCTTACAGAAATTCTCCTACACATATGGTACATGTAAGAATGTTCATTTTAAAAATTGGAAACAATCTAAGCGTTCCTTAATAGGGGTCTGGTGAAATTAATTATAGTACATTCATACCATTGAATATACAAGTTATGAAAAATAATGAAATAGATCAGTATCTAAGAGATGTTAATAAGTAAATACATTGCAGAATAAAATGTATATGATGTTTCACCTCTGTAAAAAATTATAGTAATGAAATATGTATGCCACTATATGTTTAGAAAATATCTGATGATTATATTCCACTGAAAAAGTACTTTCACTTTTAAGTTATACATTTCTAAAACAATTAAATTTATGTCCTTAAGTTATTTTATTGATAAAAACTCTATGGTTCTGAAATGAGCACAAATATTACTTTTTAATCAATGGTAATCACATCAATAATAATCATTATTATTAAACAGACACACTAGATAAACACTTAGAGTACACTATAGCATGTTGGGTGCTGTGATACAAAGTTAAATTAAACAGAGCCCTGTTCTCCAGAAATACTTTTAAATAGCCTGGATTAAATATTTTGAATAGAAAGTATTACAAAATTACAAAAATTACATATTTTGCTATAAAATTTTTAATTAAGAATTATGAAAGTAAAAAGAAGTAGAAACCTCTTCTGTCCTCCACTTACATTTCTCAAGGGTAAAAATTATTCATAGTTTGGTGTATGTATTTTCAGCTCTATTCCCCCATGTATACATCCACACATTTCTTAGATCTGTCTTGTCTATTTCTCTTTCTCTCTCTATATATATATATACACACATCTTGTATATTGTTCTGTTCTTTGTTTTTGTTTTTACTCAAATATATATCACTGACAATTTTGGGGAGCTGTGACTTGGAGCTTTACTTCATTCTTCATACTGATCTCAGCAAATTCCGTGATACAGAGGTACAGTTCACCCTTGAACAATACTGGAGCTTTAACCTAACTCTCTTACCCCTGCAAACTAAAAAATCGCATATAACTTTGGACTCCCCCAAAGCTTAACTACTGATAGACTACTGTTGACTAGAAGCCTTACTGATAACAGATATAGTTGATTAACACATATTTTATGTTATATGTATTATATACTGTATTCTTACAATAAAGTAAGCTAGACAAAAGAAAATGTTAACAAAAAATCATGAGAAAGAGAAAATATACATATAGTATTGGAAAAAAATCCATATTTAATTGGACCTGTGCAGTTTAAACCTGTCTTGTTCAAGGGTCAGCTAGTTGATACTATCATTTAATTAATAATTCTCCAATTCACGTCTCCACTGGATTGCTATTTCAAAAAATGATGCAATAAAAATCCTTGCGTATGTGAGAATGTCTCTATATGTGAGAATGTCATTAGGATGATTTTCTAAAATGGAAATATTTGGTCAACAAGAGCGCACCTTACATTTTGACTGGATACAGCTAAATCGTCCTACAGAAAGGTTATAACAATTTCCCAGATAAGTCATAATTTAATTTTTTCTGCTTCAAAATATCCATCTCCTCTCTTATCCTTATATTAATTAATTTTATCTAGATGAGAAGAGAGCATCCATTTCTAGGATGCTTTCTTTTTTTTTTTTTGCCTATTTTAGTAGTCAGAGCTTTTTTCTTAAACTATAATTTACTGAGTTCTTGTCATTTCCCAAGCACTGGTCTAGGCAGTCACATGGCATTCTCCCATTTAAACCTGATGACAATATTATGAGATATTATGTTCCCATTTTATAAATGAGGAAACTGACAATCAAAGGAATTAGGTATCATGCTCTGGGTCACCCAGCAAGTGAGAGATAAGGCACAAAATTGGAATTTCCATCCATCTGATTCCAACGTCCTTAGCTCCCAAAAGATATATGCAAATCACTCAAAGAAAATAGATAAAACTGTTCATCTCATTACAATGTCTATTAAAACAGACCAATATCATTAAATAGCCATAAATAATGAATGAAGCTGCTTCTCCTGTTTCCCCTGTCTTTCTCCTCACAGTTCCCTTATATCTGTAGCCCTCCACCTCATCCTCCTTCTGGAAAGGGAGTTGCTGGAGGAGAGTAGAAAGCTCCAAACTTTGAGTAACTCCTCTGCTGCTCTTTACTTAATACTCAGTACCTCCCAGAGAGGCACAGAGCATGGCCTCATTTCATGTGCAAGTGAGCCAAGCCAGTCAGGAGGTGACATGTGAGCTTTAGCACATAACCAGTTCTCTGGTTTTCTATTTTCTTCTTTTTAAATCAAGGGAAACAGACAAAACTGTTTGCCAAATTTTCACTTGCTGAACTTTATTAAAATTGATAGAGATTTCCTAAAGAATATAATCTGTTATGAAACCTAACTTTATTATTGGTACTGAGTACTTATTTCAGGGTCATAATAAACTTTATATGTGATGTTGAAGATTGGGGGGAGAAAAGCTATGTGTAGTGAACACATTGGTTCATGGTTTTACTTTCTGGAAAAATTTCAGATATAGTCATATATACACACACATACATATGCACAAGTATTTACACATTTTTTATATATGTACATATATGAAATTTATTTATTTACATATTTAAACATGACTTACTTAGCTTAGAGAAAATATACCAGAAAAAAGGAGAAAAGTGAAAAAGACAGAAAAAAACATAGTTTGATTTACTTAAAACACACAATATACAGCATACAGGTATGACAATGCTTTGCTGTATCTGTTACCCAATGTAGTGATTATGAGCCTGAAAAAAATTAAACTGATGCAACTTGGTAGTGAATAAAGAACACTGTTCAAACTCTGGCACTAACATCTCAAAAAAATTTTTTAAACCTTAGAGTTGGCTTCTTTAATAAACTCAGAAATTTATTAAAGGAAAAAACACATTCACTAAAAAAAAATAAAACCTCATTTCCAAAAGGAATTTGAGAGCAAAATCTTATGAGTTCATCTGGAACTATACCTGGCATCAATATCTAGAAAAATTAATATATAAAAACCTTAAGGAAGAAAGAGCCCCATAAATATGAGTTGAGAGTTAAGATTCTTAATACTCTGACCAAATTGTTTCAAACTTAAACATTAATTTTGTTTAAAAATTGGCACTAGACCATTTTTTAAAAATTAAATATACTCTGTCTTCAGGAAGTATTTGGGCAATATCTAGTATTACTTTTTGTTCTAGAGATTATGATTCTAAAATTATCAGAGGTTGATAATTAGACACAATAACTAGCTCTTGTAACTCAAAGGTTCAAACTCTCTTTATAATATTGTTTGTGCTTGCAAAAATTTAAAAAGCCTGGGTACAGCCAAAAACTTCGGAAAAGCAAGTTTTTAATTAAACACTAATGAAGACCACAAAAAATGTTGTTTTTTTCCTCCTGAGCATCCAAAGGATCTTTCCATCCTTAACTCTAGTGGATGGGAATGATCCGAGACAGGGTCAGAATGAAAAGCAATGTCCACACAAAGCCAAAAGACAAAGCAAAAGGTCTGAAACGTCTGTCGGCATTGGTCAGGCAAAACAGGGCACCTTCCAGAGCTAACCACAGGGCTGGGCACAGGAAACAGCAATCACTTGACAGTTGGAGCTGACAAGAACTGAAAAAACTGCCAAATTCCCCACCCTGGGCTGGGCACAACAAGGACTTGCAGCTGGCTGGACACAAAAGCTAGGGTCCTTGGGTGAACCTGTTTTCATAGGGGCTGGAGGATATAACCTGTGTTGCTCTCTAAAGTGCTGCTTCCCTATGAAAATGGCCGTCAGAGAACTCAAATGAATGTATTCTCAATTAACTTACACCAGCTTGGGGCTATTTTCCATAATGAAAAAAAAAAATAAACACTCACATACAAACACATTTCGACATGCTTGGCTTTTTTCCTGTACTCGGTTTCTTAAACTTCCCAGAATGCAAACACTCTCTTTGAATAGAGTCTCCCTAATACTGCTTCCCCTTCCTCCTCCAAATTCTTAGTGTCTTCCTACATCACATGCTGCCACCACTCATCCCCGGTCCCCATCATCTCTAGCTGGACCTCAGAAAAGGCCTCTTAACTGCTCCAACCTCTCCCCAGCCATTTTCCCAGAGGGGCTACAGCAAGATTATTAAAACGTAAAGCAGATTCTTTTGTTCATTTACTCAACAAATATTTCCATAGGATATACTAGGTTCCAGGCACTGAGGATACTTGGGTGAACAAGGAAAAGTTTCCGCATGTCTTCAGCTAACATTCTGGTTGGTGAGACACAACAGGCCTATGAACAAATAAATCTTAACATCAGGTGGTGATAGAGTTACAGAGGAAAATAAAACAGAGTAAAAGAATGGTCAGGGGTGGCCCCTGCTTGGGTGGCACTTGAAGAAAGACCAACAGAAAGTGAAGGGGCAGTATGCCACGTGGGCTCCTGGGTGATGAGGTTCCCAGGCAGAGAAACGTCCAAGGGCAAAGGCTCTGAAACTAAAATGTGCTTGGCTGGCTTAAGGGACAGCAAGGAGGCCAGTGTTGCTGGAGTAGAGTTAGAAGGGAGAAGAATACTGGGAGTTTAGACCAGACGCTGAGTGTGTTTGCTGGGGGAGGGGGTGGAGGAACCCACAGAGGGCATTGTCCCTTGAGTAAGGTTGGCTTTTCCTTAGAGTTGAGGAATCATTGGGAGATTCTGAACGAGAGAATGACAGGATTGGACTTTGTTTTAACAAAATCACTCTGGAGGCTGAGTTGAGAATTAGGAAAATGGCATTACCTATTTAATCTTAATGAGTTTATTAATTCTTGCTAGGCTACAGGATTTGGTGGAGAGATTAGAGACTGGGAAAGTCTAAAGAAGGACTCTCTGAGGGAAATGTAGAAAAAGTAGAGGTTGAATGGTTTGCAAACCACGTCCATTTTATATAATTGCTGAGTGAATGAGATTCAGATTTAGACAGATCTTTGCCCTTGGACAAGTTACTTAACAGCTCTAAACAATTTTCACATTTGCCAAATGGGTTTAATAATACCATTTCAAGTCATCGTTAGGAAAATTCAATGAAATGGTAAATATAAAGTGCTTAACAATATGTGTGACACATAGGAAATATTCATCAAGTAGAAATAATCATAGCTAATACTTTTTAAATGCTTAAAAAAAGCCAAGCACCCTAGTAAGATCTTCATTTATGTGATCTAGTGTTGTCCCCTCAACAACCCTAGGAAGTAGGCACTATTATAATCTCCATAACATACCCAAGAAAATGAGACATCGAACTCATTAAATGTGGGTATTTGAGCTTGAACTCTGGTTATAATTTGCACTCATAATTACTAGCATGATAACTTTTGGCTTAGGATGAAGTTTGTACAAGGGGTACACATTTTTGCATTTGCAAAATTACTATTTCTCAATGTTATTTTTAACTTTTATACCAAACTTAAAATGTAGATCTTATTTTATCCTTTGCAGGGGTAAGGAATCAGGCTCAGAACAATTAAATAGCTTGGCTCAAGGTCACACAGCTGGTAAATGATGAAGCTTTGATTTTAACCCAGGTCCAGCTGACTACGGCCATTTGTTTCTCTATTTTATCAAGGCCCCTTTCTCTCTTAGATAATAAGCATCTAATCACATTTTAATGAGACAAACTAATTCCTGTGAAAATATTTGCTGGCTACATGACCCAAGGGTAGCATGATGCTAGTCATAACTGGGTGTCCTCAGCAGTAGAAAATCTAAGAGTCATATGGGAGGATAGCTTACACAGATGAGAAAGCAGTCTATGGAGCCCTGTAGTCTTCATGCATGAGAATCTGAAGCTCTCAGTCCTATGAAATAGGGTTTAGGGTTGAGAGGAAGAAATTTTAATAGTTTTCTGTTGGCAAGCAAGAAATAAAACAACTAAGTAGTTGTGAACATCGTTCACAGACTAATCCAAGAAGACAGCAGCATTAAGTTGTCAGAGTCTCCTGATAAAAAGTTGTAACATGAAACCATGTGGGCACAGTGTCTCTATACAGTGGTCAGTGGGCTCTTTTCCTGGTTTCCACCCTAGACTACAATTCTTAATCTGGGCTGAGTGAGAGAAAGGAGGAGACAAGGCTTCTGTAGATTTTAGAAGCTCTGAGGTTATTTATATGCATAAGAAATTGAGAACACTGCACATATGAAGATAATTATTTGCCAGGTAGCCATCCATCCAGTCAGCCAGCCATCCATCCAGCCAGCCAGTCACATAGACAGCTAACATGTTTTCAGTGCTTTTAAATATCAATGCATTTAATTTTATAACAATCCCAGGAAAATAACTCTTTGGAGGTAGATGCCATAATTAAATTGAGTCTTAGAGAACTAACATGGCAACATAAGTTCAGGCAGTCTGAGTTGATTGACTTCATTGTTAAACATTAGGTTATGTTTCCACCCAATGTTTGTTGAATGAATGAATCAGTGAATAAATGTTAAAATTCTACCTCTCTGTGTTATTTACCTTTTAATAAATAAAGCAGCAAGTCAGTGGCAAGAATTGAGCATCAGAGTCAGCTAGAGCTCTGTTAAATTCTAGCACCATGACTTCTTAGCTAATAAGTGTATAAAACCACTAAAGTGGGATTCATGGGATCATCCTGAAGAGTTGTTACAAGAACAAAGACAGATAAAGCACAACATCTGATAATGCTAACAATCTAGTAGTTTTCCTTGTGAGTATATACCCTAGAGAAGCTCTTGATCATATGCACAAGGAGATGAATACAAAAAAATTCACTGTAGTATTTTGGGACACTAACTCCATCAACAAGAGTTATATTCATGTAACTGATTACAAGGTTAAAATAAACTTTGGGATAAATTCCAAAAGCTTGTTGAGAGAAATATAAGGTAGCAAAATGACATATTCATATATAAACTTTACAAATATAAATATATATATTGTTCATACAAAACAGAAACAGACCCTAGATATAGAGAACTAGCTGTTGGTTGCCAAAGGGAAAGGGGATGGGGGATAAAAAAGTATATCTATATAGTCTATAGATACAAATATATATGGCAAAATTATAAAAACATGTCTGGGAATGAAAAACACCAACTTCAGGATATATTATTTTTAGGGAGATAGGGGAGATACAAAGAGAATTTCAACTTATTGTATAAAATTTTATTATATTATAGAAAAGTATCTAAAGCAAGCATAGCACAATATTAAGTAAGATGCCTTAAAACTGAGTGGTAGGTACTTGAGTTTTATCTACATTATCTTTTATAAAGCCTAAAGTTTTTTTTAAAAAAAGATAATACACGAAAAGTGTATTATCACAAAGCCTAGCACACAGCAGCTGTTTAATAATCAGTAGCTATTAGCTGAATCAAGACAGTGAGACTATATAAAAGCAGTAGTTAAGAAAATAGTAATTTAAGCAATAAGCTTTGCACAAACAAAAGTTTTTTCAAGGATGCCAGAATGTATATCAGTTATATTTATGTAGATACACACATTTACATAATTATGTATAAAAGCTTAATTCTGCCTCTTCTCCATGTTATAAGTCATATGGTTTTGTTTATAAATTTTAGAACTATAGATATTATTTCCTATTTGAATCATTGAGACTTTTCCACAATAATCAAATTGGACATCACGAATATAATGTTTAGAATAAACATAAATAAGGGATAAATGAAAAGTTATTTTATGTTGTAGCTTCAAGATGAAATGAGAAAAACAAACACCAATTTGAAAAAGCAGGTGAGTCTATTTTTAACCTGGTGCTTTCCAAGCTGGGCAACAAAATTCAAAAACATTTTTCAAAGATCCTGACACTGATCTTGCTGATCTTAAATGACATTGTCTCTTAGAAAATTACTTAGGGTTGTAAATTATGTCAAGGGATGGGCTAAAATATTAAGATAGTTTTCCTTCCTAGTTTTAGGGTACCTTAGCATCTTAGTTCTCTGCCATGTAGTTGCAGTATTCATTTACCAGGAAAGGTGGAAGATGAATTTTCTCAGTAATAAGTAGACTTGTATTTCATTTATCAGCCAAGTTTTCGTTACTACTAGTAGCTGACTCCATGGCTACCTGTCACTTGAACAGAGTGTAGAATCCAGAAAGGAGACAGCCCTGATAGGCCATCTTTCAAAGTTAGATTCTTCTATACCTTTCACATAAATGCGATCCTCACTTTCTACTTCCTTCCTCCTGGGCCCGCCTTAGTTCAGGCTTTGATTCTAGCACCTGTTGGGCAGGCATTTGTAGAAGATACTGTGATGCGTTGCCCAGACTTATTTCCTCAGCTGTCAGAATTGTGGTGAGCTGACAGCCCTCAGCTTTCAACTCCCTCTAGGAATTGCCCTCCTTGAGACAGAGCTGCCTAGTCAAAGGTTACATTGCCTTCTCAAGGGCAACCATTGATGGGTTGATGAAGATAAGGAAGACCCGGCCCTCTTGTTCCAACTGAGGACAACTTTTAATTTCAGAGCTACCTTGAGGTCAGCCGAGGCCTTCGTTGAGCCTGAATTGTAGCCTGCTTCTCTCTCTGCTTATTCCTACTTCTTTCTATTCCCTTCTATTGGCCTGGATCCTCAGAGTGCTCTTTAGTACACTTTCTCCTTGTTAATATCTGTTTCAGAGTCTGCTTCCTAAGGAACAAAATCTGCATCAGCATTCATGGTAGAAATGCTTTTCCTGGCCCCTGTGGTTGAGTGCGTTATGGGACCTGCTCTGATCAATGGTTTATAAGAAGTGCCATGAGCCACTTAGAGGCCATGCACTTAATTGCCAGTGCAAAGACCCAAAAAGCTCTTTACTCTCTATCATGGCAAATGGCAATATTCAGGAATGTTCTGTGAGCCTGAATGACTGTGATAAGCAGAGCTTATAGTCAACCTGTAATTTGGTAGTGTAAACCAAAAATACATCCTTATTGTTTTAAGCCACTAAGATCCTGGGGTCTGTTTGTTGCATGGCAAAACCTATCCTATCTTGATTAATATACCTACATCAGCACAACAGCCTCCTAACTTCTCTTCCCTTCTTACCTCCACCATGCCACTTTCTCCCAAATCTATCAGCCTCACTCCTGTCAGTATACTTCTCAATCAACCTTTCTCCTCCTGACAAAGTTCTAAAAATAAATAAATAAATAAATAAATAATCATAATCCTAATGTTAAAATACAAGATCAATCAAGTTCAGATGTTAGTCTCAAACAAAATTTCTGTCTGCCCCTCTCTCTCCTGGAGAGGAAGAGAGGGGCAGACAGAAGTTTTATAAAAATTTAAATTTTTTATAAAAAACTCTTTTTATAATCCCTCAAAACCATGTTTTCCCACATCTGAAATGCCCTCTCCCTTTCTTCATCTACTTGTCCTTCAAACCTCATCTTGAGAACTAACTCCTCCATGAAGCTTCCATGGCTTTCTTCCCTTCGCCTAGTGCTCTACTTCTGATTAAGACTCTCTCACTGGGCATCGTGAGCAAAGCTTTTCTATAGAGTTTTATTTCCTTAACTGTCTCTTCTACTTGACAATATATTTCTTCAGGAGAGCAAGAATAACATCTATTTTGATTTTGTGTTTCTAACACCTTGGCACAGTAACTGGGACGTGGTGAACACAAGATGATTTTTAGGTATGAATAGATGGATGAACTAATCAATCTATAACTCTCATCATTATGTTCTATAAGGAAAGACTTAGTAAAGGTAAACTAAGTATTCATCCTGAATATTTATTAGTTTCCTAGTGACTATGTTTTTGATGAGAAAATTCTTCCATTCTCCTTCAAGTTCTGTTTTTCTATGAGTAAATTCTAGTCTTCTCTTCCTCTAGCATTCTCTACCCAATACATTGCTTTGTTTCTAGTCCAGGGATTGACAAGCTTTCTTTGTAAAAGGCCTGATAGTAAATGTTTTTGATTTTGTGGCCAATACAGTTTTTGTATCAACTACTCAGCTCTAAGTAGTTGAGCCAAAACTACTCGATTCTGCCACTGTAGTGAGAGAATACCCATAGATAATATGTAAAAGAATGAGCAGGGCTGTGTGCCAATAAAACTTTATTTACAAAAGCAAGAGGTCGTGTGCTAATAAAACTTTACAAAAACAGAAGGCAGGCCAGTTTTTTCCTATGGGTCACAGTTTGTCAGCCCCTCATGTAGTCTATATAATGCAGAGAACTGTGGAGAGTGACTGGTGGGGGCAAGTAAGGTATATATGATTTGAAATGCACATAGGTCACTGTGTGGGAATTGGCCAATTGGGAGATTTGGTCTTTCCCATCCAATGTGGTGGGACAAAAAGTTCAGGTATGAATCATCAGAATCTTGGATATAGAGAGATTATCTCTTTAGAGACACTCATGTAAACTGTCTATGACCACCTAGATTTTATGTATGAGCTTAAAGAAAATGTGGCTCCACTGTGTGGAACACAAGTCCAAATACCATAAGTTCACCCTATACACACTGCTGTGGAAATTCCAGTCTCTCTTACTGAATATCCTCACATTTAAAGATGAGTATTTGGTCTCCAGAGAACTAGTTCACTTATAGAAACAATAGTAATATCATTTATCAAGAACCTTCTATGGGTATGGTATTAAGTCCTTTATATAACCAGGAGCTAACATTTATTGAACATTTGCTTGTGCTAGACAAGCAGGTACTACAGTTTTCCCTTTTAACCACAAGGAAATGAGGCTCAGAGAGGGAAAGCAATTTGCTGAAAGTCCAATTTGTTCAAGTTTGAGCCTATAGCCTCTGCTGTGGTCTGCACTGGATGTTACCCCTTCAGTGCCAGCTGCCTGCCTCAGGGAAGTAGACCCAGTCTCTTATGGTGACTTAAATATTCCAGATTCTCTACATGTTGCCTCCTGCTGGAGATAATAACTCCATTCAGAGTTTGTATGAAATTCTACCTCTGAGACTTTGGGGAGGAAGAGAAAACTTAATCCCAACTCACAAACTGAGGGTTTTGTTAGAAAATTTCACACTTAATAAAAAGCAAAGGGTGTTGACATTTTTTAAAACAACACTCTCCTGTCATTTTCCACCTAAATTGTTCATTAAAACTAATTAATAGCTATACTGTAACCCATGAGGCACAATATAAGCATGATAGATACATGGCTGACAAATCAGTTTTTAGAATTTAGCCCCAAATTCAAGGTGAATATCCCATGTTGCAACTTTAACCCAACTCAAACCTTCACTTACAGAGTAAGCCTCATCCTGCTTTTCATTTAATCACATTACTACAGAAAGGCCTTAGTTAGTGCCATAATTATTCATACTTATTGGCAAATTAAGACACTTGCCTCTTAAATATCTATAAGTGGAGGAAGTGTTCAATTCCAAAGAAATTATGCCTTCTTGGCTTTGCCAACCAGACAATAATGTTGTCGCCAAACTCCTTATGAATAGGTGGAAGAACTTACTTCACTTATAGTACATGAATAAACAAAACACTCCAGGAGAAAGCCAGGTATTTCATGTAATGGATATCTCCCACCCCACCTTTATTTCTCTCTAGAGCAACTGATGTCTAGATTTCCTTACAAACAAGACTATTCAGACTAGAAGTAAGAAAAAAATGACACCTTTTATGATGATGATAAAAACATTGAGTTCTGTAAAATATGTAACTCTATGGTGTGTGTTTCTAGTTCATATGCCAGAAAGCTGGGCAGTACAATGAATCATTCCTCTCTACAGTTTAGAATTCATAATTATGGGATAGCAATATGGGTTTCCTAATCATGGGTCTCCACCTCAACTCAAATTATGTACAAGAACCTTGCGGCAAATACCAATGTATTCATACATCAATCTTTGTACTTATCTTGAAAGTGACTATTTTATTTAAAGAGTTCTAGATTTGCAATTCCCCTGCAGGTACAGGGGACACTGCTGACTGCATCTCAAGTGAGCATTGACTCTCTCTCATTGTTTAGCCACTACATGGTCTTAGGGCTGACCTCACTTCCAGCTTCAGAAATGAGTCCACTCCTTCTTGTGCCTAAACTAATCAATATAATTCACTGTTTCTGAATGTTTTTATTCATTATTACCCCCTTAACAAGCCATTTTAGATATTTTTTGTTATCTAGTCCCCTCATATCATAATGTCACAAATATACTGTATATTTGTTTATGTATTGTATATCTGTGCTTTATACACAAAATGAGTGAGGTTTTTTTTTTTTTTTTTTTTTTTAACCCCTTCTTACCCTCGGAAACTTTTTTTGTCTCTTGGAGGCCTGTCATTCCCACTGAGAATGCATGTATTATAATCCCATTCCCTGTGCCAACAAGTGCATGGCATTAGGAGTTGGCACAGACCCTAAGTTAACCCATTAGAGTGTAAACTGGGAATCTTTTTGATAGTTGTTGGATATGAGAAACTTTCTATCTGGATGGGTTGAAATGTGGATCTAAGCCCTGGAACTGCTACAGCTATCTGCTATCATGACTGAAGAAACCAGCTGAGGATAAAGCCAACACACAAGACAGGGCTAAAAGAATCATGGGGAACAAGCATGGTACCTTGATCAAACCATACATGAAGTTCATTTTGCTTTAGACTTTCCAGTTATGTCAAAAGTCCCTTCTTTGTATTCTATAGGTTAGAGTTGGGTTGTCTATTACTATAAAACATGCTAAGTAACAGAACAGATAACATTTATTGACTGCTTCCTAAACAAACTCTAGGCACTGTGCTAAAAATCTTACATGTTAATTAATTCTCTTAGCAATATCTGTGATTAGTACTATTATATTTCCCATTTTATAAACAATGAAACTGAAGCATAGTAAGACTAAGTAATTTATCCATAGTCATACATAGGAAGAGGTAGGATTCACTCCTATGTAGATTTAACTTGGAGCCGAAGGTATTAACCAGTTTATTTTACTGCCTTTCAATTCTATACAATTTAAATCACTACTTTCCAGTTCAATATTTCAAAGGCTTTAGAGAAAAATGGTGTTTCATTGCTAACATTAACTATGTTGTGCAATCTATGGTTCTCCTAAAGTTTTAAAATATTTAACAAACCTTATTTCTCCAAAGACACAGAAAACTTTAAACTTTAAGTTTTTTTACGTATGACTCGATCTTCATAAAATGCCCATTGTTAATTTAGGCGTTCTTTATCATTATGAGAGGGTACTGGCTCAATCACTGCACATTTTACAAAAGAGAAAACCTCTATGTTAGTCCTTCAAGTTGCTGTTTTGCTTAAAAATAATTATCGATCAACCTTATAAAGAACTCATGGAGTCTCAGGTTTCTAGAACCTTCAATTCTGAATTGGTCACTAACAGTATAAGAGATAATCTAAGTCCCCTAAATCCTTGGGGAGGAAGGCATGGAGGCCGTCTGGTTGGATACAATACTTGTGTTCTCCTTTTGAAAGTTTCTCAAACATTACAAAGCAGGGTCACTGCTCCTACATACCAAACTGAACAATGATTTTCCAAAAGAGAAAAAGGCTGAGAGGCAGACACATCTCTGGCTTCAAAGAGCTAGGTGATCTATGTAATATGGCCAGATGGGATATATCCACAGCTCCGTCTGGCTTTTGGATTCTTTCAAAATGCAAGACCTTGCAAACATGTTATTCAAAGCGAGAGTAGGAAAAGCAAAAAGTAAAATGTTCCTCACATTTTAACAAGGATGACACAGATGTCAATGATGACAAAGGAACAATGATTCTGTAGATGCCCACAGTTTAACTTCAGGTGCTGGTCTTTTCATTTTGCTTGATTGATGGAAAACTACGGCTTGTCAGAACCAGGGGCTGATCACATATGGGACTCAGTACAGTGAGACAGACATCACAGCCATACTGAGGCATGCTGAGGCAGGGTAGGGGAAATATAGGAACTGTAACAAAGCTATTCTGTATCACAGGAAAAGAAAATGTGATGCTATATTCCTATAGTAAACTCTAGGTATAATCTTCTTAAATGCAACGCAGATTTTTTTTTTAAACCCAAAGATATTAACAACCAGAGCACAGGACTTTTAAATCCACAAATGACTGTTTTTAAAAAATCCAGGGAAACTGTAGTCCCAGAGAGGATGTATGGTCTCCTAGTTGAACAAAGTTGCTGCATTTTTTGCCTGCAGGATGGGACCTAACAGAGAAATAAAGAAGCTGTGTTGTGTGACAGGGAGTAAATCAAAATGTAAATATTTCAAAGGTCAGTCAAGCCACCCCTCTTTCCCAGCCCATCATCCTCCTGAGAAGTGTTCACAATTTGCTGTCTTTCCTTCCAAAAGCCAGGAGACACAGAATCAGCTTTTCCTGGCTCTGCCTTGCAAGTTGGGGCTGCCTGATGGAAAACTGAAATAAAATCAGAGGGAAGAATGCAAATCCATTAATGCCTCTTTGACTAAACTGGTGTGAAATCATTGCTTCTGAAATGCTCACCCCCAACCCCCAATGAGATAAAGAAGAAATCATCTGAATGTCAATGTTGCTTCCTGTAGACCCTCTGCTGCAAAGCTACAGCTTTCTTAGCTTAGTGCCAGCCAGTATACCACCACTCTACAACAAACGTCTGCAAACGCTGGGACTAACTCGCAAGTGTCTCCCGTGCCCCATGGGAAAAATTCACAAGCTTTATCAGGCAACAGTTACCCATAGCTTCTGAGCATTTGACCCAAGAGTAAGGCTGCCTGCTGGGAGTTTAAAAAGACAGAGGTGGAGAAGGAGAGAATAAAATCATACAGGTGGAACCGGCTTTCCACGAGCGCCTGGCATCCTGCAGGGGCCCTCGGGCGCCGCGTATCCTGCCTTACCTGGTACACATCCCGCAGCCCGCACCACGTCCGCAGCACCTGGTGACAAGCCCGCAGCCTGTCCGTGTACCATCTCCGCAGCGTGGACACCGTCAAGTTCCACACGAAGCGGCTGCCACTGAACAGCAAGTCCTCCACTCCACACATGAACACCGAAGCCATGCCTCCTCCTTCCCTCGGAACACGGAGGTGCCTGGCTCCGGCAGATAAAGCCCAGCGGGCCGACCACAACGGTCCCACCGCCTGGGCTCGCAAAGCTGGCTTGTGCGGGCAGCCGGGGGTCAAGTCTTCCACCAAAATGATCTTTCACCGTGCGTGCTGGCCAGGCTCAGGCGGCATGCCCCGGGATTGGGCGCGCGCCAACCAACGGCTGCGGCTGGCACACAGAAGCCCAGTGTCCACCCCCACCCGCTCGTTGGCAGCGCCGAGCAAGCTGCGCTAAGCTCCGCCAGGCGAGCCCTCCGCGCTCCGGGGGCACGGGAAGCCCGGGCCCGCGAGGACTCCCCCTGGCGCTCCCCGAGCGCGCTGGGCAGGGAGGGGGGGCGGGGAGTGGAACAACTCTTTGCAGGCAAAGAGGGGAGCTGCATTTCAGCGCACTTGGCTTGCACGTCCTGCACACACACATACGCGCACACGAGAGCGCGCGCGCGCGTACACACACACACACGCGTACACACACACACACGCACACGCACGTACACCAGCCCGAGTCTCCTAATCTGCTTTGGGGAGCACCTTTACACTACAGGGTCTTTGCTTGGCATCTTGCTCTGTCCACACTGATAAATATCCCTGGGCAACCACAGATGCAGGAGAAAAAAAATCCTCCGTAGCATCCCTTTGGACCCCACTCCTGGGGGAACAGCACTGAATGTTTCCTTGTTTGTGCTGGAGCCAAGAGATGAAGATACCAGTCTCAAAGCAACAGTGTACACGTGGCTTCAGAACCTGCCTTTGCTCCTAACTTGAGGGTCTCCAAGAAAATGACAACCTGTCTGTTGTTGCCAGCCGGGGGGCAGGTTCCCATACCCCTGGCACTGTGCTAATTCCAACGCAGCAGTCAATTCATGAGAAAAACAAAGAGGATTCTTGGTCTCTAGTAGATAGCTTCCAGTTACTATTTGCTGGGAATGTAAATTCAGGAGAATCTTTGGTTTGATTCTGGAAAATTCACGTCTAGGTATGTCTAGCAGCACAAACAAACCTGAATAGGTAGTTTATTCTTAACTCAAAAGCTAAGAAACTGTTCCACCATTTACTAAGTCATCTGATAATGGTTTCTGTTGTTGTTGTTTTGAAATTCTCCCCCAGGAACTGATATTGCCTAAGGTGTTTGGAAAAGGCAGCCCAAGAATTTTGTCCCACATACCACCAGTCTCTGTTTTCTTTTAGAATGTGTGTGTGTAGATTGTAGTCCCATACACTACTACATTTCTCATAGCAAAAACACTGCACCAATTTCAGAATGTTGTTTTTTCCTGAATCCATCTGTAAGAAAATTGTCTGTATTTTACTGGCAGTTTCACACCTGGGCTGTTATCTTTGCTATTAAGTAACAGAAAGGTAAGGCGCCAAAACCTTTCTCCTAAACTAGCTCAGATGGCTTCAGAACAGATTATCAGCAAGTAAATCAGCTTTATTTCAGGTTTCAAATGTGTTGTTGAAATCTTAATTCAGGTGAAACTCAATCAGTCAAAAGAACACAAAAATCTGTTCTCAAAGTATCTGTTGTTTTCAAAGTGACTATAATCAGGAAACATTCAAATGGCATTTCTTCTTTTACTACTTTTTGCTTCTTTTTATTACTAATAAAATTGCCTAAGAGTTTTTGTTGAATGAGCTAATAGGACACAAAATCTGATCTAAGATCTGCAAAGCTTTCTTCGTAGGAAATCTGTTCTATGTGCTCATTAGTATTAGCATTCTGATGATCCCCTCCAAGATAAGGGTCACAGTGTTTACACAGAATTAGAATATACTAGGTCTTACTGAATCAAAAAAAAAAAAAATAAACTAATTATAGTTTGAAAAAGAAATGTCGTAATTCTAATGGAAAATGAACTTCAAAAACGGGCTTTTTATACAAGTGATTGGTGGTGGTACATTTATTTTTTTTTTAATGATGCAGTGTGATTGTGTTCTCGGAAGTGATGGGCAGCCAAGGGAATACCAGAATAAAACCTACAACAGGTCAATTATCTCTGTCTCATGACACCATCCTGTCTCGGAAGAGATGCTCTAGAAACAGCATGGCTATCATCTGTCTATGCAAGATCTCATATCAGTGGTCAATTCCAAACTCAGTGATTTTCATTCAAAGTTTCCAAAGTTGGTGCTTACATTACTTTCTATAAAATAGGATGTGGTATAATATGGGTTCTCAAAGTGTGGTCCTTGAACCAGCAGCATCAACAATATCACCTGGGAACTTATTAGAGATTCAAGTTCTCAGGCTGCTCCAGATTCAGAAACTAGGGTGTGAGGTCAGGGATCTGAGTTATCATGCAGCCTCTGTGGGCTCCTAGTCATGCTAGAGTTGGAGAACCACTTTTGTAAGGCAGAGTAATTTGGAGCTAAGTCACCTGTGAGATACAACTGACTTAAATCCCTGCTCCTTAAGATCTGTGAGACCTTGTACAAACTCTTTAAACCCACAAAGCCTCAATGTGCTCACCTGTAAAATGGGATAGCAAAGGGTAAGCACCCAAACAAACTACTACCACCAACAAAATCAGGAGTTGTTTCATTTTTCTTCTAGTCAGATAAAACTGAATAACTAAAAAGTGGTTTGTTTGCTTGTTTGTTTTAAATTTCAACTAATTATCTACATCTGCTTTCCTATCCCTTTCTATGTGTTGGTTGTTAAAGTTGGTGGGAACTTGTTTTGGGAAGTAGTTCTGTCACTCTTGTTCAAGTTCCCTAAAAGCTTTTTGAAGCTCAATCTTCCCCACCACAGACAACTTTTCCTGAGGACTCAGAAAAGCAGTGTGTGCTCCAAGCTGGGTGCAAGTCAGGGAAAGACATCTTGTTCCCATCACTGTAAACGCTGATGCTGCTTCTTATCCAAGCAGCTTTCCTCTCCCACAGGAGAAGTTCAAAACACGAGGACAAGTGGGATTTTAGAGAAAAATAAGTGCAAGTTCCTCCATGCCAGGGACCAACGGTAGGTGGCAAAGGAACTCAAATGTGTAGCAGTGGAGAAAAAAGCGAGAAACCTAAGCGTGGCCTCATTCTTAAAATGGACCAACCACGTGGGACATAGCAGATCCCAAACACACATCCTTTAGGCTGGTCTAAAATTTTCTGTGGAAAGGGATCCAAATCAAGCTAGCTTCAAAACTGTCTGTCTTTTCCTTTTCTTTCTTTCTTTTTTTAATTTCAGAAGAGGGTTTTTTTTTTTCCTCTCTTTCTTGCATCAAAGTTCCCTGCAACACACTAATTTCCTACAGCTTTCTCTGGGGGCTTGAAAAGATGTTTCAGGTGACCATTACTTGTACACCTGGGAGTTCTGCTACAGATGCAAAAGAAAAATTGTCATTATCCCTAAGGTTCCTGTAGGTTCTCCTTTGAGCAATCAGCAGGAAGAAGAAGACAAATGCCAACCTCTCTCTAGAAAGAGATAACTAGTTGGCAATATAGCAGCTTCCAGTGGTCCCCTATGTCTGTCAGGAAGACAGTGCCTACCTAATGCCTGTGGACATTTTTAAAATGTACTCTACACAACTGAAAAAGTGTGGCTAAATTCTAATAGACCGTGAACATCTGACATAGGGTTTGAGGGAGATGAAAACAAGGTCTAGTTCAATGGCTCTCAATCTGTGGCAATTTTGCACCCTCCCTATCTCCCACCCTGCACCAGGGAACATTTAGCAACGTTCGAAGATATTTTTGGTTGTCTCAACTTGGAGGGTGCTACTGGCATCCCGCAGGTGGGTCCAGAGACCCTGCTAAACATCCTACAATGCCCAGAACAGTCCCTACAATAAAGAATGTTTCCTCCCTAAATGTCAGTGGTTCAAAGATTGAGGGACCCAGGTCTAGTTAAACACTATATAGCTTTTTCCCCTCATATGACTTTTGTGGTAGGGAAACATTCTTCTCTCTTGATATTTTCTCCCCAAAAGGCAAACTGGGAAAGAAATGAGACAATCATTCTATGATAGTTTTCATACACTCAACAAAAAGGTATGACACTCAAAGCCCTTTGAGAAATAACTGAAATTTCATTTCCATTATTTTCATTTACCTTCTTTGGATCTTTATTATAAAAATGAGGATAGTGATTTTCATCATATGTTACATACTTATTGTTACTTTAACTTCTGGTTTTATCATTTCATTTAAATTAGAGGCTCCTTAGTAGGGGCAAAGCTTTTCTTTGGCACCCTGAAAACAGATTCTCCCACATCAACCCCAAGGTGGAATGCTGATGCATTCCTTGGGCCATGCACTGCTCTGCAAGTCTCTCTATGCTCACATGACAGGATATTGTCCCTTTTGGTCCATTCTTCTCTGGTTGACTGTAATCTCCATGAGAAATCCCTGCAGGTGAGGAGGGGACTTGGATAATCCCTCCTTATGCAGGAGTACCCCACACATTGGAAAATGTTTAGTGACCTTTAGTGACCTATGCCCACTGCATAACAGCAGTACCCCCATCTACTATAACAGCAATGATGAAATGTACCTCTGAATGTCCCTAGGTGAGGGGTAGCCACCCCCATTCAGAAATTGGTGGAAGTAGGAACATGGTCTTATTTATACTTGTTTCTTCAGTGACTGGCACATAGCAGGCAATCAATAAATGTTTATTGAACTGACAAATGAATGAATCTTTGTCTCAACAGTGAATACAGAAAGAAGTTCATCCATTCCCAAAATACATACTCTTGTTCATTAAAAATTATGTATTCAGTTTTCCCTACGTGTCAGGCAGGGAACTAAGTACTTAGAACGCACTGTGACAAAACAGAGATGATCTCTGTTTGAGTCTTAGAAGAAAGTGGGGAAGGCAGACATTTGAACAAGTAATATAAAGAAGCAGGCACTGCTGCATGAGGTTATAACAGAGACATATAATGTGGGATGTGGGGAGGAGGGTTAAAAATGCTTCCCTGAAGATGTGACAGTGCAGCTGAGACCTGAAAGCTGAGTTGGGAGAGGTAGGTGATAGGGGAGAGGGAGACACAAATAGCAGTTCTAGGCAGAGCAAGCTATAAGAACTTAGGCTCTATGACAAGAAGAATCCCAGATTTGTGGAACTTGAATGAAAAGGGCAGGAGAGGAGTTTTAGAGGTGGGGGTGGGGAAGGAAGCCCGGCTTGGGAGGCAGCTGCAGAGTTCCAGGGTGGGAAGAAAAGGCTTAAGGTAGGATTGTGGGAATGTCTACAAACTAAACTGAAGGAGTCAAGATGTATCTGTAACCCCTGGGACCATGGGGCCTTAAAATGCAAAATAGGGTGAGAGTTTGGTGGGTGAAAGTGCCCCCGTGAAAGTGAGCATTCTTTGTGGCCCCTGGGAAGGCTGTCCAACTGCACAGAAGCCCTCACTCGGGGGGTCTGTATGCCCCCTCCCCGTCTACATCCTGTCCCAAAGAGGTGGCAGGAGAGCCTCACCTGTTATTTTATTAAATCAAAGTCTCCTTGCTCAAAATCGTTGTTGTGTAGAGAAGTACAAAAAAGAAAGTAACATATTGGACTCTGCATCCATTTTTACTAGTTAATCCACTGAACAGATATCGAAAATTTTAGCCAGGTCAAATTTTAGAAGTCATCTGGTAGAAAGCACATGAAAGCACTTGGATATTGGCTCCAGGGAAGCCCAAGTAGATCAGAGGGGAAGCAGCTGACCTTTTTCTTTAAAGTAGAAATAGTATCAATCTTGTCACTTACACTTCACTCCTTTGTCACCTTTTATTTACACCTAATTTACATGCACATAAACAATGACAAAAATAAAATAGTAATAAACTGGTCTATATAGCATGCTTTATTTCTAAATAAATAAAGGCAGCTTCACATATAGAGAATCAGTTGATTCTCATAATATTCTTCCAAGGTCCAGTGGAGAAAGTTATTACTGGCTCCATATCATAGCTAAAGAAACTAAGGTACAGAAAAGCTGAGTAATTTGCTGAAGATCAATGGAAAGAATCATTTAAAAGCATTTTTAAAGGTGTAGCTGATAGTTTTTCAGTCCTACTTCAACACGAGGATAATTTCTTTTATAAGTTATCATTTTCTTTGGCTTAATACTAAAATTTATAGGGTGTGAATGTGTCTAGAAGTTATTTATTACTCCAGGAACTGAATGTAAGAAAATGTACACCTTTTGGTTTTACCCGATTTATTTATTTATTTATTTATTTATTTATTTATTTATTTACTTATGATATAATCGTTTTGTCATTTATTTTATTTTTTTAAGTTTATTTTTATTATGGTGGCATTGGTTAATGAATGGTTTTAACCAATTTAGATAAGAGTGAAACAATGAGAAGAAAAAGAAAATCTACGATAAAGAGTAACAAATTTTTTAATGCGAGATAAGAGAGTAGTTACGTGAAACCTAGTGGATCTTCACTCCTATACAGTAAGTGATAGGCAAATGAAAAGGTATAAGAAAAGTCTTAACTCTCCTATGATCAACCATTCTACCTATATGCAGATAAATGTAGTGAAATGAAACACTAATATCAGCCAAGATCAATGCCTTGCAAAGTAGTAAAAACTCTAAAAACCAGGTGTATTCTAGAAATCAAATAAGTGCAATAGGTTATAAAAATAGATCATTTTCCCATTATTAGTAAAAAATACAGAATGATTTTGCAGGCTTATTGCTAGGAATTTCAACTATTTGGCCATTAGCAGCAAGAGCAAAATAAAAGCAAAGTCAAATACTCAAAAAAAAGTGGGAGGGACATGAAAGTATTTCTTGTATCTTACGATCTTAAAATTAGTAATGTTGACAGTAACAACATATTGCTGTCAACTACAAAATGAATTATCTACAAAAAAATAAAGCTGAAGGCAGTATGCTATAGTCCTCAAGGCCAATGGATAGTTTATAAAGCTGAGAAAACAGTTGTGTATTCTTCATACCAAGAGTTCAAAGAACTCCAGTATTGAGAGGAATGAAGAGAAGAACTACATTATCTGGTCTTGACTCCAAAACAGAGGAAAACAGGGATTTTTCACTTCAGACATAGCTGGCACCAAAGAAATTTCAGGTAGACCTCTCTTCACCCTAAAAAGCTTTCTTTATTACCTCAGTTTGGTGGTCTTACAGATAAACTTGTGTTCTTCTTTGTATGTTTATATATTTTGGCAGATAGTGTTGGCTGTCTATCTACCAGCATTTAACCCCTTTTCAGAAGCTGATTTGTGAGTGGCCATTTTATGTGCACCTAGGATCAATTATGATCAGTTTAAGGGAAGGCATGAAACTCCATTCTGGCAGTAAGATATAAAATGAAGCTTTCTAAAGAGTTTTGGAAAAGATTTCCCTCTTTGAAGAGATAAAACAACACAAGAATTTTGATAACATATTCCTTGATTCCTGTTTGGGACAGTGTTGCATGAGGACACAATACTTTGAACTATAAAAGCAATCTTGTCACCAGGAAGACATATGTTGACAGTAAAACAGCAGAAAAGAGAATGGTAACAGTCTGGGTCCTTGATAACATTTAGATGTCAAAACAACACCAAAGCAGCCTACTTATAGATGACTTATAATGAGGTGTAAATAATATATGGCTTTACATAGTTTAAGCTGATATTAGTTAGATGTTGTATCACTTTCAATAGATCACATTTCAAAACTTACTACAAAACTACAGTAATCAAGACAATGTAGTACTGGCATAAAGATAGACATATGGGTCAATAAAATAGAATCAAGAGTCCAGAAATAAATCTTCACACTTACAGTCATCTGATTTTTGACAAGAGTGCCAGCACCATTTACTGGGAAAGCATAATCTTTTCAACAAATGGTTCTGGGGCCACTAAATAACCACATGCAAAAGAATGAGTTTGAACCCTGACCTGACACCATATACAAAATTAACTCAATATAAATTAAAGAACTAAAAGTAAGAGCTAAATCTATACAATTTTTAGGAACATTGGGTTAGGCAAAGGTTTCTTAAACATGTCATGAAAAGCATAAGTAACAAAAGAAGAAAACTGATAAATTATCAAAATTAAAATGGCATCCAAATTGAAAAAATGCCTATTATATGAAACTGAAAATAAAAGCAGTAAAATAATACTGCACATAAACTCCGTTGTGAAACTGAGTGCATGCATATAGGAAACAAAACTAGAGAAAAATATAGCAAATTATTGATAGTAGTGATCTTTGAGTTAGAAATCACTAGATAATTTTTATTTATTTGAGTACAGAGCTTCCTTTTCCTGGTTTTCTATATTAGCACATATTATTTTTTTGATTTCTAATTTTGAAATGCACATATAATCATATAAGAGGTTATTTAGTGAATGAAATGTTAAGCCTCTTTTCCATCCTTGTTCTCCACTCATTTCCAGGGCTGCCATGTAAGAGTGTTCAAGTTGTTTACTGCACAATAGCATCTGGTTGAGGGAATGAGTGAGGGTTATAATCTTGCCTAGGCTTTGCTGGATAAGCTGTAACTGATGGCTCTGTGGAAAGAGTCCTTTTCATCTAAGCCCCAGGAAAAGTGTTATGTAAGTGGCAGTCCTGCCCTTCACCCTTCCCCAAAGGCTACCACTATGCTTAATTTCTTACATACCCCTCCAGACATTGTCCATGTTATCCCAACATATGCATCATACTCTATGTTTGAAAAAGCTATTTAGAAAGAATAAAGAAATAGGAAAATGCAATACAATATAATCAGAACTTAAGTACTTCTAGAAGGCATTCAAGATAGCATAATAAAAGTGGATTTAAAGGAAGGTCAAAAAATATATATGGAACAAAAGAGCCTTAAGGGAAGAACCCTAAGTACAATGATTGTTGGATTGTTTCCACCTAAGCAGTCCTTAATTCACATATGTTGCTAAAACAACAGATGAAATTGCTTATATACATTGCCAAGTGGGTTGATATTTGGTATGTCATTCACCATACTTCCCACAGTTTAGAAGAGTGTGGTGGTGTGCATGTAGTCCAGCCTCCACAGCACGTAGCTTTAGGATTTTAATCTGCCAAGAAACTTGAGAATGCATGTCCCCATGTGAAGCCTGGCACTTCCATTTCATTCTCTCCAGTGTCCTTCAAAAGGAAGAGACTGCTCAAAAAGAAATCCCAGGGCACTCTGATAATTTGTATTCAAACATCTATATATTTATTCAACTTGGGCTGTAGTTTCAACTTGTTTAGGACAATGATGGTAAATCAGTAAATAATTCAAATTATGAGATCTGATTACAAGGATTGCTCAGTCACTCTAAATAACATTCTAAGCCTTTTGTCTGTGTTTCTGTTCCATGTTTTGCCTCATTACAGAAGGCAATATTGGTCTTTTGTGTTCCAACTCTTTTGCCTCAGGCTCTTCATATTTACCATTCTTTCAGTCCTAAACACTCTTCTCCACCCTAGGGTTTCATCTAATGAACTTCCATGTATCTTTCCAGCCTTAGCTTGAATGTTGATCTCCCAAAGCACGTGAGTACTCCATCACAGAAGCTTAATCTTTCCCTCTTTAATATTTATCACATTTAAAATTACTTGCCTAATGACTGATTTCACTATCAGACCATAAGCTCCATGAGTGCAGGGACCACCTGTCTTGTCACCATTGCGTCCCCATTGTTTAGCATGGTGCCTGGCTCATAGTGAATACTCAATAAACCTGTTAATTGAATACATGGAAATGTAAAGGCTACCCATAGCCCTACAAATGGAGAGCCTTTACTCATTTAAAAAAATTAGGTGCAATTTAAAAGATAGCCTGGGATTGACTGAAAGCCAAAAATAATAGCTTGGAACCTACTCTTAGATCTAGAAGCATTTTCCAAGGAAGACAGAGGAAGAAAAACAAGGCTGGTATTGGATCAGGCCAATCACCGGATGAAAAACAACACTGGGATAAAATGGTCGAGACTCAGCAAGGCCATCAGTTGACTTAAGTGTGAGATATTTCAAGTTTCAGACTCTGTGTGCTAAGAAAGAAGATGACATGTAAGATTTCTGGAGTTGAACCATCTTAATTTTAATTTGACCTGATTCAAATAGGTCTTGACAGTAGCATTAGGGATTATCTGAGACATATTTGTCCTCCTAAGTGGCTTAGTTCTCTAAAGCCCCTTTCAAAAGTGCTTTGGGACATTCAGAAACTAATTCTATTTCTATTACTTCAAGTTATGCTAGGAGCAGGATAAGAAGACTTAATTCATTTGCCTTGTGGATTTTTTCTCTGTTTCTATTTCTAAAATAGAAATGCTTCAGTCTGTTAACTGATTATCTTTAAGAGTACAGAGAATGTCAACAATTACTGGTATTCTTTACTTCAATTTTAAATACCCTTATCCATATGTACTACTATACAGTTTCAAAGAGGACAAATAATTAAAAGAATTTAAGATACATAGCATAGAAATATATAAAATGCAAACATTATATTTATATGATAAAGCACAACTACCATAAACATCAGATTATGTTTAAGATGAAAAAGAATTTTCAAAGCCCACAATCATTAAAATACAGTTTTGTAGAAAAGAGAGCATCATCCATATTAATTTAATTTCCTTCCACATCAGTGAAAGCTTATGAAAACTGGCTCTCTTCAACGATTCCATCCAAGTAAGCTACATGGCAAAGGGGAGGAAATACTTGACCACCTGGGGCCAGGAACAGGTCCCGAAGCAATTTTAGCAATCAGAAACTGAATTCACCTATTTCATCTTAAAAATTCGTATGGATTTTATATTATTTTTCATAATGTATCTTTGATTTTCTTTCTAAAAATTCACACCATGTTTGTTTTTTTGTTAGTTTTCTTTTTTTTTTTTGTTTGTCCTAATCTCTTGGAATACCTCCCAATACCCTGATGAAGAAAGTGCATCACCCCAGTGCAAAAAGCACAGATGTAGACTTTAGGGGATACATTCACTATAATCTGTACAGACTTCAGAAAACCTTTTAGTTTAGTAAAAAAAAAAATGTTTTCATCAGTAAATGATTAAATATGGTCAGTTTTGTATATATGTATAGATATTTCTTCTGGAATCTCATACAGACTTCTATCATAACATGTACCACATGATAGTAAATTTCTCATTTGTCATGTCTGTCCAACTGTTGTGGTCATGGGATAATTGATTACCCAACATCCATTCTACCCAAAACAATTAGCCTAAGCCAGTTATGGTAATACTGTTCTCTCCATGTGCTTGGTTTAGGAAAAGGCATGCCAATCTTGGCCATTAAGAAGTCTACTGAGGGGGCTTCTGGGAAACTTTGCCTAGAACTGGTAGAGCCACCTTGCTGCCAGCTTGACGATGAAGCCAACACAGAGATTTGATTTTGGCAAGACAATTACCAAGAAGGGCAACTGGAGCCTTCGAATATTGTTTAGAAGCCAGAGCTTCCCTACCTCAGGATTTTTTAAGGTAATGTTTCCTTATTAAGCCAATTAATTTGTGGCTTCTCTGTTAAAGAGCTTTTTAACAATATACTTTACATTACTTTGTCAAAGGCAGGACATATGATTTATTTATTTTTGTAGTCCAGAGGCTAACAGAATATCTTACATATAGTAAGGATCTAATTCATATAAGTAGGAACAAATTATCAAACTTAAGATATACAAAATGAATTTCCCAGTCCACTGTAGACTTCCTAGACATCTAATATCCAGATGAGTAACCTAGATTATAGCTACTATTACATGAAAGTAGGTGGGGTTGTTGGTTTCAGCAGACAGTATTACAATTGACCTCAGTATATTATTAACACTATACATGACAAACAGCAATAAAAAGGGATAAGAAACACATGAGATGCAAGCATGGAAATGGCTGGCGAAAAACAGGTGAAAAAGATCCAAAGTGATCATTTTGTTCAAAGGAGGCACAGCACTGGAATGTGTGGGTTATGGACTAGACATTCAAATACACAATGCCAGAGAGAAACAGCATTTGTTTATCTGTGGGACATCCAGGAGGACATGTAGTAGTAGCTGTATGTATAAATAATCTCGAAGATACTGTGTGTGCATCTCCACTGGTGAAACCCAAAGGCTCGAACTGCTCAAATCACAGAAGTGCTTTGAGATTTAGCATGGATATAAGGGCCTCAAATGGACACACAGATATTCTTCAGAAAAGGAAGATTTATTCCTTTCTGTTATTTCTGAAAAAAGAAGCCGTGTGTCAGTCATTGACTTAGGGAGTTTCCCACCCACCAACCCATCCTAATGTCCTCAATAACTCAGAAGTATTATCACCATTCACATTTTAAAACTGGCCTAATTGAGCAAAGAATTCGTTTAATGGTAAATACAACAGGGAATGCCAGTACGTAGACCTACCAGAGGTCTTTTCCTAGCAAAGTAAAGGCTTCAGCAATAAGAAAATTTCAACAAGGAAGGAGAGAATCCTTACTCATCAGGTAAGTGGAAAAGCAGACCCCATTCCTGTTGTTACTGCTTACCCTTGTGACTGAAATATTAGGCACTATTCAAATATAGTCACAGGATCCTTTGCAGAGAGGAGAAACAGGATGAACAGGTTTCAATGTGAAGAAACCTTAAATATGCATCTAATGCAATCAAGCTTGAAAATAAGAGGCTTAGGAACATGGTCAGAGCTTACAAGTTCAAATATAGTCCATTTATTACATATATACAGCATTCTCTCTTTACTCCACATACATGTAGATGGCACACAGATGTATGTGCACACACAAACACACACACAGGTCTCTTTGTACATTTCAATTCTACCTAGACTCATTGATAAGTCTATCCCTAAGAATCTTTTCTTTTACATTCTCTTAAAGGAAGTCAAATAGGAAATCCAGTGCAAATATATTTCTTCCCATGAAATTTCTGTCCAATAATAGAACTTTGAAAGATGTTTTTAAATGTACAACCTTTATAATCTAGTGGATCATTTTAATATCATTCTTTAATATTAGAATGACAAATGCGACTTTAAATTTCAACCTGTTTTATTAGAGTTAGAAGTCAGATAATAACTATAGCTATTCTATATTGATTTCTTGTTATGAAGCACACATTAAGCATTTAATCTTCACCACGGCCTCTGAAATAAGTATTATTATTCTTACCTCTATTTTATATATGGTGAAACTGTGGCATGGAGAGGTTAAGAGAGTGACAGGCTAGATTCAGAGCCTGGAGAGAAGCAGACAGTGAGGTACTCAGAGGCCAACAATGAGGGCAGAGCAGTGAAGTTAGCCCTTGGTACTGGGGGGAAATGGGCACAAACAAAGTAGGTCAAGAAGGACAAAAAGCCAAGTTCCATGTGAGAAGTTGGGAATAAAGAGGACAAGGCATGGGGAAAGGCAAGTCGGGTAGTTCAGAACCCAAAACTCCACAGGAATGAAAGGAGGGTGCAGGAGGTCCTGTTATACCCACATGTGTCTACCAAGAGGGCAAGAACCATGACTGTCTTCCTCACAGTCATACCCTCAGAGACTAACACAGTGGGGCTGGCACATCAACAGGCACTCAGAGAAGGCTTGCTGAAGCCGGAGGGAATGAAAGGGGTTAGAAACATGGTCCAGCATCCCAGGAGATAAATGTGGGGTCCAAGATACACAGAGGCTATAATGACTTTATTTGTCAAAGCTCTTTGACTGCAAATGACAGAAACATAATTGTAACTAATTTAAACAAACTAAGGAATATATTGGTTTATATGAATGGACTGGGGAACAGGCATGGTCAAATGGGCCTTGAAGACGCCAAGAATTTTTTCTTTGTTTTTCCTTGTCCTTGCCACTGCTTCCTTTGCACGGATCATTCATTTTCTCAGGTGTGTTATCTGAACATGGTATAAAACCACAATCAAAGGGTGCTCCAGGTACATGTCCTTATAGTCTACTAATCAGAGAAAAAAAGAATACTCTTCCCTGCTAGCTCCAGTATGTTAAATCATGGGAAAGGATGCCAATTAACTATCATAAGCATGTGGCCATGGTGGGGTGCTTTGGGGTGTATGTAGTGATTGGCTCAGTCAGAGCAGGACCCTTACCAGGGTCCACAGAGAGGGGTATCACGATTGGCAGCCCTCTACCAAACAACTTGCTCAGAGTATGGGAAAAACATTTCCCCCAGTGAAGGTGCCAGAAGAATAGAGTAAAGGATGTTGGACAGCAGAAACAGCAGATGTTCTCTACAAGGCCTCTTGCCTTTGAGACAATCCAGTACCCAAGCTAAGGTAGAACCATTGCTTAATCATGACATCCTTACCCCGAAATAGACCATGATGTCTAGTTACTCTGACACATATTTTCCGGTCTTTCTCTCATTTGTATCAGAATTTAAATAATCTATGGGGACCTACTTTCTATTTTGTAGAAAGGGCCTTTTAGTTCCATGGCAGCACATCCAACTGAAATATAAATTTAACTTGGTCCCTCTCAGTGAAACAGTACCCCAAGGTATTTACCATACTAACATTTTACAGTCTTTATATTGATTTTCAATAATTTGGTTATATGGCACCCTGGGTACAATACTTATTAAATTCTTCCATCTGTTCCAGGAAGGAATGCATTGCTTTTTTGTTTTTCACCCAAAGAATATCTGTAACAGCACATTATCAATTTTAATGAGATCCTATAAACCTAAAGGATTAAAATATTAATAAAAACACCCACACCATTGCTATCTGAAAGGACACTTATTTTCTTTCCATAAAGCCAATATAAAAAGACACAAGGTACCAAATGAAAACCTTTTGCCAAGGTTTGCTTAATGTTTTCAAATGGCCAAAGGCATGCTCATACTCTCACTGGCTCAACTTTTAAAGCTCCAAGTTTGACGAATAATGACTATTAGAAAAACCTGAGCTGGATTCCAGCTGACCCTCTACAGTGTGCATACAACTTTGCTGTCAAGATGCCAACTATGAAAGGTGCAAACCAGTTTCCTAGTGTGTCTGGATTCTTTTAGTCAATAGGCATCAGATGCTCCCCAGGCAGTAAGAAGGAGTATATCTCTCCCACCAACTGCTCCTTTAAATAGCCTTGCTATGTTTCCTTTGTAAAATGTTCACTTTCCTTCCTGCCCTCTTCTCCGATTTCTTGAGGAAAAAAGAAGCAAGAAACTGCTAAGTAATGCTGCCTCCTCATTTGCAACTTACCTATCACCCCCTCCTCTTCAGAAACTAGTTTAGTCAATTTTGTGGCAGCAAATACAGATTTTGGGGCAGGTCCCCACTGCTGTCAATGGATAACTATCTTTAGCCAATTCTTACCTGTCACCATTAATGTTAGGTTTTTGACTAAATATCTGCTCTGGCAATTGAGTAGAGTGTCTTTTGGGGTTTTCCTGAAGATTGAATAAACCAGAACACAGGGCGAGTGTGGCTGAGTTCAAGAAAGATATAGTAATACAGATGCCCCCACTTCAGTCCCTGGCAACACTACATTTGTGCTCTTACCTGATATGAATTCAACAACAGGAGCTTGGCTAAAAGTGAGAGTAAGGGTTAGCTGAAAGAGGAAAATAAAGTAAACAGTGTCAGTGGTTCTAATGACAAAGTAATTCTACTCAATAAACATGACATTGATATGAGACTCAAGAATTCTCAGTGGGCCTCAGTTCCTCGGTGCCTCTCACTGGTGTGAGCACTGCACAGTGTAATGAATCTCTTATTTAAAAGGAGGTGGAGACATTTTTCATACAATGTAGTCCCTAACCACAAGCCAGCTACTTCATCTGGTGCTTAATCAAAGAAAAAGAAACAGTAGATTAGGTTCCAACTCTAGACTTAACAAGAGATATTATGTTTGTCTCTGACATGGGTACCCAAATGATGTTCAAGGATTATACACTAAACATTATTTCTGTCTTATATGATTCTCTGATATGATGGTAACTACTGGACTGGGGATGGAAAATCGTTCTCTAATGAAATGCCAACTCCAGTTGATTGGTAGTGGCTGCCTGGGCATTGCTTTGAAGAAGGAATCTGAGCCTCAGTGGAAAAGAATGCTGTGATTGATTAGTAATGTCTGCCAGCGTCCTAGAATAAGGGAGTGAGTTGCTGTTTCTGAGATTGCACTGAGGCTCAGGGTGTTTTCCTTTCCAAACATCAGGCATCTGATTTGTTGTTTTTGTTGGAGCCCAGACTATGAGGTTTTTATTCCTGGCCGTATGGAGGAAAAAGAGTAAGGAGTCATGGAGGAATATGTATGGAGCTTACTGACCTAGATCAGTCTCAGAACATTTTTTCTCTAATGGGGCAGATAGTAACTATATTAGGCTTTGTGAGACATACGGTTTCAGTTGTGACTCAACTTAGTCATTATAGTGCAAAAGAGACAATATATGCATAAACAGGTATGGCTATGTGCCAGTAAAACTTTATTTGCAAAATCAAGACAGCCTGCTGACCCTTAATCAAGATTGTGAATGATACGGGTAAGAGATAATGCACAGATGAAATAGGTGAAATCAGGAGGAAACTCATGTCTGGAAAGGAATTTGGAAGCAAACTTCAAAAGTACCCCTTGAAGTAATAGAGAACTCTGCATTTCTGAGACATGAAACATTCCTTTCAATTAATAGTAATGCAAACATGGACTCCCCCACATACAAGCAAAGGACTATTGCTCCCATCGGTGTGGTTCAAGAGCCAAACGTCCTCAAAGGCACTACCGTGTTGGTCTGAAGTTTTGCACCTAGTGAGCAAAACACTTTTCCAGAAGGCCCTTGTTGAAAAGTAAATCTATCTTCATGGAACACTTAGTACAATAACCCACCACCTTTGGGGAACATATTAGCTAATAGAGAGCAGGGCTGTGGTGGAGGGAAATATGGAGCATGTATGTAAGTTTTGAATGGAAAATGTCGTACAATGGGGAAGTGAAATCAGAAGAGAGTCAGGACTTGCTGCACTGGCTGGACGGGTAGGTCTGGATGGGGCAGTAAGCAACACCAGCTCTCCTGAGTTGGAGGTCACCAAACATTTGGAGATAGTGATGGATTTTGGCAGAGAGACAGAGCCACTCTTAGAGCAAGGATGGCCATGAGTGGGGGAAATTTCAAGCAGTGGAAAAGAAGATGAATGAAGGGCTTGCCTCCAAGATCCACCTGAGGACCAATGCTCAGAATGTGTTCATACAGAGAGGCAAGTTAGAAGTTCAGGTCTGAAACTAGATTCTATCCAACCTGGGGTAGAAATCCCAATTCTGCCCCACCTGCCCAGTGGCCCTGGAGGAATTACTTAACTCCTCTAAGGCTCTGGCTTGTCATCTGTCAAATAGAGAGAAAACCACCTCCTTCTTAAGGTTGTTAATGAGAGATATAGTTATAGCAGTGTCTACAGGAACAGTCCCTGCATTACAGTGGGTTTCAGTGTTATGGTGCCTAGTACTCCAACACTCAGACTGTCTCAGCAGGACACTTGCTTCCACTTTTTTCAGCATTTCTTTGTGAAGCAGAGGCCACAAAGGAAGGAGTGGGTTATTAGAAAATTGTGGCTTAATCATTACCCTGAAGTTAGATGCCTAAATTTCTTTCCTTAAATCGGACAGGCAAATCTACTGGGCTGTGGAGCAATTTCAAATAAGAATTCATTAAAAAAAAAAAAAAAGAAAACCATTTTTCTGTGTCTATCATGGAAAGGTAATGATGGCTTGGAAGCAGGGGTATTAGTGTGTTATCCATCTGTCCCAACAAGGCATGAGGAACATAATGAACTACTGCCAACAGTTGGCCAGGTGGCGCAGTGCCCACCAACATCCATCCTCCTCCTTTGTGTGAAAATTCCTAATTTCAAACATTATCCATCCCTATAGAACTTACATGCTGATCAGTCCCCACTTCAGGGGGAAACCTAATGAGCATAAACCAGTGAGTGAACCTGGGACATAAGCCAGTTCATTAGAGTCTCAGGACTATTGCTTCCAATTCTGGATAAAGTTACCCTCTCTTTGTACATGTAAAGCAAGATAATGAGAATTAAACTGCTAGATACTATAAAGGAAAAAAATGTGACAATAAAGCCCACAGAACAGACAGAATTCAGAGAGCTGTGTCAGCCTCTTGACCAAACCTCACCTGAAATTAGACCTCCGGATTTCTCAGTTACATGAGCCAATAAACGTCCCTTATTGTTTAAGTCAGTTCACACCAGCAGCTCATTTGGGTTCTTCTACCTCAGAGATGCCTAGACACCCCCAGCAATGCCAACAAGAACTCCTCCCTTTCCTCAAATGTGTCAGATTTCCTGACAACAAATGCAATTTCCTAGTACAGGGAACAGACCCTGGCTTGCTGCCCTTCGGCTGTGCAGAGAAAGGACAAAGGGATAAAGCCTCACTTTGGCAGTTTCCCATCTTCCTCTCTGAGCCCATCTCTTGCTCCTGAATGTTGCTATCTGTCCCAACATTCCTTTTGGAATGATTTGCCATCAAACAAGTCTGACCAACTTCAAGCTCCAAAAGCAGATCTGATTTCAGCTCTGAAATTCTCATAAGTCTGTACAATCTACTGACATTCTTGTGCGAAAGAGTAAATGTGTGAGTGTACAAATGAATGAATAAATGAGAATATGTGAATATATGTGTAAGTGCAAGGGTGTGAGTGCACAAGTGTGTATGTGAGTGCAAGTGTATATGAGTATATGCAGCATGCATACAAGCTGTTTCTGGAGAAGTACTCCACCTAGGGGTGAACTGTCAAATTGATGTCCTCTGATGACATAGGAAGTAGGTATGATCCAGGACTGACCACTGAGAAGGAAAATTGCATAATAATTTACTTAGAAGACACAGCTTTCTCTTTTAATAAGAGTAAATAATAGAAAAGTTGTGGAACAAAGGAAAAAGAGAACAATATTTTTTACTGTAATAGAAAATTCTACACAAATCTAATGTTTAAAAATCTATAGTTGGCCTTTGGAACAGGAACTGCAAACCCTAGAGGGTCAACCAGGTGAAATCTGAAGTCTGTGGGCCATGTTCTCCTGTGGCAAACTGGAGATGGCATGCTCCATCGAAGGGGACACAGCCAGTGAGCTCTGAGTGTTGACAAGTGGTAATGATGGCCCAATGGTACCAGAACTCTGATTCATCAACAAAGCTCACCAGAACAAATTACCTAGCTTTATACATGACTACCTCAATTTTCTGTATGGTGGCTACAAATTCACATAATATTCAAACTTTAAGTTACCAGTGTACAACTTATGCTTAAATTCTCAGTTGCTTCTTTAGATTTGACTAGATTTAACCTAGAACTCCTTTAAATTCTTATTGCCCTGAGATGACTTACAAATATGACTCAACTCACAAAAAGTACAATTTACCATCCCACCTCAGTCTGAAGCAAGGTACACTTGGATGATTATAACTGTGCCTAAGCAACACCATTCAAACCTAGGATGGAAAGGGAAGAGTTGACAGCATTGGGTTTCTGAATTCTATTTTTCATCCCACAGGATATGAATCACACAGGGCAAATCCCTTTGTCAGGAGCATGAGGAATTGAAAATGTTCTGTCTCATTAACTTCATAAAAATGTTTGCTACTGAACAAAGTCTTCAGCTGCAAGGCTGACCTTCCTCTTTTTTCTAGGGGAAGTCTAAAGAAGTCCATCACATAAAGTAGTGAGTAATTTACAATATTCTGGACAACCAACTAGGGATGTGGTTGTAATATAATCTACATTGGAAGTCGAATTAATGAAATCTTGGCTTCTAATCCTAGTTTCACCATACACTTCTATATCAAATCCGAACAAACCCCCAACAAAGTAATTTTTAAATTTGATTGTCTTTAAACTGAGTTGCAGAAACAAAGTGCTGAGTGCTCAGGAATATAGCAGGAATACTACCCACTTGCTGATCTAGCCAGGAATTTTACTTTTCTCTAGATGAGAATGATAATGGTTAACATTTATTGAATGCTTACTATGTACTAAGCAGGACTTTAAGCACTTTTTATGTATTAACTTATTAATTTGTTCAAAACCCTATGAGATAGGTACTGTTTTATCTCTATTTTTCAGAGGAGGCAGATAAGAAAATTACACAAGGTTTTCCAGCTAGTGGGTGGTGGAGCCAGGTTTCAAAACTCAGGCGTTTTGGATACACAGTCCAAGCCTCACTGGATTGAAATGCAGGTTTAAAAGACTGAATAACAAAGGACAGATAAACCAAGGACACTGATGTCACCTAGAAGGTTAAAAAGTTTAGCATTGGAGTTAGACTATATGGTGAATTGACTTGTTTTCAGAAGGCTGATTTTATTTCACTGACTCCTATTTTTTTTATTCGATAACCCAAAAGTTAGAACAAAGAGGAGTGAGAGTAGGTCCAAGTGGGGGAAGGAAAAGATAAGGGTGGCCTGTGGACTTCCTGAAGTAAGCAGTAAAAGTAAGAGAGCCTCTTGTTCAAAGCCCTCTCTGTTGAGTCCAAAGAGAAATTCACGGAGCTGAGCAGCAGGAACTGGGATGAGAGCCCTGGGGGTGGATGGAGAGCTGTCAGAGGGTACTTAAGAGAATGCCAACAACAAACTCCATTTACTTGCCAGATCTTCCAAGTTCAGTGGGAAACTTCACACCCTCTAGGCACTAAAACCTGCTTTGTGGTTCCCTATAATGCATGTAGGCCACAGAGTTGCCATAATCTCCTGTTGGTTCCACTAGAGTAGTTTAATCATATAACCTACAGTAATTCCTGTGGCCTCTGATAATGGTTCATGACTACATTTTGACACCTAGACAATGCCTAGCCTATATGGAGCACAAGAGTCATGTTTGTTGAGTAACTGGATTAAAGAAGCCCATCTAGAACAACACATGAAACTCATCGATAATATCCATAAAACGTCTAATATTTCTTGAACACCAGTGAGGTAAATGTTTACATATACAATGATTTCATTTAATGCCCCAACTACTTTATAATGGAGATCTTATTCTGATTATCTCCGTTTTATGGTTGAGGAAACTGAGGCACAGAGAAGCGAAATAACTTATTCAAGGTCACTTAACTAGCTTGGACTTTGACAGGTGGTATCTTGATTCAACAGGGTTGAATCAAAAGACATTGTTTCTTGCTTCAGGTTAGATCTCTTAACCTCACATTCCATCCCCCAGCCCCATCTACTGTCTTCCCTGAGGGCAATTAGGCATTCCATGTTCTCTCCTAAATTCTTCTCAGATACTTCCCCACCACACTGCTCATCTCAAAACTCTACCCATGCATAGTCACAAATCACTGTAACCCCATTCCATATCCAGGCATCCCCAAATATCATTTAATCCTAACAATGGCTTTAAGGAAGAGGCAGATATGTAAGAAGCTTGAAATATTTACATTTCCTCTCTTCTTCTCTTTCACTAGCTTTAGAGTTTGACTTGATTGCCTCATTAACTTCAAAGGACACAATGAATTCACCATGAATCCCAGAGATAGGCAGCGTTTTGAGAAACAGCAGAATGAAGACAATAAAACTCTGCATCTCATATACTGTGAGCTGCAAAGGAAAGGACAAGAAGAAAACAGTACAAATTGCTCCTAGTTATTTCTCTGAGATGTAATGAAAAGAAGTGGAGAAAAATTTCTATTTGCTTTATTTCTTCTGATTATACCAATGCCATTCCTTTCCCTTGCAGATTTGGAACCTTCTGGAATTTCTTTATTCTGGCTTTTTTGTTGGGATTTTCATTACACTGAATATGTTTCTCTTCAATAAGGATGATGTTAGCCTGGGGGAGGGGTATGCATATGAAATAGTTTCAGTTGTTTCTCATACCATCCAGAGGGAGACTGTAAATGATCACAGAGAGATTTTTAACTCATATAGAGAGGAGGCTGTCAATGGAGAAAGTTGGTTACTGGTAATAAATGCTTATCTGAATAGAACAATGAAATCTTCCTCTATAAAATATATAATATTCTCCCCCAAATGACCTCAGTCAGGAGGAACTAAGGTGCTGCTTTAACAGTCAAGAGAGACACACCAGGACAGGATTGTCCATCAAGCAGATGAGTAGCACAAATCAGTGCTGCACTGAAAGTATACCTCCCCATCTAGCGAATTCATATCATGTGGTTTGGAACTAAACATTCTAGAAAACAAATAGTTTTTCCTTTCAGCAAAGGAAAATAATGCTTCCTTTTAATTAGAAAGTGTTCCTTCAATGAAAGTCTAGTGGTCTACAGGCAAAAAAAGTCAGGTAATCTTAGTTTTCCAACAGGAAAATCGATAGACATTGTTTCTTGCTGCAGGTTAACACTGCCATTAAATTGGGTTTGATGTGCAGCACATTTCAAGGAAGTGCATTTCAACACCATCATGGGTGTTCCCTGAGGCAGATGGGGTACCCAGGTAGCAGATAACTGTGTTGTCCTTCAGGAACACCCATAGGAACATCTCTTTCTACTGTTGGCTTCTACTGAGGCTAAGATCCACACTGACCACAGCCCAATTAGAAAAAAAAATATTGTGAACAGGCAACAATATAAATGAATTACTCAGTGTAGCCATAATGGTTTATCAAGGCTGGGCACCCACCTCCAAAGAAAAGCAGAGTCACACAATATGGTGTAGGGGGAGCAGATTTATATTCTTAGTTGTTTTCATTTTAACTGTATGTGCTTGATCTTCTTTCGTGAGTCTTCTGTGTCCATAATCAGGCCCTGCCCACCTCTCCAGTCTCACCTTATTCCACTCCCCCACTTCCCTCTCAGTCCTTGAATGCACCATACAGTTTGGTAATATGGCCATTGCACATGTTGTTGCCTCCACATGAAACCCTTGGCCTCTTCCTCCTTCTCTAGGTAGAGTCTTACTCATTTTCAACTCTTAGATAAAAGTCATGTCCAGGAAATAGCTGTGCATAATTTTTCCAGCATTGGCAAGTTTCTTTTGCTAAATAACCTCCTCAAAACATGTTTATTTTCTTCAGACATATCTCAGTTTGCAATTACACATTTATTTATGAAGCTATTTAATTTTTGTATTTTTCACAGGGTTGTGGGTTTTTTGAGAGCAGGAAATGTTATATGTTTTTGGTTTCTAGTATATTGTCATCCCTCATGGCAAATTTTGAAGGCACTCAAGGAATGTTTGTTGAGTGAAGAACTCAAAACATCTGGATGACATTTGAAGGATCAGATAAAAGATAGCAGTACATGTAGATTAATCATTTATCCAAAAACTAGACTCCCCCGCTGAATAAAGTATCCTGACCTCCCAATAGAAAGATTAAATATAACAAGTTTTATATTGGGGACCAAGACCATTTTTTTTTCTTTTACCACTAGGTAGCACCAAGAAGCTTGAAGTGAAATTTGTGATTTGTCCTTAATAACTGACACCGTTTAGCAGGTGGTTCTGAGTAATGCATTTCTAAATAAGCATCCCAAAAGATGCATAGCAGGTGCTACAACCTTGCTCTTATTGCGAGAAATATTATTGTATAGGTTAGACTGAAATCCACTGAAATCTGACTAATTAAATTGTCTTCTGCCAACAGTCAGTGATCTTGGAAGAGAATCATGCTTTATAGACAAGATCACAGCCTGAGCCAACCAACACCTTAATTTCAGGCTGGCGAGAATCTGAGCAGAAGATCCAGTTAATCTGTGCCCAGATCCTCAATCCACAGAAACTGTGAGATAATACATTTTGGTTATGACACTGACTTCGTGATAATTCGTTATGCAGCAATAGGAACCTAATATACTGAGTTGCAAAATGTTTATTTTAAGATCTGAAGTAAAAAATAGATAATCCCAGATAGTCCATGTGAAAAGAGGCAACTGTACCAGATACACAGATAGATAGGTACACAAAGAAGAAAATGTGTGTTGTATATATGAAATGGTTTAGAGCCAGCACTGGATTTATGTTAACTAGGAAATATATTGGGAGATAGATTTGAAGGAAATGTAGATATGGTAAGGGGAGTGTTTTAGCAGAAGTCTTTCAGTTATAGAGATAGAAATTCAATTCAAACTGGCCAAAGCACACATAAATAAATAAGTCCAGTAAAGGTGAATGTGTGTGTGTGTATGTCGGGGGGAGTTATTGGCTCACATAAGTGAAAGTCCAGGGGTATCTGGCTTCTGGCATTGATGCTCTGGACTATCTCTCTCTGTTCTTAGCATTCTTTCCTCAGTGCTGATCTCATTATCACTTCCAATGGAGACAGAGGTGGCCACTAGCAGATCTAAGCTCACATCCAGCTAGTTTAGCAACCCCTGTGGAAAGAGAGATTCTCTTTCTCAATGATTCCAACAAGAGCCCTTTGGTTATTCTTCACTGGCTCTGATTGGCCAGACCTGAGTCACACATCCAGCCGTGACACCAGACAAGCCTGGTGGAGTTGCCTCACCTAAGCCAAAGGAAAGTTAGGGTTCTCTTATCAGAAGAAAAAGAATTGGATGCTGGGCAGTCACAAATCACAGGTGCCCATTTCCCAACATCCAGCATGGTAAAAGTGCATGATACCATATCAACACTTGGGAAGAGGAGAGAAGAGTCAGGTGGTATATCCGCTAGAGTTCACAAACAAGGGAACCCCAGAGAAGGACCTCAGAAGTTGTGGAGCCTAATGAAACTAGCAGACCTCTCTCTAGCAGAAACCTATAAGAAGGCCCAAGAGGGACATGGTAAAAATAAATAGTACCTCCTTTCTATCTATGGGGCAATAGTTAGGTCATGGATGCCAGGTTTTTAACCTTACATTCATTCATTATCAAATGTATTCCTCATCCACAGCCCAATGCAGTAGGTAATTTGACATTTGAGGAAATTCAGGCTCAGGAGGTTAAGAAATTTTCCCTGAGGTCACTGACCTGACATCTGGTAGAGCAATGACTCAAATCCAGGAGAGTATATCCCCATAGTCACTAAGCTAAAATTCTTCTTTCTGAATTAGCCTTGACCTGAACAGGAAAAGAGAATAAAGAAATACCTAATAAAATTTAACTCTCATACTGTAAAAGATTATGTCTCTGTGCATTTAGGTAGGTATTTTAGCCTAGGATTTAACCAGTTGGGCTTCAGAAGTAAGTCAAAAGCCCTTTGGAAAAATAAAGGTGGGCCCTCAATGAGCAGAAGAACTGCACGAAGCAGAGATACCAGGGCAGGGAAGCAGGCCACAATAGGTTTTCAGATGCACTGACACTGGAAACACAGGAGATGTCAGAGGTAAACAACAAGAGAGGAAGTCAGAGAGGGAAACAGCCAGGGAAAGTTCAGGTTGCTCTCCTTCCCACGCCCTCACTGCCCATTGTGGCTCTCACTGAGTCAGCCCAGATGGGAGGAAAGCAAGAGACCTCATCCGCCCAATGTCCAACCTATTCCTGGCCTGGAAGTAGGGAGGATGAGGTTTGTGATCACAGCTCAGACACACCCAGGTACTCCACCCCCAAAACCCAGAGATTTCAGTCAGGGCCCTGGAATAAAGAACAGGGACAGGGGATTCTAGTGAGGCGAAGTATTATTTACTGGGTGACTTTGGTAAGGTACTTTACTTCTCCAGGCTTTAACTTCCTATATGAAAAGTATGAGGTTGAATTCAATTTGAGATTGCACATTCAAATGCCAATAGAGACCAGTCAGGTAATGAAAATGCTGCTGCAGGCTGAGTTAAGACAACAGGAAGTAGTGAGGTCTATAGATAACATGTTTTGTCTAGAAAGTGCATTCCCAGTGTCTCCAAATGTTCCCATTTTCCACAAGAAGCCAGAATTAGGACATTTATATCAAATCTCCTAATTTTTAAATGTTGGCAACAAATCAAAACTCCTTAAAACACTGTGCAAGGCAAACTAACAAGACAGCAGGTGTTTTGCCATCTTGATGCTAGACATGTCCTGGTCTATAAATTAGCCACTAGCTACATGTGGCTATTTCAACTTAAATATAACTAAACAAAAATTAAACTTATAACTAAACAAAAATTAAAAATTCAGGTCCTCAGTCACCCCAGCCACATTTTAGATGCTCAGCAGCCACATGTATTAGTGGCTACCATACTGGATAAGGCAGATGTGGAACATGCCCAACTCTACAAACAACTCTCTTGGAAAGTCTTGATCTAAATGATCTCTAAGATAATGTCTAGCTATTGAAACTCAAAAGAAAGACAAAATAAAATGGGCTTTACTTTCTTAATCGGTGAGAAACAAAGTTACTGGAATTTCACTGCATAACTCTGACATAAAAAGGTTGGTGCCATCATTTTTTCTTCACCTTGATGAGTTCCCTAGAGTTTCATTTAAATTGGTTTCAACAGATTGGTTAATAAAAACCTGCTGATACTTTCTAATCTACTTCAAAGTAAATTCTTAAAAAAATTTTTTTAAATCACTTTATTGTTTTAAAAAAATAATAATTATTACAGTTATTTATTATTTGGGGAACACAGTTGAAAGGTCTCCTGCCTTATAAATTTATTAAAAGTTGGTGGAACTTCAGGAGGTCATGGAACAGAAAAGTTATCTTAGGAAAAAAGGAGGTGATACAAGAAATATCATTTCCTTCTGGTTTTCTCGGCTTCTTCCTACTCCAATCCACAATATTTACTATTGAAAAACCAGCCCCTTGTTGCTCTGAAAATTGTCTAAGACTAGTGAAGTGACTTAGTTTAAAATTTAAATTTATTTTATCATCTCAACTCTGAAGAGAAAATGAGTGAGAAAGGAAGTTTGACATCATTTTTCCTTGGTGCCAGATTAGTGTTGCTTTGAAGATTGTGTTTTTATTTACTTTCCTTATTTATTTTATTTTTCAATTACAGTTGCCATACAATATTTTATTAATTATTATATAGTTTCAGATGTGCAACATAGCGATTAGACAATTATTTATATAACTTATAAAGTGATTTCACCAATAAGTTTAGTAACCATATAACACCATACATAGTTATTACAATATTATTGACTATATTCCTACTATTATACTTTACCTCTCCATGACTATTTTCTAACTACCAATTTGTATTTCTTAACCCCTCTACCTTTTTCATCCTACCCCCATAACCCCCAACCCTCTGGCAACCATCAGCTTGTTCCCTGCATCTATGTCTATTTCCGTTTTCTTTGTTTATTTTGTTCTTTAGAGGCCACACATAAGGTGAGATCATATGGTATTTGTATTTCTCTAACTTATTTCACTTAGCATAATGCCTTGCAGGTTCATCCGTGTTGTGGCAAATAGTAAGATTTCATCCTTTTTTATGGCTGAGTAGTATTCCATTGTATATATGTAGCACTTCTTTTTTATCTATTCATCTATTGATGGACACTTAGACTGCTTCCATATCTTGGCCACTCTAAACAATGCCACAGTGAATATATGGATGCATATGTCTTTTTAAATTAGTGTTCTGGATTTCTTTGGATAAATGCCCAGAAGTGGAATTGCTGGGTTTTTGTCTCTTGCTATGGCCTTTGTTTTCAAATCTATTTTGTCTAGTGTAAGTGTTGCTATCCCAGACTTTTTTTTTTGTTTCCATTTTCATAAAATATCTTTTTTCATACCTTTACTTTCAATCTGTGCATGTCTTTTGATCTGACGTGAGTCTCTTGAGGAACAGCATATATAAGGATCTTGGTTTTGTTTTGTTTTGTTTTTAAATCCACGCAACCACCCTATGTCTTTTTCTGGAACGTTTAATCCATTTACATTTAAAGTAATTGTTGATAAATATGTAGTTATTGCCACTTATTATTCATATTTTTGACGTTTTTTTCCCTCCTTCTTCTTCTGCTTAAAGCCCCTTTAACATTTCTTGTAATACTGCTTTGGTAATGTTGAACTTCTTTAGCTTTTTCTTTGTCTGAGAGCAAAGTAATTCTTGAGTTATTTAATTCATAGGGATTTGAAATCTAAACTTGAACTAAAAAGAGAAGGTGGGAGTGGGGAAGGAAGAAGCCCTATTTTATGTTACCTAGCATTACCCCTCCCCAGCTAGATGAAGTTTCACTTCCATACAGAGCTTTTAATTGCCTGTGCAAGATCTTCCAGTGTGACAGACAGCAATGTTTTAAATCAGGGGTCATCAAATTCTTCTACGAAGATGAGATAATAAATATTTCTGGACTTGTGGGCTATATGTTTCTGTGGCAACTACTGATCTCTGCCTTATTTCATGAATGCATTCACTGACAATATGTAAACAAATGGGCATGGCTGCATTCCAATACAACTTTACCCACGAATATCAACATTTAAATTTCATATAATTTTTAAGTGTCATAAAATATTCTTCATTTAATTTCCCCCTCTATTCATTTAAACCTTTCTTAGCTTGGGACTATACCAGAACAAGCAGTGTGAGGAATCTGATCTACAGGATGGAGTTTGCTGACCCCTGACTAAGTCCTGCAAGCTCCCTGATGGACAGACTGGTGGCCAGGGAGAGTCGAGCTCTGGCACATGTATACGATTCAACAGCATTTATCCAATGTAAGTTCCATACTTAGCTAATGCTGTTCAGGAGCAGGGTAGTATAACACAGAGGTTGTTTTGTGTAACTGCCTTATCTATAGAGTTGATCCTCAGTATTCACATATTCCATATTTGCAAATCTGTATACTTGCTAAAATTTAGTGTAACCCCAAAATCGATACTTGTGGTGCTTTTGAAGTCATATTCAGATATGTGCAGTGGGGATTAAAATTTGAGTCACCCTTCAAACAAGGCCCTAGCTAAGTTCAAACTAGGAAATACTCTCTCTTCAGCTCACATACTATAAATAAGTATCTTTTCATGGCCTTTTTAGCATAATATTTTTTACATTTTGTGTTTCTGTTGGTGACTTTGCTTCTTAAAATGACTCCCAGGCCTACTGCTGAAATGCTGATTACTGTTCCCCAGCATAAGAAAGCTATGTGATGTGCCTTAAGGAGAAAATATTGTGTTAGATAAATTTTATTCAGACATGAGTTATAGTGCTGTTGGTTGTGAGTTCAATGTTAATGAATCCATAATATATAGTAAATAAAGTATCTTTAAACAGAAACACACATAAAACCAACTTATGAATTGCCTGGCTGATGAGCATTTTGTTACCAGAGGGGCACAGAAACCTAACCCTGTATTTACCCTAGGAGCAATAGTTCAGTATTTGCTAATTTAGTGTTTCTGGGACTTTATAGAACATACATACTATAAATAACAAAAATTGACTGTATATATTTTTACTGATATTAAAAAATACAAGTCACTGTGATATCCTGTATGTTTTCTTTCCTCTACCTTATAAGTTGCATTTACGGTTTAGAGTAAGACTGAAACTATTTTAAATAAAGTTTTTGGATTATCTCATGATTTTAAGTTTCCATGATTCCCTGGTTTTTGATTCTTCAGATAAATGGGCTGTTGCCTGGTATATAATGTAGAAAGCTATTTTCAATATTCTTTACTTGTAGGTAATTTGCAACCTCAAAGACTGTACTCCAACTTCTGAAACACTCCAGGCCTAAAATCTCTGCAGGACTCTGTTGAAAACTTGGCTGGTGAACATTTTGTCACAATGCAAATATTCAACACAGCTTTGACTATCTGAATGCTACTAAATATAATTCATAATAAATAACCAACACCTAAATATTCATTGTGGGAGTCAACCAGAGTTTTATAGGAGACCTGGCACCTTTATTATGTCCTTGGATATGATTTTCATTTGCAATGTGGCATAAAATACACTGGCCTGGTCTTTTGGACATGCATCATGTGAGGTGGTCCAGCAGGGGAGTTACTTGGAGACAGAAGAGAATGTTGAAAGCTGAGACAACTGAGGGCTGAGGTTCAGGCAGAGCCAAAAAAATAAAGATGTTTCAAATGCATTTAGAAGAATATTAAAAAGTATGTTGGTGTCTTAAGGATACATATACACGCACTTTTTTGTTGCTGATGACTAACTTCTGACCAAATACAATCTTTCTGTGATTAACGATGCAATCACTGGCATTGACTGAGCTCTTCATCATGACTGTGGTCTCTTCTCCAAGCATTCTAAATATCAGATGACATTCTAGTGTTTACTATATGCCAGGCACTATTCTAAGCATTTTAAATATATTAACCTATTTAATCCTCAAATAACCTTATGAAATAGGCACAGTTTTTATCATCTTCATTTTATAGATAATGAAACTGGAACAAAGAGATATCATGTAACTTGCCCTGGGTCACACAGCAAATAACTGGCAAAGACAGCATATAAACTCAGGAAGTCTTATTCCAGAGTCCTTTTTTTTGCCCGCTATCGCTACACTGACTCTCAATAAAGCACTAGATAATTGTAGAGGAAATCCAGCTCCAATACAAAAGGGATTTTTACAGTGGCTGCTTCTAGTAGCAGCAATATTCAATTCATCCATTAGCAGCATTATTTAAATCCTCTTTCTTTCTCTCCTTCACTCTCTTCCTTTTTCTCTTTCTTTCAGTTCTAATTCATATACCATACAATTTATCATTTTTGACAAACATATGTAGTCATTAAACCATCATCACAATCAAGAATGAACAGTTCCATCACCTCAAAAAATTCCTCCATGCCCCTCTATTGTCAACCCCTGTCCCCACCCCAGTTCAGAGACCAAGGTTTTTAATCAGGAATCCATAAACCCCAAGGGATCTTTGCACGGAATTCAATAATAAAACTTAAATTAGTATAAAATTATATATTAAAAAATTTTCACTAACTTCTAATTCAAATTTAACATTCCTTCAGTTATGAATATAAGTAACAACTAAAGATAGTATCAGTACTGGTCACTTGGTCTACAATGGAAATCACAGATACTCTTATATCACATTATAGTTGTCAATATTGCAAAATATTGTTTCTACTCTTGACTACTTTGGAATTATGGTACGCTAGATCTTGTTATTTATTGTATTACTAAATAAGCACCTTTGCTATTATATGACAAATTTTGAGATCATAAATGTTTTAATAACTATTTAAATATAATTTAATATACCTTTAATTTTGAAACTTTTTTTTGAAGTTTTAAAAAAACTTTAAAGAAGGAATTCAATTTACTGAAGGTCTTCCCTTTCTCAGAGGATGGTGCTAAGAGAAACCATATTTTAGCAAACTGAATCACCTGTAACTTATTCTACCATCATCCCAACCAATAATTGCTCAAAGTGCAAGATATAGAAACGAATAAAATTCAGTCCCTGCCATGACTGATGGAGGAATTATGCATCTTCTTTTCTTAAAGCTGATGGTGGAAGTTGAGCTGCGCTCCTTCATAGCCCAATGCTGCCTTCTCTAAGGACTGTTAAACAGCACCACCTGCCTGCATCATGCTCTCCCAGACATTTGCAACTCACCACAGGGCTGACAGAGGTCATCATCCCTCAGAAAGAGGAACCAGCCAGCTGTACTTCCAAGAGGAACTGAACCATCCAGAAGCAATACCAGCTACTATAAAGATTAAGTAGAAGCTGAATATCGACATTCTCCAATTATTCAGAATCACTTTGTGATCAAGACTGTATTATTAAGACACATTGCTTATACTTTGGTTTGTCACCTCTAAATCAATTATTTCTCTCTTAATTTATTAATGTAATAAACAAATCAATAGAAAAAGGATGGGAGTAGGTAATGAGAAATACAAATGGCCAATAAATATATGAAAAAATCCTTGACTTCACTGATAATGAAAAGTAAATATTAAGTGAATAGAGATATGTTTTCTCTTATCAAGTTGTCAGAAGCTGAGTTATTTTAATAAAGTAAATGAATTGATGTAAGACATATGTCGACTCTCTTAAATTCTCACATGGAAATTCATAGTTGAAATAAAAGCTTTTTTGAAAATGGAAGATTAATTTGAAATTTTCTTAGACTAGGTTATTTTCTGAAGATAATTTCAAGAGGCAAGGCTAAAAGAATGAATGTAAGATTCTAAATCACAAAGTTAAACAGAAGCAATATAAAAATATCATTGATGCTGCTGATATTGACTTTACCTATTGGTAGTGAGAACTTGGAGTACAACAGCCTTTATTTCTCCATAGCTCTGGTCCTCTATCTTTATCTACCTTTTGCCCAAATCCCTCTCCCTACCATTGTGACTGGACTGTGCCTTAGGCCCATAAGAAGATGGGAGACCTAGCTGCTTTAAAAGATTTCCTTGTCTTTCACAGTTTTTCATAGTGTTATTCTCCCTCTTCAGCAGTTAATTTCTCATTTATAGTATTTCCATAAAGCTTTCTTAATAATTACCCTCTCCTCATACTATAAATTCCTCAAGCACATCTATTTCATTTCCAAAGTGTAATGATCAGAGAGGACATTTAATAAATGTCAATCAGTTCTGCTGCGATGCGAAAATGAATGGAGTTAAATTTAAGAGGAAACAGAAGCTAGAGATGAACAACAAAGTTGAATTTGCTGCTCCTTTCTGGAGTGAGGAGCCACACTGACACTGAAACTGGCTTCGGAAGTAGGTATTCTGTTCACACAGCACTCACTTGGCCCCTGGAGAAAGTTCACTTCCAGTGCACAATTTAAAAATTTAAATATTGACTCTGCTGGCCTGACACCTGAATCTCATCTCTGACAGATTCAGGAACATGCATGGCCTTCTTTTGCACCCACTTTTCTTGATGACTTTAACAGAAACAAAAGAGTACTTGGAAAGAGGAATAATGATAATATCATTTTGGTGCTCGTTGAATCAAATACTTTGTACAAAGTAGACGTTCAATAACATTTATTTTTTAAGTGAGTCATGAGATTGGTATTATTATATCTTTATTTTTCAGAAGGTTTGGAGGGGTTAAGTTGTCACTCACCAAAGGCTCCTAAGGAAGTAAGTGGTGAAGCAAGGAGTTGAACCCATCTAACTCCAGAGATCACTTAATGACTACACTCTACTGCCCTCTTTATTAAATTAATTATTAACACATGATATATTAATATAAACTAAATACAATATTGTAATTAACATAAATACTAAGTTTATTAAAACAAACTTTCAGCATTAAGGGGGAAAAAATCACCTGTCAGATGATAATTAGTTTCAAAGCCTACTACTATATAGGTTGGGTCTCTTTTAGACTTAATTCAGCTTTTGCTAAAGTTTGACAAAGAGTACAGGTTGTTTCCTGGGTATTTCATGCAAAGGAAACTTCAAGGACATGCTAATTTAAATGGGGCACATGCTACATGATATTAATAACAATCAGAAGTTAAACAGCAGAATGGGCCAAGTTTGGAGCTTCTGGCACATGCTGGGACGGAACAACCCGCCCCTTCCAAGTGGGTGCAGCACTGTACAGTGTGCTATAGAATAAGGTTAAGGACAGGAAGGGCTGGAATGGAGACTTTCATTACTGTTGACCTAAAATATACATTTTAAAGTGTGTGTGTGTGTGTGTGTGTGTGTGTGTGTGTGTGTGTGAGAGAGAGAGAGAGAGAGAGAGAGAGAGAGAGAGAGAGAGAGAGAGAGAGAGAGATTGATTGAGAAAGAGAGAATGAGAGAGAGAGAGTTTTGGAAAAAGGATTAGGGAGTCTCCATAGAAAGTTCCAGAGGTGGGTGGAATTTATAAGCTAGGCTTAGATGAGACAATTTTCCCACGCACATTAACAGCAATCAATTGATAATGCTTGCCTAGAGCTCTGTCAGGAAGAATTGTGAGATTGCTTCTGAGTTCTACAAAGAAATCAGGCTGTGCCATTTAATAATGTCTGCCCTGGCACGGGAGGTGACGGTGGCACATTTACTGCATATTTAATCAGGACTAGATCATTCCTGGGACTGCAATATCTGTTCATCACCACAGAGGTACCTCAGAGCTGCCAACCAGGACTGAGAGGAAAGATCACAGTGCAGACCTGTGAAATTTAAATCAGAAAAGAATCTGAGCTGTGAAAACAGCGAGTCTGTGAGATTTACTGCCAGTTGTGATGAGATAAGCCCATAGATGCTCCTGGGGGTCAAAATGGCAGAAAGACCACTTGGCTGAGAAATAGGAGAGAAAAAAGCCAAGCAATATGGCTGAGAATAAACGTGTTACAAAACTGGTCTAGGAGAGCTTGGCAGACTTGCTATTTATTTGGCTCACAGATTTTGGAAATGTGACTATAGGGCTACTTATTTTTCTCATTTATTTCTTTATTCCTTGAAAGATTTTAGCAAAGTCTGCTTGAAAATGTTAGCCTGTTTCAGGTGTGTTGAAAAACAAAGCAAGTTTTGGTCAACGTTTAAGTCAGATTATAAAAAAGAGGGGTTGAGAGAGAGAGGGAGGGAGAGGGAGAGAGAGAGACAGAGAGAGAGAGACAGAGAGACAGAGAGAGAATGAGAGAGAAAGGAAGAGAGAGAGAGAGAGAGAGAGAGAGAGAGAGAGAGAGAGAGAGAGAGAGAGAGAGAGAGAGAACAAACTACTGCCCTCTGGTGGTAGGCTTGGAAAATCCCTAGAACTGTTTAAGCTTCCCAAACGTGTCCCCTCATGATTTCCAAAGAAGTACTCTGTGGTAAAATAACTCCAGGAAAAAATTTTATATTATATAACATATACTCATATATTATTTGGTATATTATACATATTATAATTCCTTTCTTGGCAATTATTGGTATTTATTAGTATGTTAAGTCCCAAAGACATTCTTCAATAAAGAAATTACTCCCTTTAATTCATTATTTCCTAAATTTATTTGAACATCGACATAAAGTCTTTTTTTTTAATTAACATTTTGGGAGACATAAATCTTAGGAGGAAGGAAAGAACATAAGGTCATGCTTTCTTTTTCTAATATGGAGATTTCCTTACCAGTTATTTCCCCTGATAAAATCTCAAAAACCTGTATTTTTATGTAATAGCATTTTCTTGTATCATCTTCATGATTGGCATTATTAAAAATCCAGGTTAAGTGTTAAAGAATAATTTCCAGCTTGAGATAAATCATTTACATATTTCAGGTCACAGGCTTCTTCTGAAGAAAAGTTAATAGTACTGCAATACACTCAAGATTTTCAGTTATAACTATCCAGCAAAAATTCAAGAAATGTTTGCACAGTTTATAGACAGCTCCCCTGATACTAAAGCTCTTCAGAGTTGGTAAAACATAGTGGCTCAGAGAGCTGTGGAATCCAGAGTCATGTTTCTAGTGTTTGGTGACAAGCTCTGCCTCTTACTAGGTGTGTGACATAGGCTGTATTACATAACCTGTTTGCAATGTCCTCATCTGTGAAATGGAAATAACAGTATTGCCTAGTTCTATTGAGGATTAAATTAGTTAACACATGTAAAGTATTAAAAGAGTGCCTGGCACTTAGCTAGTAATTTGATGCTTTGGAATCAGGACTACTGAAGTCAGAAGTATGAAACATCATTTAAAAGGAAAATAGTTTTTTTCCTTTTAAAAACATTGTACTTTTGTTTTAGGTCAGGAGATTATTAAGAAATTTTGGCCAACTACCAATAAAATGTATTAGGGTGATATTTTAAGCTATTAATCCTTTGTATTTGGAAACATAGAAGTTTTTCCTTTCTTAATATATATATTTTTTAATTATAGTAAAATATATGTAAGATAAAATGTACATCTTAACTATTTTCAATGTATAGTTCTGTCATTAAGTGCATTTACATTGTTGGGTAATCATTATCACCATCCATTTCTAGACATTTTCATATTCCCAAAATGAAACTCTATCACTAAACAGAAACTCCCCATTTTCCCTTCCAGCCCCTGGTAACCACTATTCTACTTTCTGTCTATGAATCTGACTACTCTAGGTACCTCATTTAAGTGTAATTGTACAATATGTGCCCTACTGTATCTGGCTTATCTCATTTAGCATAACATCTTCAAGATTCATCCATATTGTACCATGTCAGAATTTCATTCCTTTTTAAGGTTGAATAATATTTCATGTTGAATAATATTGTATGTTTATACCACATTTTGTTTATCCATTCATCCCTTGATGGACACTTGAGCTGTTTCTACCTTTGACCATTATGAAAAAAGCTGCTATGAGTCTTGGTGTACAAATGTGTTCAAATCTCTGCTTACAATTCTTTTAGGTATAGACCCAGATGTAAAATTGCTGAATCATATGGTGAGTCTATGTTTAATTTTTTTTTTTTAAGAATTCCCATACTGCTTTTCCATAGCAGCTACACCATTTTAAATTCCCACCACTAGTGTATGGGATTCCAATTTCTCCACAGCCTCCCCAAATTCTGTGTGTGTGTGTGTGTGTGTGTGTGTGTGTAGTGTGTAATAGCCATGCTAATGGATGTGAAGTAGTATCTCATTGTGGTTTTGATATGCATTCCCCTAATGATTAGTGATGCTGAACATTTAACAGTTTTTAATGGTTTTCAAGCAGATTTCCATAGAAAGAACACTTATTTTAATTCCTAGCACTTTTAACATTTAGATTCTCCTAAATTCATATGCATCTGTGATTACAAAATCATTCCTTGCTTTGAAGGAAAAAATCAAGTATTTGTTGCCTTTCTATTTATTTTAAAGAAACCATTTAACGGTTAACTTTGAGTGGATGATAAGAGTTTATAATTTTCGATATCATAAAATACTTTTGATGTTTAAATACTTTTACAAAAATCAGGCATTAATTTTAATTAAAATTAAAATAATTTTTAAAATAAGAAAATATTTCAAATAAGAGCCATCATTTTATGAGCTTAAGAAGAGTCTGTTTGTTTTAATCAAACTTCAGCAGGAAATTCAGGTACCAGCAGAAACACATAAAATTCCTCCACGTTTTGTGTTCTAAATGCCAGTCAAACTCTAAGTAACTGTTTTAATCCTGTTACTCATATCTAATGACTGTCTGTTAAATGCTTGCGAAAGTGTTTAAAATATTTGTTTTCTTTTTATTATATTTTTTCCTCAATGTATTGTAACCAGAATGTTCTATCCAAAAGTCTAGAAGTTACCTATTTTCCAGGGACATAAAAAATATTCTAGAGCTAGAATACAAGCAAACACACTTACTGGCTTCTAAATGTGAGAAGAAAACCAGCTAATCTAAGGTAATAAACATTTAACTTACTATCTGCACAAGTTAGCATATTGTCAACTTCATTAGTTGATAAGTCATAGTATTCATAAATAGCATTTTGTTTTAATAAATTAAATGAGTTTCTTGTAATGAACAATTTTAAAAGCAAAACAAGTCTTTAAAATGTATAGAGTTAGAAATTATGTTTAATGTGGGATACATGTACATTTTAATATGCTTGATATCATATGGGGTAGGTGTCTAAATGAAAAATTAGTAGGGCTAACAAATATCTTTAAATGGGCCCCCTTGTAATCATTTAAATTAAAACAAAATAAACACGTCAAAAATTTCTGCTCTTCGAAACACAATGTTGAAAAAAAGAAAAAACAAACTAGAGACTGGGAGAAAATATTTACAAAGTATACATCTGATAAAGGACTTGTACCAGAATATACAAAGAACTCTCAAAACTCAATAAGAAAACAAACGAACATTACCCCCACACCCCCCCAAACTGCATGAAAGATTGAATCAGACAATTCACTGAGCAGCTATACAGATGGCAAGTAAGAACATGAAAAGATATTCCACATCATTGGCATTAGGGAAATGTAAGTTAACACCACAATGAGTTACTATTATGTACTTATTAGGATAGATAAAATGGAAAAAGACTGATCATACCAAATATTGACAAGGATGTGGAGGGACAAGAACTCTTATTCAGTGAAGGTGGGGATGTAAAAAGGTACAACCACTTTAGAAAACAGCTTGGCAATTTCTACATATAAGTGAGATCACATAGTATTTGTCTTTGTCTGACTTATTTCATTTAGCATAACGTCCTCAGAGTCCATTCATGTTGTCCTAAATGCCAAGAGTCTTATTTTTTATGGCTGAATAATATTTCATTACACATATACCACAACATTTTTATCCATTCATCCATCGATGAACACCTAGGTTGTTTACATATTTTGGCTATTGTAAATAGTACTGCTATGAACATGCGGGTACAGATATTTCTTCAACAAAGTATTTTTGTTTCCCTTGGATATATTCCCAGAAGTGGGATTACTGGGTCATATGGTAGTTCTATTTTTCATATTTTGAGAAATCTCTACGCTGCTTTCCATAATGACCACACCAGTTTACATTCCCATCAATAGTGTACAAAGTTTCTCTTTTCTCCATGTAAAAGATGTTATCAGTAGCTTGATTATGGTGATGGTTTCAAGGGTATACACATCAAAACTCATAAAATTACATAACTTAAATATGTGCAGTTTATTTTAGGTCACTTATATCTCAATAATGCTATTAAGAAAAGTTCTTAATTGTAGTAATTCAACAATACACAGGTATATAAAGAAAATTAAATAATCTTTTGTTGGTACTATCAGGTAACTTCCCTGAGGTTACTAACATAAATAGCTTGGTGTATACATCTTTCCATACTTTCTTCTTACTTATACAAATTTAGGATCACATTATAGGGTTTAATTTTTTTATAAAATGAATGACCCATTAAAATGGGTCCCTTTCTGCAACTTTATTAGAGTTTAAAAAAAATCTCTTATTACACATAAAAAATTCTAGGTGTTCTGATGATGAGACTCATTTTTATAACCAATGTGCCTTAACTACCTTACCAAAGAAAGAATGTAAAGCTACAAATAGAAACATTTTGCTTTGCAATAAATTACTAGATAGAGAAGTCAGTCTTCATTGAAGGAGGGGTAAGGCCGAATTCTTTCTATATTCAGAGACTGTTTTTCCACAAGATGTAATTTAATCTAGAAGAGAAAAACTATCTTGTACTTAAAGGAAAACTATCTTGTACTTTAAACTGTAATTAAATACTCACTTTAGGTTAAACATTGAACAGGGAGGTTAGACACGAGCAAGTTCAACTGCAAACAGAACTTTTAGGACTGTGTTGTTTGCACAAACCAGAAAATTATACCAACTCCAAAGTTTTAGTGCAGGTAAATTAACTTAAAAAACCTTCTATTCAAAAAATTTAAAATATATGCCTATTGTGCATAATGCAAAAAATACACAAACATACAGGATAAAATTTTCTCCTCTCCTGCTCTATTTCTAATTCCATCTATCAGATATTACCACCATTAACAATTTGAAGGTATCTTTCCATACTATAAGGTGTGCATGGATGTTTTGGGGCTTTTATTTTTTATCTGTTCATTGGCATTTTCTTTAAAGTTTTTAAAAAATTGTAATAAAATGTATATATGACATGAAATCTGCCATTTTACCCATTTTTTATTCAGTGGCATTAATTATTCTCAGTGTTGTGTAACAATAACCACCATCTATTTCCAAAAAATTTTCATCATTCCACACAGTATTCATTAATCAATAAGTCCCCATTCCTCATTCATCCCAGTTCCCAGTCATCTCCAGTCTGCTTTCTGTCTATATGAATGTGCCTATTTTAGATATTTATTGAGCTAAGGGGATGAAGTTGAAGGAAATGACTATAGTTAGGTCTTATAGACTACACCAAATAGTCTGAGATGGTCTGATTTCTACTTAACGTTCTCAATAGGTTCTTGGAAACTACAACTTTAAGCAAAACAACATATAACGAAACCAATTTTACCATAAGCTAATTGATATAAACAAGAGTTAAGTTCCTACAGCATATTTCTAGTCATGAAAATAGTCTGAATAAAAAATAGTCTAAATAAAGACCCCAAACACTTCTAATGTTCACACTGAAGTAAGTGTGAGCTGTACATACATTTAAGAAAGATGAATAAAAACAAGTAAGTGGGTGGCTGGAGCTGATCCTGGCGGTTCGGGGTGCAAGGCAGGACCACCCAGAAGGAGGACCCTCCATCTCAGGGCCACTCACCCATACTTACTCATACTGGGACAATGAAGGTATGCCAACTAACCTAAGTGCACATCATTGGGATGTGAAAGGAAAACAGAGTCCTGGGAGAAAACCCAGGCAGTGATGGGTTTGGGGAGAGCATGCAAACTCCACACAGTGTCCCCACAGGGAATCAATTTTTTTTCTTATCATGGTTATAATGGAAAGATGTTGAATAAAATGCCATTGTTCGAGGGCCTGCTGTAATTTAAGAAGATCCCATGTCATTTAAGTCTATATTTCCCCACTACTCTCAAAGTACCTAAATCAGTAAGAGTTTGAGAAACACAGTGTGCCCCCCTGTAACTTTCTTGTATCTCTGCCCGGTGCCCACTGGTTCCTGTGATAGCTGCTTGGACAGTGAAAATATGCCCAGGGTTAGAAATATTACCCTCCACTTAACCAACATCTTTTGGCTTACCCACCCATCCCACTCCGAAATCCAAACAACTGAAATTTCCATCTTGAAAGTATATTTTATTTCAATCAATAATAAAATCAACTAACAATTACCAAGCACTTTTTATGTGCTTGGCATTCTTCCAAATGCTTGTATGTATTAACTCATTTCATCTATCCAAAAACCCCATGAGGTAGGTACTAATATTGCCCACATTTTACATATGAGGAAACTGAGGCAAAGGAAAATTAATCATTTTGACCACAGTCACACAATAGTAAGTGATAGAACAAGAATTTCCAGAGTCTATGTCCTGCTATGTGACACTCCTCTCCAGCAGGGACTAGCTTGTAGAAATTGCAATCCTACTATTTGTTTTACTCAAGGAAGCATTTTGAAAAAGATTGTGTAAATGATGCCACACAAGTCTCGAATTTATGCAGAATTCATACTTCAGCATATTATGCTCTTCAAGCCACCTTTGCCTATAAAATGTGAACTTCTGAGATCAGCTAATGAAGAAACATCTTCAGATATCATATGGTAATGCTGCCTACAGGCCCAGCAGTTTGATTTCTGTCACATTTCCATCATTATTGCAAGGCTTGGGTAACCACTGAAATATTAGATTCCTCCTCCCTTATTTATTCTAAAAAGCAGTGAAAAAGAGAAAAAGTAACCCAAAGTATAGATATTAAAGATAAAAAGCACATCTTTACATGACTAAGCTAAGGAAGGAAATCATTACATATATAAAAATAATCAACCGTTAGCTTTGCTCAATTATCTACAGGACTAAAGCTGGTTAAGTGTTTAACTACAAATAAAAATAAAATAATTTTACAAATGTGTGTATAAAATAGAAATACAGGAAATTGTGTTTATGTACAGTAGAGTTAGTACATTGTTTGCTCTTTGAGAAGATAACCCCTTTATAAAATGTAAGTCTATCATTCACCTTTCGAGCATTTAGCTTTTATTTGAGAGTAGAGGATTAACTGTATTTACTAATTTTCTTCCTCATTGCCGGTAATAGAAATATTTTGATGGTAGATTATATCATGTCCTATCCTATCACCACCTGACAAGTCAATGTATACTGACACATAAACATACATAAACCTACTTTCCTCTTCTAATATATCAAAGTTCGGCATTCATAGAGCTGTCCACCTACCTTTAACTAGTAAGTGTTCTCTTGCCTTCCTTTGTTTTCACTGTAATAATCTTCGAATTTTGTTCGCCATGACAGATGTCATCTTTTTTTTTCACACGTTCTTTCTTCGAGATTTCTCATCAAAGCCTATAACACAGAAGAGAGAAGTTCTTTCATTTCTATAGACACATAGAGAAGAATTAGAACTCTCAAGCCAGTGACACTTCTAATTTCCCCATGGCTAGATACAGTTTAATCACAGTTTTAAACATTCATCTAATTAGATGAGATTTGGAATAGAGCTATCTCAAAATACAGACAAAATTGAGGCTATTCTCCTTAACAACTAAACATTTGGTACTGCTTTGGCTTCTTACATAATGCATTTCATTGAATATGTCTACTGTCTCTGTAGGAGAAGATTCTGAAGCGCTAAACGTTAGCTACAGTCAGTTGTAAAATCAGGGCCATCAAAGTGGGAGAAATCAATAAAACATCACTTCAGAATCTGTGTTTCAGAATGACTGAAACCAGGATGGCACTCCCAAATCTCATTTTTAATAGATGTCAGTTGTGGAGAGAACAAAACACATGTCATGAATACTGATGAAATTTACTGTACTGCTCTCTAACATACTCATTTATACACATTTGGGATTCTCACTAAAAAAAAGGGAGACAACTTTGTCCCAGGAGCTCTTCTTAAGTTGGGAGGAGCACAATTCCCTTGTCAACTGTGGGCACAGATGATTCATACACACCAGTGTATAAAAACTGGACAAAAAATGGGCAGAATCAGCAGATGTGGTGTGCATTGTTCTACCATGTGGTTAAATGAAACTCTACTGTCGCACCTTCCCCATCCCATCTGAGCCTCAACTCTTCCTAGATGTGGATGCAGGCATGATGTGAAAGCCAGCAGTAGAAAGCAGAAGGAACTCCGTACGATTGTTCACAGGTAACTTCGTCTGCTCTCTCCTTACTGATGCCATGTGACAAATCCATTTTTTAAAAAACAGAAACTAGATATTCAAGGAGCTCAACTACAATGAAAGCATGGTAGGTTAGAAATTTCTTGTAGGCAATAGTTTTTAATGTCAGCTTAAACTGACACCATGCAGGTCAAAATTAACACTGAAGATCCCATAAGGAAAGTGTCATGGTAGAGCCTTCTACCCCATGTCATTATCAATATGGCCATTATTTCCTCCAAAGTTCAACAGATAAAATTTTCTTTGAGCAATTCTATGAAAGAGTTGGATTTGTTTATGAGCCACTCCTATAAAAAGATGCATATTTTAAATGACAGAATCACTCTGGGTGTGGTAAGATGCTTGAAGAAACTGAGAACAAGCAGGGAATGGGAGATTCAGGATAGCATCTCACACTCACTTATTCAATCTGCCGAAGTTAAATAGGCATTTGATTGGACTTTGATGGAGTTTGCATTGCCTCTCAATTTATTTAACCATAGATCCTCCCTTTCCCATCCACTCCATTCCAAAGAAGCCTTTAATAGGACTTATGTTCCATGTAAAATGTTTTTGGAAAAAGCTGAAATACAAAAAAGCATAAGTCTTATGGTTCAATCAGACAGAAGACATGAACAATGTTTTCTAAATACATTACCAAAGAAGTATAGGACAAAGGCACAATGAGACACTACTTCACACTCATTAGGTTAGTTGTTATTTAAAAAATGGAAAACAAAAAGTGCTGGTAAAAATGTGGGAAAACTAGAACCCTTGTACCTTGCTGATAGGAATGTAAAATGGTATAGCCACTGTAAAACGTTTGGCAGTACCTTAAAAAGTTAAACATAAAATTATAACATGATCTAGCAATTCTACTTCTGGGTATATACCTTAAAGAATTAAAAGCAGGAAATCAAATAGATATTTATATGATCATGTTCATAGCTGCATTATATTATATTGTTCACAATAGCCAAAAAGTGGCATATTATGATAAAATGTGGTATATACATAAAACGAATAGTATTTATTCATAAAAAGAATAAAATTCTGATATATGTAGCATTATGGTCAAATCCTCTTGAGTTCAAAGCAGTGCTGGCAAGGATGCTGGTGCCTGCACTTGGCACCTCTAATGCTGGGCTCTGCGTCCAGCCCTGCCTAGCACTGCCCCCGCCCCCACACTTGTCTCCACTCACCCCATCCACTCTCTACATGGCAGTCCAAGTGGGGGCAAAAATACAGCAGTATACAATGGATACTATTGACATGCCCATCACTCAAATAAACAAATGTTATTTTCATATTTATCTCACATCCTGCTTTTTACTCTTAAGAGAGAGAGCCACACAGAATTTAAATTCTCTATGTTAATGTTACTTTCTCCAGTCCAACTTTTCCTTTCTCTTCAGAGACAAACACTATTATGAATTTGGTGGATATGAAGTTCATGAATGCGTGTGTAGGTATCCAAAACAATACATCCTATAGTCTACAGTCCTATAGTTTTTTAACTTTTTACAAAGTACCATCATGTTATTTATTGTTACAGGGTATTCAACATTGCTTTTGAGATACTTTAATTTTGCTCTATATAGATCTAGATCATTAACTACCACACAGTGCTCTATCATATGGCCACATCACAGTTTGATTTTCTGTTCCTGGACTTATGGCTATTTGGATGGTATCCAATTTTTGGTCATAACAAAAGATGCTCCAGTGCATACCCTTCAGTTCTCCTTCCATATCATGGTCTCTCCATTAAACTGCAAAGGTTGTCCGGGAATGACCTGCACATTACTGTGTGGCAGCAGTGTGTGTGCATATGCAGGATTTTCTCCTGGTGGGTCTCACCTGGGGCAGTTCAGCTGACCTAGGAGATATTCTAAAACATGGGAGAGTGTTTTTGTGAGTTGCGGGTGGACTAGGGCAGAAACGCTAAATTTTCCACAATGCATACAAGTCTTGAATGACAAAAACTTGTCCTCCCCAAAATATGAAGAAACACTGTTGACGACTGCCTTCGGTAGAATCCCTGTGTTGTAGAACATGTACACGTTCAAGTCTAACTAGGAATGACAACTGCTCTCCCAAGTGCCTATAATATCTTGGTTTCTTGCCAAGTCTCACTGTCAGCCTTTTGAATTTCTGCTACCCAGATAGGCATAAAATTCTATCTTGTGATTTTAAGCTTGCATTTCCTGATTTTATTAGTGATGTGGAAAACACTTTCATATTATTATTGTTCATTTGTGTCTCCTTCTCAGAAAGTGACTGCCCATTTTTCTACTGGGTAGTTTGACTTTTCCTTATTGATTTATAGGATTTCATTAGAAAGTCTAAAAATGTAGCTTTTGTTAATTATTTGGGGTTGCAAATATCTTCTATCAGTTTGTTGCTTGCCTTTAATTTTATGGTGCTATTTTGTGCAAAAATTATACATTTTGACATAGTGAAATCCATTAACCTTGTCATTCGTGAGTGTGATTTTTGTGACTCTAGCCTATAAAAATATCTACTTTAGCCTAAGAGCATGAGGATATCCTCTTCTTTCCCTCTCTAAAGGTTTAAAAGTTTTACATTTTAAAACTTACTCTAAGGTTCTACACAATTTTGAGTGCTGAAGTGACTTTTTAAAAAATCCCAAATCTGAAGATATCAACTCATCTCTTCCTGAATGTAGCTCTCCTGTTTCTGTTACATTTAGAATGAAATCCAAACTCCTTATTATGGCATGATTACAGCACATAGCTTGGCCTTGTCTTCCTCCTGAACTTTATCTTACATCTTCTGTTAGTCATTAAGCTTTAGCCACACTGGTTTTTCATATGTACTCCAAGCACATCATGCTAACTCCAAACCCTTGTCCTTGCTGCTTCTTTTTCTGGAAACTTGTTCCCCAGATATGCATGTGGTTCGTTTGTTCTTGCCATTAGGGCCTCAGATCAAATTTCATCTCTCCAGGACCCAGGGGAGAATGACCCTCCAATCATTCATAATGACATAGCTCCTTTATTTCTTTATGGCACTTGTCACCACTTGAAATTATCTTGTTTAACTCTTTATTGGTATTTCCCCATGACAGACTACAAGCTCTACAAAATCAGGGCTCCTGCTGTCTTGTTCTGTCCTGTGTCCTCAGCACCTCAAACAGTTCCTGGCACACACTAGCTATTCAATGAATATTTGTTAAATGAATGAGTGAATTAATAAATTAATGAACTCAGTTCTATGTCCTTTTATTTTAGCAAAAATAATATTCATTTTCTCCCACTGGCCACACACACACCAGCAAATAAATAATATGAAGTAGACCTTTTTAGTCTCTCAAAGAAATAACTACAGGAATACTTACAAAAAAAAAAAATTCTAAACACACCTATGTTCTGCATATCCAGGTTTCTAAATTGCTTAGAAGAGTGAAAGCCCCACTCTCCCATTCACCCTATTTCTATTCCCAAGAGATAACTGTTAACAGTTTCTTTGCTTGGAGCCAGAAACTAACTAACTTACTTTCTAAATAACAAACCTACCTTCCTTCCTTCCTTCCTTCCTTCCTTCCTTCCTTCCTTCCTTCCTTCCTTCCTTCCTTCCTTCCT